>CM027084.1:20768020-21354303 GCA_015343265.1 Pao palembangensis
TCCCAGCCCCATATATCCGTGAGCACACAGCACTCGCTCATCTCAGACATATAGAGTGTGTGCTTGTTAACAAGTCGCTACATGCAGTACTGAGCGTGGCGATGTCATCTCTGAGAAAAACAAGTAAGAAAAGCTGCAGGGTTTACACAAATTCACCATTTTTCCGTGCAGGTATGGCACAATTACCCCAAGTATTTGCTAGATTTGTGCACTGAAGGTTTCAATTCAAGGTAAGACAAATGACAAGGAGGGTGTTTATCATTTTCTACTAATACGGCCACATTCCTGCATGCATCGCTCATTAATGCCACTGGGCAGTGTGTACCAACAATTATCTCGCACTTTAAGTTATGGGACCTCACACTGTTGCAACCTGTTGGCTTTCCCTGCACAATGGCCAGAAAATCATCACTGACAATCTTTTCTCTGTGCACTGTAATGCAGTGAGCTAACAGAGTGACCACAGGTCACTTAATATGATTTTGTACTTTTCTATTCTATATGTTTCCTGGCTCCACAGCCTTCCAGTCTGTTTAGGCTCCATCATCCTGACAGTTTGCTGGAATGAGTCACAGTGTTTCAGTATGAAGGGAATATGTCTATAAACTTTAGCTGTATTTGAAGGCAGCACGCCAAACACTGTTTACAACTGCTAACAAACAAAATGCCCCTGGTGGGAAATATTATTTAACTTATTTTGTTTGCAGAATGAAGAAAGCTTCCTGACCACAGGCATAACTGAGTGTTACTGATCAAGCTTACGTGGAGACATTTAAAGCGGAGCTCTGCTGAGGATAGAAGGAGGGTAACCAACCTTAACAGGGGTGCTCCGAACAGCAACGGGCAGCTCTCTGGTCGCCGTGCCCGGGGGGGACGCGGATATTCCGGCTGCGTACCCCTGCAGAGAGCCGGCGGTCAGGGGCTGCCTGCCGCCCGCTCCTCCGCCTCCTCCACCGTTCGCTCTCTGGGGTCGTTGCTTGATGCCGTCAAGAAGGCGAACCAGAAGGATATTAGCCGGCAGGTCGTCCACCCCGCAGTCCACCAATATGCGGCACTCGGGGCAGCGGAGCTCGTTCCGGGAGCTGACGATGTTTTCCAGGCAGCGGCGGCAGAAGGTGTGCTGGCACGGCAGCACCTTGGCCGTAGTGTCCAGGCGCTCCAGGCACACCGAGCACTCCAACAGATCCAGAAGCGACGAGGACTCGTCCATGTCGGCGGACAGGGTGAGCATTTGGGCTTCAGTGTCCGTGGGGGAGCCGCGGCGACTGGTTCGTGTAGCGTGGATCTGAACCTGGGGTGCAGAACATTCTGGGAGGCAGCCAGCGGGTGTTAAAGGACCGAGCCACCGCACGGCGACTTGTTTCTCCGCGTGCTTTGGCTCTTCTCTGTCCTGCGCCTCTCTCTACCTCCCCCAACGCCTCTCTCTCTCTCTCTCACTCTCTCGCTCTCTCACTCGCTCTCTTAAGCAGCTGTGCAGAAAGCAGTGAGGTCACGCTGTCATCATCATCATCATCATCATCATCTTCATCATTATTTTCCGCGCCCCGATCCCCGATCAAAATTGCAACGCCCGCTCACGCACAGGAGGCACTGTGTGTGTGTGTGTGTGTGTGTGTGTGTGTGTGTGGTAAGCGATAAAGAGAGAGAAAGAGAGAGCGTGTGTATCAGTTTATCTCTCCCCACACTTTTAGCGCGGTGTCTCATCTAAAACCAGCGGGGCAGACGTGCTCACCTGCTCCGTGCAGGTGTAGGCCGCCTGGCAAACATCTAAACCGAACACGCTGCCGCAGAAGGTGTGATAACAATGTCGAATTTGATATTTAATTATATCATTTTCACAAGAAAAAAAACTGAAATGAGCTACCATCCATTTACTTGTTTATTTACCTATAACGATTTTGGAAAGCTGCGACCCAAAGTTGGATAAAGCAGGCGCAGAAAATGGATGGATGGATTTTGGAAAGCTACGACACCGTCCAGGAGGCGTCACTGCCTCAGCTAAGGGAAGCATGGGAAAAGGTTTCTAGCGACACCTGGTGGTAATTATTGATCATTTCAAGCCTTAGTGCATGGTGTGATGTTGGATAATAGTTTAAAACAGCGTGTGTGTTTGTGTGTGTGTGTGCGCGCGCGTTGTATTCTACAAAGCAGTGCACACTGTTCACCTGTCGAGACTTGCTTTTTTCTTATATCCAATCCTCGAGGGGATGTGTGTGTGTGTGTGTGTGTGTGTGACAGTGACGCCTTCCTGGGTGAGATACAGGTCTTCTTTTTACCACCCAGGATGAACAGCTCAGGGGGCTGTTTAAACAGGAAGTGTGTGTCTGTATTTTGCGTGTGTGTGTGCCTGACACCACATGCCACAGTCTTATTTAATAGCAGCATTATTCTCCTCAAACAAGTGTGAAATCTGACCTGAGGTCTGACTGATGGCTCACTGACTCAGTCTCTGTTGTGTCTGTCTGCATTAAATTGCCGCTGAACTGGTTCCTCTGTCCTCCTACATTCCTCCTGTTTGTTCATTTTTATTTTGATTTATTTATTTTTTTACATCTGCAGCAATCGAAGCAACAAAGGTTAACAGCGCTTAGAAAAACAAAATGAAAGACTGCAAATTCCACATCTGAAGAAAAATGCAGGATGAAATAAAGTTAAGGTGCGAGTAATGGCGCAAACTTTAGATTAATCAAGTTTGTTGTGCTGTGGATGTTGTACTTGATGTTATTTTGCATGACTCTGTACCATACTCACTCATGCCCAGCACATTTACTCTGCTTAATACATTTCACCAGCCGGGGATTCAGTATCAAGGAGGAGCTGCAGGGACAAGCCAACAAAACGATTGTTGGGTGAAAATCCCCCCAATTCTATTAAACAGCATGTTCAGAGCTCCCACTAGCGCGAGCTGCCGTCAGTCACAGACAAAAGGTGAAATTCCATAGAACAGCAGACGTGTCAGTTATGATAGTGCAGCTGCAACAGTTAAGGGACCAGCTAACATGGACTAAATGTGCACATTACTGTTCATATTTTCATAATCCAGAATCATATAATAATTCTTAATATGCATGTTTTCTAACTAGTTACGGTCAAATACTGCCAAGGAACAGTGAACAACAAATTCTGAACTCCACTATCGTAGATAGTTTATAGTATCCATAGACATTCACTTTAAAAATTTGACATTATTTTAAAGGGTGTCGGTATTGGAGGTCACGAACTGTATTTGTTCTTTTGAACAAATCACAAGTGCTTATTGTTTTTCTTGTAACTCATTATTGATGTGACTTGATAACAATTTAAAAGAATTCCCTTTTCTTCATTTTTATGCAAAACCAGGAGATTTCCCACAGACCCCTCTGGAAATCTTATTTGCCTGAGACAATCACACTTAATGAATATGCAGTGCATGTGTGTGTGTGTGCATGTGCATGTCTGTGAATGCATGTGTGCATGCATATGTGTGTGTCTGTGTGTTCTTGCTGCATATTGACTACCAAAATCTTCATTCTACTAGCAAAGTGGGGACATTTTTGGGTAGTGAGAACATTTAAGCTGGTCCTCACAAGTTTATAGGAGTGTTTAAGTGGTTTTAAGGTTGGGGTTAGAATTGGGTCAGGGTAAGGGTTAGGGGTTAGCGGTGATGGACAGGGTTAGGGTAAGGAGCTGGTTAATACATTACATTTTTAAGAGTCCTCACAAATATAGAAGTAGAAGAATATGCACGTGTGTGTGCGTGTACCAATACATACATCCTGCACCTCTCGCCGTTGTCCCATCCACCAATGTCCTTCGTTCATTCAAAAGTAGGTTAGCTGACACGACAGTTACCACGGCAACTGGCTCTCTGCTTCCCTTGTTGAAGAGTAGTTAGAGAATGTGAGTGTAATTTCAAAGACAATATCGATTTAAATGGAGATGGCCGTGGGCTGGAAGAGGGTCCGACTGACAGTCAGAGCTTCTCCAGACGTGAGAGTTTTTCTTTTAGGTAATATTACTCTATTAATAATGAGGCAAGTCAGTTAAAAGATCGAAAATACTGCCAACCTTTTGATTGCTAACTTTAAAATGCTTAAAATAAGTTAGTAAATCTGGGGATTAAAACAACGGAAACTGGTTACAAAGTAAAATTCCCCCTGCAGTCAGAAACGCACACACATACTGAGTGTTCCTACACAACAACATTCTACAAATTTTCAGTATTTCACGTGGTAAAACTTAGCAAAGCCGCATCCCTCTTGTCTCTGTCTGTGAACTGTGAAGTTCACCCCTCCTTGAGTTGCCTAAAAAGCACGTGTGAAACTGGCTCAGTGAACCCACAGGAGGCCCCTGCCAGCACAGGCTGGTAGATCCATAAAATGAACACAAACAGAAGAATTTTGGTAGGTTTTGAGTAATGAATAATTATCACGAAGGCAGCGTTTTATAGACGTTGTCACAGATTGAGTGAAGTTGATATAGATTGTGTGCGGTGTGTTGCTTTCTCAGTAGTCCTGTTGTTATCCTGTCCTCATCTTCTCTGTATCCAAACTCCCTCCCTCTCATTCTTCTCACCTGGCCTAAAACCTGTGAGCCTCTGAAAGAAAGAGGGAGATGGAGAGACGGTCAGAGAGGAAAGGCGAGGAAAGAAGAGAGAGGGATGGAGACGGAAGAAATGTGAAAGGAAATGGAAGGAAACAGAAAAACAGTGATGGCAGCGATGGGGTATACGGGGGGTGGTGGGAGGCAGAGCAAATAATTACAGGAGTTCCCATGTTTTCAAAAGCCCTGCTTTTATCTCCCCCTTCCTGTGAGAGAGAAAAAAAGAGAGCGGAAAGAGGGAAGATGAGAGGAGGAAGGCTGACATCCAGGCAGCTTTAGTCCAAATCACAACAGACAGCAGCCATCCACATCACACGGACCCTGACACGCTCTCACTAATTTATAGCCTCTGATTCAAAGGCTTATATCTGTTACAAGCCTCTCTCTCTCTCTCTCTCGCTCTCTCTCTCTCTCTGTGTGTGTGTGTGTGTGTGTGTCCATCCCTTGACAAATACTGTAGGTATTTCTATATATCTGATTATACATTACTTAGATGATTATCCCAAACAAAGTGTGAAATTCAGAGCAAAGATAAAACTGTTATGGTGGTAGAAATAAAGAATCAAGTCTGATTACTAAGGTGAACTGTGGGTTAATGTGCCTTTAGAAAAACGGCCTGATGATGCAGTTTGAAAAGATTTATCATCATAAGAGACTCACTTGGTGCTCCTTTTTCAACCAATGAGTCTAGAACATCACAAAGCTGCTGTAAAAGTTCCACATGTGCAGTGGGAGCTGTATGGGGATGACAGTATAACTGGCACACTGTGGATGATAAGGCCAGTGGTAAATTAAAAATACTGCCATGTAAATCTTTTTTTTAAATTAAAAATCAGTAAAAAAAAAGGTAAAGAAAAAGTAAATATTTATCAAATGTATGATTATATTGCGAATAAATAAATTGCAATGCAATAAAGGTACTATAGTTTAAATAAAAAACGGAAAAAAGAATTTATTCAACTGCAGACAGGTAAAAAAAAAAATGTAAATTTTAGTTTATTCTTACTTTTTCTATACCGAAGAAGTAGTAGCCGATTCCGGCCTGCAACCACTAGATGGCGCGCTCGAGCCTCCGCAGTCGATCTACCTGAGCGGCTTCACTCGGTTCCTCTGCCGGGGCGGAGTCGACTGCTCCTTACTGTTCTAGGAGGAGCCTGCAGACACACCGACGTGACTAAGAAATGAACTTGAGGCGAGTGTAACAACAATCACAGGACAACCAGCCAGCCAGTCGGCCAGACAACCAGTCAGTCCTTGGGCGATGCTTAGGCGACCCCACGTCAGAGACTGATCATCGTTCCAGCAGCGCAGCCACAAAGCCCCTCTGCAAGCTCCAGGTAGGCACAGCAGCAGCTCTGCGCTCAGGAATGCTGGGACGACTTCATGCAGTACTTGGTGGGGAATTCCTGGGCAAAACGCATTATGCCAAGCAAACACTTTGATGTGCTTTATCTTTAATGGTTGGACTGATTATTTTTGTTTAAGTAATGACCGGCTGAAGGTCAGGCACCCGGCTGTCATACGCCTGTAAGCTTATAGTTACTGTTTTCTCTCATCTGAAGTGTGCATTAAGATCACATGCCAGGCGGCTATAAAGGCTATAAACACGGGCATCCTAGTTGCCAAAAATGTCTGCATTGTTTTCAGTATGTAAAAAAATCCAAAACTGTATGTTCACCTGAACGCACCTTGGGGATGTTGCAAACCTACAGTAACTGGGCATGAGTGGACGTGTAGCGTAGACAGGGAGAGAGAGACAAGGCAGAGACGAATCGGCTCGCAGTGTGTCTTCACAGGGCTGTGGGGGTCAGAGGTCAGTTGATCATGATTATGGTGAACTCTGGCTGGTTGACAGACTTTTTACGTTTTCACCTTTGACTGCATGCAAGCGTGTATAAAACACGTGTTTGAGCATGCGTGCGTTCGTGACCCCGCACACCTTTCCCTTCTGTCTGCCTAAATGTTTGGCTTGTGGTGCCGCCTGCCTGTACTGAGGCCCCCCAGGGGGCTAAGTCCTGCCCGCAGACAGGCAGCTGAGCCTGGCCGGGGACATGCCGGGTCCTGCCGAGCCTCTGAACTGCGAGTTGGCTTTGAACTGAAGGTGCTGGAGGTGGAAATCAATCCATCTCTGTCTCCCTCTCTCTCTCTCTCCTTCCTCCGTAAGCCTTCCTCTTCCCCTGCAGCCCCCTCGCGCAGTGGGTGTCAGCCGCCACCAGATCTTTCATGTGCGCAGGTAGAAAGGGAAGAAGAGGAGGAACGGGGAGGAGGGTGGGGGAGCGTAACTCATCTTCAAAAGACTTTCTGAGGATTAAATGGATGAAAAGCTGAAAAAGAGACCAAGAAAGCCGGCGCCTGTAGACATGATCATCCTGTTAAAAGTGAATGGAGAAGAAAATGTTTATTTGTGGCTCCATCAAGACGTTCTGGAAATTCACACAGCGATTACAGCTTATTTGGAGTGATGTTGCACAAAAAAAAGAATATGTCGCCTGAAAAACATTTTTGAAATTTATGTCACAGCTGATTCTAATCCACAAAAGGCTCTTCTGTTGACAAATGTAGAGCTTTAGAGGCCTCACAGGATTAAGTGTTTGTTAATGCCTCACACATTTAGGTCAGAATTCACTTTTAATTCAAACTGTCTTCCCAGATCCAAAACCCCAAACTGAAAGTCGAGCCTGCGTCGTAAATAATCTACCTCCATTTGACTCCTAATTGATGCAGAAGCGCAGTCAGCAGGATGAGGTAACGCACAGCGGGGCAGCGGGATTCCGGACTCTCCCGGGGTCTTTCGGGATCTTCCAGCGAAAACGAGACATAGCCGTGTTTTGATTTCGGTGTCTAATCACAGCAAAACATAAAAAGATAAAAGCTCCTAATCGTGGCTTCCACCCTCACTGCTGTTCCCCTGTAGAGAGTTTAGCGGATCCATATTAAATCAGCAGAACTCCCGCAGAGAAGCTTAAATCTGATTCGGGTTTGTGGTCTAATTTGTCTTAAGTCCTAAATTTGGTTTCTAAGAACTGTGTAAAATCTTATTGGAAAAACACAGCTTGAGGTTACGTGATGTGTGAAAACAGTTCTGTGAAACTTGGGCAGGTTTTGTGGCGTTTGAGGCCCAGCTGACCAGGGAAGCGTGTAGCTGGCGAGGGTTCACGCTGGATGACTTTCTCTGATTACACCGTAGGCGTTTTAGAAATATCACCAATTGCAGGGTTACAATTTACTGTGTGGTGGCTGATTGTCTGGCAATGACAGGCTACGGGTGCTCAATCAAAGAGGAAACAAAAGTGTATTTCTAGATCTTTACCTTCAAAATGAGTGGGATAACTAGTCATTAAAAATACCGGAAAAAAGAAATATTTGTATTAAGAACTGCATTTGAAATCACTAAAATCACTCTAATAAGCAACTGATCAATATTTTTAGGGAAAACAGATTTTCCTTTTACCAAAATCCCAATTTGAACCACATGCTGCCAACGTAATTGTGATTAGAACAGAATAACGAAGAGCTCACAGACCATCTTAATCTTCCGTCCTCACTGGATTACCTCTCGGCCAAATTCCACCACTGATTGGTCCGTTATTAAATGATACAGGAAGTGATCACCGGCTGGAGAAACAGATGGTTAAAGGCACTGAATTATATCAGGGTGTGTAAGCACAGACTTTTATTGAGAACCGGTTGTTTTTTGATTTTTAATTAAGGTTTTTCCACAAAAAACACCTAAAGAACTCAGCCAAGACCCTGTCCCATGAATAAAGGACTTTGATATGTGGAGAATGCGTTTGTTTGAAGGGGATTTCCATACAGAAACCACTCCTTTCACCTCCGGGGCTCAAACATCCCCACAACGGATTTGACTGTAGACCAGAGTCCTGAACTGTCCAGCGGCTGCCCTCTACTCCTGCAGAACGGGAGCGCCTCAGCCAAAGACCCGAGGGTTATCTACCAGAGATGGTGTCATTTGAAGATGAATACCCCCAGGTGGGAAAAAAGACGTGGGCTGACTTTCATCTCAGACCTGCCTCAACAGAAGAAAGAAGCTAGAAAGACTTCAAACGTGCGCGTGTGCCAAATCAGCATCCTCAAGGGGTCCACAATTGTGTGGCAATTCCTTACTTCCTGTTTTTTTTAAAGACCTTTATCTCTTTCAAACACATACACACACCAGTTATCCGCTAAACACAAAACTCTTAAGTCTTACTATGAAAAGTGAATTCTGTGCTTACTCATAGTTTGTTTGTGTGTGTGTGTGTTTCTACTAACTAAATGTCAAATCCTAAATATTGAGCAATCCAGCATCAGTGAAGATCTTATTGGTCTGTTAATGCGGAAGATTAAAAGTTCAAGGTTTGGAACCAGACGCATATTTTGATTAATATTTTTCTCCCAAACCCACAAACACATGCACGCACGCACTTTTGCGTTTGAAACTCAGGTGTTTACTGGTGCGTTGAAGTGTTGGGCCCTCGGGGCACATCATTTCAAACAGGCTCCAGTGTTGGTGCGTTTGTTCTCTGATGTCTGTCTCCTGTTTCACATGTCAGCGTAGCGGCCGATCGCGAACGGCGCGATTCATCACGGTTGCGTGATTGTTTTTTCATATGTTTCATTCAGGTGCTGAGTTCAGGGTTGGTCAGGAGACTGTCCTCTGCCCCACGAGCGATGATAAAGAATCGCTGTTCCCACACACACTAACACACGTGCATTTCAATTGACAGAACTGGATTTAGTGATTTAAATGTGGTTCAACTGTGTGTTTGCTTCATTAAACTGAAAGTTGTCGTGCCAAAGGAATGCATTATTACAGTCCTTTTGACTCAGATACGCAGGTGTATCGAAGAGGGTGTGTTGTGTTGTTTCTAGAGAGACAGCAAAGGAGAAGCGGAATGATATAATGTGAATCAGTAATATCTCCATCTGCAGCGATGCGTGCCCTCAGTTATGAGCTGGTGGAACGCCACAGGCGGATCTGTTGCTGTGTTTATGAGCGATGATGTGATGCATCAGGACAGTGAACTCATCCAGGCCCCACACACACACACACACACACACATTCAGACAACACTCCTGTAGGCTGAAATTAATGACCTCACCGGTTTTTTGCAGATGCCCGGTTCAACTTTAGCTGTGTTTTCTCCGCAGGAAGAAGACACAGACATGTCCAAGAGAAGTCAGAAGAAATCCATCCTTCTCTCATTATTTGTAAGTGTTTCATTTCTCCTTTTAATGACCAGTTTTATTAATTCTGAAGCAGACGGATTGCCCGGAACCAGCAGTGGAATCCACTTCTGGTATGAGACAGGATGGCGAGCAGTCGGCCTGTTTTGGTGTCTCCAGCTGTGGGAAACATGTTGAAGATGATTATTATTGCTGTTTCTTCAAGGACTAAGAATGTGCTGCCGAGTGTGGCGCTACACACATGAGGATTAAGTGTGTACGCGCTCGGCTTGCTTAAGAGCCACCCATGTGGCGCGCTGACATTACGAGGCGTGGAAGGTGTTTTAAATGAAACTCTGCAGGCTATGAGAAACTCTGTTGAGATCAATCTTTACTCTGCATAAGTTTAAATGCGATATCCAGAAATGAGGGTCACTGTGGTCCCACCCAGAGAGGTGTGTATAACCTTGAAATTTGATTAAATAATACCCGGAAGCTTCCACGGCTGTCTATCAAAGAGATTATTAGTAGTCTGACAGTGCCAGTCGCATCGTATTTTCAAAATAAAAGTCTGAAGAGCTTGCAAAAAAAAAATAAAATAAATAAACATAATAATTTTAGCTCAGCCGTTAAAAAAAGATGCTAAAAATAAATTCGAGTGACTATAAAGAACACAGTTAATGTTCAAACTGCATGTGCCCGACCTCGTACATCAGCGGTGGGAGGTCAAGGTTGGTCAGATGGTTTAAATTGCAAACACTCGACCCGAGAGGATTGAGCTCTGTACAAACACCTCAAACCCATACACACTTCTGTGTATTTACTCAAGCTAAATCTGGCAAATGCTGTCGAGATGTGGTGGAGAGGAGAAAGAGAGGGAGGGAAGAAGAGGGTTGGTCCTTTGCTTGTTTTCTGTGTCTGCGTCATTTTCTGGACCTCAGATGATTCAAAAATTCGCTTTGTTTGTTTGTAAAAGAACATAGTGTGCTGTAACGCTGCAGCCACCAGCTGCTACTTATTACTGTGACTCTCTTTGCCGCACACAGACACGTGCACGCACAGATTTCAGCCAACCAGACGACGTCGCTAATTCAAAGCTAATTTCAACCTCACTAATCAAAACATATATTATTCCGTTTTAAAATCAGCCTTTGATAATTGATTCATAAAGAAATACAGCATGCATGCTATCCTGACTGGCTCTACTGTGTCTCCAGGTGTGTTGTGTGTTGGTGAATGGAGAGTATTCCAGCTGCGGCGAGTACAAGTTCTTCAACCAGACCAGTAACAGCTGTCAGGCCTGCCCTCAGTGCCAGCCGGGACAGGAGCCGCACATGGTGAGACCACTTGCATCCTTTCAGTCCAAGTTCAAGTCTTTGTAGTTCAGTTATTATTTCCTACACATCATTTCATTTCACGCAACACACAGCGGCACAACTACACCACAGAGTGACGAGCGCCGATAAGCAAGTTGTCTCACAGTCTGTAGCTGTCTGACCTCAGCGTGAAGCTATTCCCTGCAGCAAAGGACCTGCGGCAGTCACATACAGTAGTTATTGAGTCAGTCAGCTAACAGCCAACGCAAACAGAGCAACGGTAAATGCTCACGCTTCATTTGGCCCCCTGGGGTAGCGCTCCCACCTGAGAGAGACAGCTGCAGTCAAGAGTGAACAAATCCAATTACAGCCACTGTCATTTAACCTGATGCAGAAAACACTTTTCCAAGGGTTGTTTTTGCTTTGTTTTTGCATCTGCAGCATCTGGGTAACATTGAGTACTCGCTGTTTGACCTGAAGGTAGCGCTATATAAAATGTTTGGGATAATGAGTGTTACTTCATTCACCATTTACGTTCATCCAGCTAAAGAAAATCCCTTCATGCACAGTTGGTGAACTCATTTGAGCGGCTAGTAGGAGAAGTTCGGGGATTTCCAGAGCTGGTGGAAGCCACTCAGGAGATATGGTCTGGACTGGCCAGTGTTGCTATTCTTGGAGCTTTACTGCTGAAATCATGCATAACACAAACACCCTGAACTTTTATCTACACTCCATATGCACACATGCATGAGAATTTCTTGATTGTGTGATGCTGTATGATGTTTGTGCCAGCTGACTTCAATTGTTCCTTCCTGCCCTGAGTTTATGAAGGGAAATCGAGCTTCCGAGTCCCTCATTACTGTGTGCTCCGCTCAGACTTGTAAAATCAAATGATCTGTCGAGTTCCTGTGAGAAAACAAGTGAGATGAGACTCCCTCTTGTCTAGTCCTCATTGCCTGTATTTCCTTTAATATTGTTCAGTTTTAGAGATTTATCCACCTTAAGTACTAATTTGTCGCTATCTAAGTCGTCACGGTATGCGTGTGTGTGTGTCCGTGTGTGTTTTGCAGACCTGCGGCTACGGCATGAAGGACGAGGACTTCACCTGTGTGCCGTGTCCACAGGGAAAGTACTCCAAAGGGAAGTACGAAATCTGTCGACGGCACAAAGACTGCAACGCCCTCTACAAGGCTACGGTCCGTGTAGCGGGGACCCCGGAGAGCGACGCTGAGTGCGGACCCTGTTTACCTGGGTAAGCAACGTAAACGCAACACTCAGCGTGGGCTTCAGAACAACCTCTAAGATTAAAATCTAGTTTTTTACGAAGGTACCCGTCTGACATTCCCATCCATTGTCACATGATGGCTTTCCTGTCTCTAAAGTTAGGGCACCTGTCTTGATCCGGTATTTCCTCTGGGAGCTTCTGTGCTGCAGCCTTACGCTATTAAAGCCTCCATTTATAAATATTTGGTCCGCGAGAGGCGTGAAACGTCTCCATCTGACTGCCGCCGAAACACTAAATTGTTTATGTCATGTGGCGGGGAGCCTGCTAAAAGGCAGTTTTGGAAATTCTGCCGTGCGAGACTTGTGTTAGTACTTTGTTTTTGTTCTTTTCGTGATGAGATAAAGTGATTATTTTCCCTTGAGCGTATTTATCAAAAGCCTTGCATCATGGGTTTAGTGGTCTGGGGCAACTGAACAGCTCTACTGTTTGAAGTTCTCATGCTGTCTTCTTCCTCCTTCACATTTTCTTTTTTTTTTTTTTTTTTTTTTTAAATTATCGTGGCTGTTGCAGGAAGTGTTTAAGCGTTGGATCACGTCTGTACTAAAAGGGCTACAGTGCTGTGAACAGGCCTCAACAGCTTTGCTGATGTTCTGGAGTCTCAACAGGCGCGTTTACCCACTGATTTCCTTGTCAGCAACTTCAGAGGCTTCAAAATGATGATTGATTGTAATTATTATTTAGAAGAAAGTTGATGTATATACTATTAATGCAGCAACCGACCATAGGATGCATTAGTGGTGCATCAGCGTAGAAACTGGAGGAATATGGAATTAATAATAATAATAATAATAATAATGATAATAATTTCTCCTAAGCTACTGATTAAATGGGGAAATCAAGCTAAACCATCAACAATTAGAATCAATCATGCAGCCAAACCTCTGCTTTGAGCTTGTGGTCTGTTTCATGTTTTAATCCTGTTTTCCAGTTTAGTGTAAACAAGCCAACCGACAAGTCCAAACTCAGCCTCTTCGAATGAGACCATAAACTGCATCTTTGTTTTGGTAAACTTCATTTTGGTTTTTGCAAAGGTAGTAATTCACTTATGAAATGAATAACATAGATGTAACTGCTGCTCTTTGAAGGTAAATGATAAGTTAGCTGGAGTGAGCTTTGACTGTCCGGGTGCTGCGCTTCCTGCACACTTGTGTTCCACACTGACATTAATGTTTAAAAGCAAAAGCAAATCCTGCATCCATTCTTTTATCCAGCTCGGCTCGAGTCCCCACCGGCGGGATTCATCCAGGAATTTTTACGTAACAAAGCCTACTAACGTGAAAACATGACTCACTTCAGTTAATAGTCAGAATTCCGATAAAAATCGAAAACATGAAGATGTCTTGAGATCTGAAATGTGATGTTGGTGGATGTAGGGCCATGACTGGTTTAGGATGCGACTGTTGGAGGACGTGCCGCGCACGGATGAATCAATACATCCGCTCGCTTCCTCCACTTTTCCTCCAGACTCTGTGACTCAGGGTGATAACGATCAGCGAGTTGTGTTTTGTGTCCTTGGGCCACCAATTATGAGCTTCTCCTGCCAGTCAAACATTTCACCTCCTCCCGCTTCCCAGTGCTCGTGTGTCAGGGACTGTAGAGAGTGTACGGTGGGTGTGGAGGTCACACTCTTAGATGCACTAATGAATGCACACTTTTCTCCATTCTGTGTATCTGCATTTTTGGTTTTTTTGGCTCTACCTGTGGGTGCATTGTGAATTCTAACCAGTGGCCTGTTTCTTTTGTGTGGATTTCAGGTATTTCATGTTGGAAAACAGACCTAGGAACCAACCTTATGGGATGGTCTGTCATTCCTGCCAAAATGCTCCCCGTAACACCAAAGAATGTAAGCCCATTTGTTCCTCTCCCTCTGCCCTTCGTCCCCTTGTTGCTTCCCTGCAGCCTCTTATTGTCTTTCCCAATTATGAATCCACCCACCCTGATTTTTCTTTTTAAACCTTTATCTCTTCCTGTCCCGATGCCGATCAGTTTTCCTCTGGATTAAAAGCTACTGCACATGAAAGTTTTCTGTGTAAATGAAAGACGGAACAGGCCAGGCTTCAGATGTTGAAAGTGTGGGGTTAGTTTAAACATTAAAAAACACACACCAGTGCGTGAGCTGTCTGGCCCTGTCATCTGGATGGACAAACAGAAATTAAAGGCACAGCACAACCAGAATATGCTAAAATTGTCTACTTTTACTACCTCCTGCTTAGTTCCTGCTTTCATCATTTTAAAAAGTCTCCCTTGCATGTCTGCAGGCTGCCTGCTGAAGTTTTGCCCAGGGGTCCTTATCAGCACATTTTAAGACCTTGAGCACTTGACATTCATGCAAAAAAAAGAAGAAAGAAAAAAAAAAAACAGGCATTTTGCTTGAGGTAGTAATGCAAATATAGAACAAATGTGAGATTTGCTTCATCAAGCTGCAGAAAGCACAAAGTTAACATAATTAGCACCTGGGTTTTGCTAGTCAGGAAGGGGTTGAGTGCTGTGATTAAGCATTTGTGTTCTTCTATTTGAAAAATATTTTGACACATAACAAATATAATGTAGAAAAGAATGTCCCCTAAAGCTGGAATATGGAATTTAAGTATTCTTTTTATCTTTTCTCATGAAATGACTGTGACAAATGAATCAGTAATAGAAGCTAATGCTAATGTGTGTTTTTGAAAGATCAGCCTAGGTCTGCAGGGGAAAGAGAATGTGTCTGTGTACACTAATAAACACATTCATTTCAATACAGCCATAATTGTTTCTCTCAGGAATGGGTGACACGGTGGTGTGATTGATCAGAAGGCAGACAGACATCAACGCAATATGAAAATCATCAGTAATATAATCCAAAAACAACAATTATCAAGATCTGTTTCAAAAACGTGCTCAGACCTGTGTCGGATCAGTGTTTGTTTCAAACTGATGAAAGCTCAGAAATAATGTAACCAAAACAAGAAAATGATTTTTTAAAAAAAAGTAATGCTGAAAGATGGCATTTATTGTATATTTGCCTCAGTGAAGGCAGGCTGACACTTGCCATTTAATCTGTAAATTACCTTGGCTCCTACCTACCTGTGAGCGTCTGGTAATTAAAACTTCAGTGGGTATGAGAGGAAAAAAAGAGGATGTGCCTGTTGGCGCTTGCTCTCATGCTACCCGTTGGCAGGCAGACTGCAGTAATCTCTCCATCTCCACTGTCGCCCTGCGCTGCCATTTAACATGTTGATGCCTTTTTCATAAATACAGGTTATGATTCTCGTCTTTTTTTGGGCAAAAATTTGTCACAAATTTCCCGCCAAACCAGGATCACGGTTCTTAGAAAAGCTTCAACTTTAATTTGTATCCTGCTCTGTAATTAGCTCAGTTTGAACTTGAGTGCCCATATTGCCCTGCAGAATTATTATTTTGCCATGTGTGCTGAGGCGATCAGGCTTTTTTGGAGCAGCAGGGCACATGTCAAAGAGGTCTGCAGTATATCCACTTAGCTAAACAAAACACTGATTAAAAGAGATGATTTACGAGCTGTCAGGGTTTTACGGCTCTGTGAGAGGAAAAGAAAAATGATGAATAATCGAGGAGACACAGTGGACAAAATCGGTTTGAGCATTTTGCGACTGAAAGACCGTGAACATTGACAGAAAGACAAGAACTGGCTTTCTCCCTGTAACCGAGCTTCCCAATAGAACAGGGAGTTTACGCACCGGAAAACTGGACCAGCAGGGAATTTAAGACAGGAAAAAAGTCAATAAAATGTCGATCTGAGCCTATAACAATCAGACCAGATGGTGGTTTATTTCTCGCAGTAAGAAGGGCTGAGCCACTAAGCTAAAGGGTTTGGGAAATTACATATTTTGCATTGATTTTCATGACAAAATGAAAATCTGCTGCTGCTGTTTCACTACAGTTAGCAACAGTTGAGCACATAAGTTGTTATCAGAAATTAACTATGTGATACAAAGACTGAAATTGTTAACCAGATATATATATCTATATTTGCATAGCATAAAAACTATCGGCCAGCAAGGTCGTGTCGACAAGCACAGTTGATTGAAATTGTGTGTGTTATACAGGCCTGTTTACCAGCGCGCTAAAAGAAAAACCTCTGATCCGCCCGGCCTCTACCACCATGTTTCCCAACCCCCATAAAGGTAAACCGACAAACTAATGAGAGAGTGTGTTTGTGTGCAGTTACATTGCTAGTATTTGTAGGAAATTCTGTACCATCACCTCCTTCCTGTTTCAGATTCCACCGGGCAAGGCCATCTGGCTACAGCTCTCATCATCGCCATGTCAACCATTTTCATCATGGCCATCGCCATCGTTCTCATCATCATGTTTTACATCCTTAAGGCCAAGCCCAACGGCCAAGGTGAGACGCAAAACAAGGCGCACACACGTGTAGAGTCGGCAGCTGAAAGGTCGACCTTTTATGATGACAGACGTGTTTGTTTGTTTGTTTGTGTAGCTTGTTGCTCGGGAAAAGTTGTGAAGGTGGTTGAAGCTCAGACCAACAAGCAGGAGGACAAAAAAGATGTTCCAGGTGAGACCACACACACACACACACACACACACGGGCGCGCGCATGAAGCTAACTGGTGCATACTGGTAGGAGCTTTGCATTGTTGAAATGTTAATTTATTCAGGCTAATTTTATGTCTGCAGCAACACACATGTATCAAGTATTTGACGCCTGAAGTCTGAGTTCACTCACTCTTCAAAGGCAGGTGCATGTATCAATTACGTCATCTCATCAGAGATCAGGGATGACATGCTTAGACTAGAGCTAATGCTAGCTGTGCTGCTCCGCACACCCGAATGGTCCGGTTGTTATTGAACGTGTGCGGCGTTAGGATGAGTGGCGCTACGCTGAGATCACGATGGAATGTGCCGTTTCCAACGATGAAGCCATGTCTTGCCGCGGGCACCATTTACCCTGACAACGCTGCTGCCTTAACCTTTTGACTGACTGACAAATCTACTCGAATTACACGCACTTGATATGACTGAGAAACCAAAAAATACAGAGGTGGTGCAGCGCCGCCGCAAATGTAATAAAAGAAAAGAAAAAAAGGGATTGTTTCCCGATTGGATGTGCATGCATTTGGATTGTGTTGGAGAGGCGCCTGTTGCTTTAAGCCTCACAGCAGCTAACTGTCAGTCATGCAGACACTGAGTGAATAATGCTTTTAACCCAGAGACAGACACTTAGACACAGGATTCATTCCAGCTTTCTAATCAACCATTAAGCTGTCTCTCCCTATATCAATGACGCAAAGGTAATTTTAAATAATAGCCACTTTAGTCATTTTTGGACCCTCAGGGTGCAGCTCCTGCCGACAACTATTAAACCTAGTTTGAGTGTGATGAAACTGAAAGATTTGTGTTGTTCTTAGCGATGGGCTATTTGAGACTCGAACCTTGTGGTTTTCTTTCAGACAATGTGGTGAGCTACTCGGAGAAAGACGAGTTTGAGAAACTCAAAGCTCCCCCTCCAAAGACGGTGAAAAGGTGAGATGCTCGACACGAACCGGAATCCTGCCAGTGAAACCCCTTCCCTTTTTCCTCCCTTTGAGATTGAAAAAGATGCAGTGTCTGTAAAAGTACGTCTGATCTGTCATCAGTTAGATTAAATCCAGAATGCTTTATATTCATCACTGTCTGTGTTTGTAATTGTACATTTTGGACAAGCAGTGCGCGCACTGACACCACTGCTGCCTGTGTTTGGTTCTACAGCACATATGGGTGTAAAAGTAAAAGGATAAGAAAACTGAATAACTCACGTACCTTTGTGGCTGTGGATCCGAGCACAGAGGAGCTCTGTGAGGAGGTGTCATGTTCACAGATAGGGGTATTTATTCCAGCGTCAGCAGCAGGTGAAAGATAGCGCGACACTCTAGCCTTCCTGCATTCAGCTCCTGTTGGGAGAAGACAATGCTGCTTTACAGCTGCTGGCTAGTTTACGGAGAGAAGGGTGAGAAAACCTGATCCCTACCGTTAGTAGTTCTTGCAGTGTGTTCAGGCGGTGTCTGTTTCAGGTGTTTTATGAACATAGGCATGTGCACAGAGTGAAAAAGTGTCTCCTTTTTTTTTTTTTTTTTGCAGTGAGAACGATGCTTCGTCGGAGAACGAGCAGCTGCTGAGCCGTAGCATGGACAGCGACGAGGAGGCCTCGTCCGACAAGCAGGTGTCGGCCGAGAGCGGCGAGCCCGGCCCGTGCCTCGTCAACTTGGGGAACAAGCCCGACCTCTGCCTGCTCTCGCTGGGCCTGGTGGACCGTGACGGGGGCTGCGGCAGAACCTCCGCCATCATCACCTGTCCGGAGAGCAACAACTCGAGTTTCAACAACGTCGCCAGCACCAACCACGTCAGCAGCGTGAACGCGATCAACAGCGGCAATAAAATGCCCGGGGTGAGAAATGAAAAGAGGAAAGAGTAAATAAGTTCATACGCTGGTATTTATCGCTCTGCTACATTTTCCACACAGATGCTGCAGAGTCGCAGGAGGAAGATCTTGGATCTTTACGCCAGAGCCTGCAATGCTACAGAGGGTGCGTTTCAGATCACACCATCCGCAGGTTTCATGTCATTCAAATCCGGGTTGTGGTCAGCCGTGTTGAATCACTGGCTTCTCTCCAGGTTTGAGCCCAACAGAACTTCCCTTCGACTGCCTGGAGAAGACCAGCCGCATGCTCAGCTCCTCCTACAGCAGCGAGGCGGCCGTGGTGAAGACGTGGAGGCACCTGGCCGAGAGCTTCGGGCTAAAGCGCGACGAGATCGGCGGCATGAGCGACGGCCTGCAGCTCTTCGAGCGAGTGAGCACGGCGGGCTACAGCATCCCTGACCTCTTGACCCGCCTGGTACAGATCGAGAGGTTGGACGCCGTGGAGTCGCTCTGCTCGGACGTGCTGGGCGTCAGCGAGACGGCGGCGGCTGCTGCTGCTGGACGGCAGGGCATCAACAGCTTTCACAGCCAGCTGATTTGTACGTCCCCGTGCTCGTCGCCATCCCACCGCTGCGCCAGTGTCTGAGTATGCTCCGCGCCAGACACACAAACGCCTCACAGTATACGTGCGAACGAGCAGACATCAGCAGGGGCACGTATGGAGTACACGCCTTTAACACATGAAGAATGTCAGAGGACTTCGCCGTGGACGCTTTTTATTAGCCCGTCTGACACAAAGCCAGCGGCTGATAAAATACTCTGCAGCCACCAGTTTTGTTTCCAGCGGGAATAAGTTTTTAACTACAGCCGAATAAACTGCACGGGCGCGTAAACAAAATCAATTAAAATGAAACAGTAAAAAATGAAATAAAAAATATTGAAATGAGCCGAACAGCTGCAGCAAATGAACTCGCGTCGGTCCCGAGACTGATGCAACTCATTCAGAATGCATTAAAAAAAGCAGATCAGTCTCGCTCGACTGCAGCCTCGGCTCGACATGTCCGAGCTGTCATCACAGGAAGGACAGCAGAGATTTGCTGCGAACACGCTGGAGAAGCTTCACTCAGATTTTCAGACTTTCCAGGAACAAAAAGGAACGCAGAACGATCATTCTGTCCGTTTTCACAGCGACCTTTAGTGGGAAACAAAGACCAGCACGCAGCCCCTCCTACACTGCTGCCTTGCCTGTCACTGCCCTCATAATTCCCCACCTTCACCCCAGTAGTGGTCTGCTTTTGCCGCCGGTCCCGGGGCCCCTAACAGGCTGAACTGCTGCGGTTTTACAGAGCGGGTGCAAAGTGCCTGTGATTTCCAGCACCAGATGTATTATTTAGGGCTAAAAACCCGGTGGAAAAGTCATAAAACGCTGTGTTTTTAAAAAAAAAAAAAGGGGGGGGGGCAGCAGAGGTGTGACTGGGGGACCACAGTGCAAAACTGCAGCCAGTTAGTGATGGCAGCGGCAGCAAGGTGGCCTGATCATGTGGTCTGAGTGCTCCGATTGGATTTCTTCAGCTCTTAGACCTACAGCATGGGGGCAAATAGAAAAATATGCAGTTTTTAGGGTAATCCAGAATTCACAAGCAGCTAAATCTTAATGAGATCTACTTTCTTGAACGCAGGAGTGTATTTTCTCTAATTTGGCATCCGGTGCGTTACTTACCTCAAGCTTTTTTTTTTTTTTTTGTACATTTGAACGTCCGTCGTCTGGGGCTGGACCTCAGCATCATTTAAATAATGTGCATGTTAGTGGTTTTGATTGCCTTCAATATCACCCTTCGAAGCTTAATTTCAAATCTAAAACCATCTCTATAGAAACACGTGTGCCTCTATCCATATCTGTTCATAACATGTTTTTGTGTTGAAATGTTGTAAAAATGTTAATTGGTGGAAACGAAAAGTCATGTCTGTTGCAGGTTGCGCTGACAAAGCGGCACAGAGAAGCTGAACACGAATGAATTACCTCAGAAACAGACCATGCTGAAACCTACCAAAGCATTAAAACTAAGCTGTTTGAGCTGTATATATAACTTATTCTTCTTGTAAATAATATATACATTAATAAAGATGTATGGCAGAGTGGCTTGACGTTTATGACTGTCGCTAATTTCCTTCTCCGGGTTGGAAAACAGTTCTGAGCGGTTCTGTATAGTTGTGTTCAGACGCCAGCAGATGTTTAGCTGATTGTTCACCATCACGATAGCTGGAAAAGAAGCTGTTTTTTGCTGGCCAGATGTTCAAACGTGGTCTCAGGTAGGAGATCATTTAGAGAGCTGATGCTATAGGTGATACATTGGGGCCTGTATAGTCTTTATCTCTCCTCCAGTGAGTGACAGCAGCAAGCGTCAATACGCTCCATCAGTAGCTCCAGCTGGACGGCAAACTAAGGCCCGGGGGCCACATGTGGCCCGATGAACTATTTAATCTGACCCGCAGAGCCTTCACAATAATTTCTCCAAAAGCCAAATTAGGAGGGTTGCTAGCTTGATTGGTTAGAAAAAGGTTCAGACCTGTTTAGAATCTCTTTATTGTGCTAATATGGAGAAAAAAAAAAAATCACTGGAATTTTAATGTTGGGGTAAAAAATAAGACTGTGGAATTTTCCATTGAAATACATTAAAACTAAAAACTATCCATTCATTCAACATTTCAACGATCCATGTACAATAGTGGTCCATCACAGAGCGTTACGGCAAGCATTGACGGGTCATTAACGGTGAGTACATTTCTCTGCTTTTTCAGAGACTGCTAGCTGGAAATGACCAATAACCAAATAAACGACACACTTCATCAAATAACTTATTTCAAAAGATCGACGGAGCAGGACCTCATCACGGCGGTAGCCTCCAAATGCACCCTCGCCTCTGCCTGACTTGCTACTTCCAGCCTAGAAGCCAAATCTTTTCTAAAGAACGCTGGTCTTTTTTTTTTTTTTTGTTTTTGTTTTTTTTAAAGCCTGGCCTGTGTAACATTTGAGGTATTTCTGAACAACGCTCTGAACAACGCTCTACGCCTAAAAGCCTTTTCAATGGCAACAATGGCAGCTGTTACCTCTGCGCACATCAGTCTCTGTCAGTGGATGCGTGGGTGGGTGCAAATCCCTCCAGGCTTCGGTACAAAGAAGAGGTGTGTACTTGCTGGCAGGGGATCTTAAAAAAAAAAAAAAAAAAAAAAAAAAAAAGTTCAAAGACAACGATCCAGCTGAGGTCCATCTCATCATGTTTCCCCACAAACTCCATTTGTGCTGAAGACCCTTTCAGCCCAATCACATGTCAAATACACACATGCAGAGCATGTCTTTAGCGTGTTGCCTGGAATGCATTAGAATAATCCAAAGCCTCTTTCCAGGCACGACTGAAGTGCCCACCAGTCCGTGTTGTATTGACATCACATCCACCCGGGGTCGGCCCGCACCCACTCAAGCTGACAGCACACCTAAACGGCTGGGACACACTCAGGCTGGTGTGTCTTCTCCAACTTTCCGACTGTGACTAGATGGTTTCTTACACTTCGGTCCCCACTGCAGCAGGATCGGCCATCTTCAGGGTCAGGGTCAGACCATCTGAAGAGGTGAATATTCATGCAATACCAATCCATGTCTCCACATAATAGTACGAAAATGTCTGGGAGGACTCTTCCTTTCATAAAAGCTGGAAAATGTGATATATTGAAGCATTTCCAGCAAAAAAAAAAACCAAAAAAACAATACAGGCAGAATTATAAATGAGCAACATGGATGGAACTCATGAAACAGGACGAGCAGAATGATCTGAAAGTGAAAAATGGTGCCGAATTAAACAAACTCCACTGCCTGGAAATCAGTGTGATCTTTGCCAGTCGATCATAAGTAAGCCCAGGCGAGTGCTTCTACTAACAACCCATTTACAGTTTGGTCCTTCACCAGAGCACCATTTATCAAGCTGCATATTTCAGCATACTGCGGCTGGTGGGAGTAACAGACGTGTGTCAAACTGCTGACTGATCTGATTTTGTGGCTGTGCTGAGGTGGAACCGCTAATGTTTCCCCCCGCCAGCCTCCTCCCCCATCCACCAAACAACATTTTAATGAGTTACACCACACAGGCCAGACTGGCAGGGATACGTTTTAGCATAAAATTAAGGCATAAAATTTTTAAAAAATGCGGAAACATAAATCAGGATCTGTGGGTGATGCTGTGCAGGTCAGATTGGCATGTGCTAAACGAGTGAGGTAACGAGGACCAGACACTCTGCTGGCTGCAGGCGCAGAGCAGACTTACATGGAGTTATTATAGTCAATAAATCTGCCATCATCGCTGGTCCCATTGAGGGACGTAGACGGCTCAAAAAAGATCACAGGCTGCTCAAACGTCTGTACATCCTCAAGAGGTCTTAACGTGTCTTGGTGGTGCGTATGGACTCATCTGGACTCCGTGCGTCTGGGCGGCCTCCTGGTGAGTTGAAGGATAATCTCCTCCCAGACCTGGATCAGGGCATCAGTCAGCTCCTGGACAGTCTGTGGTGGAGGAACCCGGAGCCCACTGCACCAAGGATAAGCCCCTCCAGACCATGGCTGACCCATCACTAAGCCATGTGTGTTTAAAGACTGTTCTCCTGGCGATAAGCCCTGGTGCTTCCAGATACCCAACAAAGTATGACATATTCTCCTCAACATAACGCTGCTCACATGTGACTTGGCTTATTTTTAAGAGTTAGTCAGAATAAATTGTTGGGTTGGAATTTTCTTTACAAGCTCCATACATTTACTTCCAAGTGGCTCATAACTTTATACTACACTTATAAACACTTCTTGACGTGACCGGCGCAAGCTGCTATTGGTAGGTTTCTCTATGTTGCTTCAATTTAATTTAACTTAATTTAAATAGCACATGTTCCCCTCAGAGGACAGAGGAGAGGAGGTGGGTTTAGGCATGCAAACATGGATCAAGCTTCAGTTCCCCGGCAGCTCCAGCCTAAAGCAGCATAACTGAGATGATGCTAAAGGTTAGATGACCCTCTTCTAACATTAGTATGGCTAGAATAATGACTGTGGCTATAGAATTACTGCGTATAAATTCTCTTAAAGGGGAAGGTTTTGAGCTTAGTCTTGAACGTAGAGGGTGTCGGCCTCTCGTACCTGGACTGGGAGCTGGTTCCAGGAAACCAGCACACTGAGAGAAGAGCAATCTACTGGGATTATTTGATGAGCCTGACCTTCAAGGGCCTTGTAGTCCTTGATTAATTTCCCCACATGGGACAAACAAAGATTTCTTAACTCATTTGGCAGAATCCTTTTAATCACCACATGTTATCATACTAGTTTTGAAACTTAATTATAGGAAACTTTAAATTACAGGCAAAGCTGCTTTGAATTCTGACCATCTAAACACCTCCCTCTAGTTCCGCAGCTTAATTTTAAATTCAATCGCAATGTCCTTGGAGTGGTTTTTTATGGTCTTTAAAAAGGTTCTAAAAGATTGTTTCTGTAAACATATTAGACATCATCAAGGCCACTTTTCAAAGTTTTCAAAAGTGACACCAAACACACACACACACACCGAGTGAGATCTAGAAAAGCATCAATGAACAAAAATAACATGTTTCTGCATATATTATACACGCTCCATCAATAGCACGCTATTTTTCTATTGAAGACTGAATAATGATGATACGTTACTGAAGGTTGAGCAGAATGGACCTGAGGTTGAGGCAGAGGAAGCTGTGCTCAGGGCTGCTTTTGTCATGTAGGTCTTGTATCCGACGGTGGAGGGAGAAAAGTTCAAACAGCCGACGGTTCTTTCTGAACAGAAACCGGGGATGAGAGAAGGTACATGCATATTGTTCTACAACTAAAACTATGACTAAATTAACTCTCACAATATTAACAATGTGCAGGATTATTGCTGCTTCTTTTGTGTCTGTGAGCATGCAGGTGAGTCCCATCATGCAGTACGGAGGTCACACTGGCCCTCAGTTATCAACCGTACGTACGGCAGAAAACTGTGCGCATGGCTATTTTCACGCAAGGCTCGGCATTCATCAGTCTGGACGTGAGCGTACGATCCGCTCAGATCTCACGTCAGGACTGACATCGTGTAAGTTAGACTCGTGGATTCGTGGCGCAGTGCAGTAAAATCATAAAAAAATGTGAGAAAAATAACGATTAAACAAACCTGAAACTGGTCATTAAGCACAGGCAACCACATAATCCGTTCAGATTAAAATGTAAACGAATATCGTTGAATAAAATAAATATATCTGTTTTTTACAGAAGCGTTTTACATTCTCCTGATAAAATATAACCACTTTCTTTCCTGAGAAATTCATGTTTGGTTTGTTTTTCGGTGTAATTATTTGTGTTTTTCTGACTTAATTTCTTTTCTTTTTGTTTGTTTGTAGGTTTAAGCAATCTTGTCCTTGTTGTCGAAGTAAATGTTTCTGTTTTCTCGTGGTAACTGATCTAATAACTGGTGAAGCTTGCATAGAGCAGCAGCGCAGCTTCAACAGTGCACGCACACGCGTGACTGTGTCAGGGAAGCGACACGTCTGCTCGTCCACGGCGGCGCTGCTCCCGCCGCTGTCATCGTTCTCCAGACAGCGTTTTTCTGGCCTCCTTTAACACCAGTTTTCATGCTTCCAAAAGCGCGTCCTTGTTTAACTTCCACCTCAGACTCAAGGGGAACAACTTCCAGGTCGAAAACGTTTCGATTGTTTCTGTTTTCTCCTCTTAACGTTTGATTTCAGTGGGCGACGCCGCTGAACCATGAATATTTAAGGGCGGAACATGTTAATGAAGGTCAGTTTCAGCCGCCGCATTTATCAAGACCCGCTGAGTCGTACGCTAGGATTGGCCATATAGGGAATTTTCATAAATAACAAGTGACTCTTATGGTACCACGATTCCTGTGCACACAGATCTGCACACGTTCCTAGGCGAGATTGATAAATAAGGGCCAGTGTGTGTCTACCTGATACTGGAGAGTTTCTGGAGGAGAATGGAGAGCTTCTCCAGACATGGAAGATCCAGATGTGGGTTTTTGAGGATCCAGGAGGCCGTTTGGAAAAAGTCCTCACAGCTGCACACGTCTAAAAATTCATTCAGGTAACCTAAAAAAAAAAAAAAAAAAAAAGCACAAAAATGCAGGGTTCCTTTAACCAAGAACATGTTTTCAGCTTCAGATCGCCGCTCTTTTAAGAAGTGCATAAAATAAAACCGACACGGATGTACAATCGAACCACGAGAATCCTTTGATGGTCAAACCGAGCTGCACCGAGACACAGATGCCTGTCAAAAAAGTGACTCGGAGATCACAACACACACACATGCAGATGAAACAGAATGGGGACAATTGCATCAATCTACACAAAGGAAGTCGCCATTTTCTGAAATAAGTATTAGCAAATGTTGACCTTAAGGAGCACTAAAATGAGAGGATTCCCTGTGAACGCACATTTGTTTCTGCTAAAGCCACATTCCTTTACACACACTCGCTCTTTCAGAGCCTCACAGGGACTTTTTTTTTTTGGCTGGTATAGATGATTTGCTGGCATCAAATCAGTGCAGAAGTCTGGAGGGAAGAGTAGGACCAGGATCACATAAAAAAAAGAAAACAAGGTGGGGCAATCTGACAGAATAATACCAGATCAAAGGTCATTAGAAGTGTCAAAAATTGAGTTTTTATCTATAAATGTACGTGTTTGCTACATGTTTGTATGTGTTTATAACACCAAAAGCTCCTGATTCTCTTTTGCGTAATTAGCCAACCACAATGTCAACCAAAAGCAACAAAGCTTTTAGATGAATAAATCCTCTCCACAGTCATTGCTTATTCAAAAAAAGTTATTTTTGTTTTATGCATTGACATCTCAGCCTCATTCTTCTCTCAGTTTCTGCCAATATTTACAAACTCCTGAGAGGGCTTTTATTCTTTAGTATCATACTGTACATTCCAGGTCTTTATTCAATTATATTATGCACATACATGACACAAAGAAACACTTGTAAAACCCAATATAGGTGCTGGATAATGAAGAGGTAAAAAGTTCTGTATCTGGACAAAATAACAATAAATCTTAGAACAGTGTACACTAATTATGATTGTGAAGACTGAAAAGAACACAAACAAAAGCCATATGTGAGTGCGGAAGTTAAAAGGACCGCACGGAGATACATAAATGTGCCGTCAACGAGGTGTTTTGTAGAAATAGGAACGTTTCTGTAACTGTGTCTCAGGTACAACAGTTACTTTAGATTTACAGTAACATTTAGGTGTCACACCTCGCTCTCGCTTCCCTTCGCGACTGCTCATAAAACACAGTGATTAGAAAGTCTTACTGGACTTACAGACCCAATGAAACTCACACACACACACACACACACCCTGTCTCCCTCAGCACATGGTTCTGCTGTATGTTTAAGACTACACACTTCAGTCTTAAATGACTGTGGTTTTTCACACAGGGAGCAGTACCTCAGGAGGTAAACGGTGTTAGTTAAGACACTCTATAAATGTGGACGAGAGCGACTGCAGCAACTTGAGGTCGACCGCAAATGGACTGCTGGGCAAAATCAAACTAGACTAAATGAGTGAAGTCATGAGAATGGATGGAAATATATTAATATACGTTATACACAGCAGTGTTGATATAATCAAGCCCACTCAGGGCCTTTTTTGTCTGATTGGGTTGTTGAGGCAGTTTGTGGTTGGATGTTTGGTCTAAATTAAATGTAGGTTTACGGTTACAGCAGCTCTACTGAAACCTTGAAGTTTACTCAAAACATTACCCATTTTCAAAACTATTATTTATACTTAATTAGTGTTATTTAGAAAAGGAAAATTTTATAAATGACTTGTTACTTTATCCACTTACATTTGAAAGTGCACAGTATTTTTTAATCTGTGGATGGCGGCAGCAGCAGCAGCAGCTGTAACCTTGGTTCCAACTCCAGGTTCCAGAATAATGTTCTTACTTACAGGAATGTTCAGCTAGCCGCATCAGGATATCTAACGGCGTACGCAAACCTCCACGGCCCGCACGGAGCATGGACGTTAGCGCATCCACTCCGTCATACCGGAGGAACAGACCTCGACTCTCCTCCAACATGAGCTCTGTGTGGAGAGCGTCCAGACTTGAAGCTAACACATCAGCTGCAGACAGACAGATGGGATTCAGTTTTAGAATATGAAAAAATTAAACTATTAACTGTGACCATGAAAGAAATATTTTTCAAATGTCCTCAAGTGTGGGATTTCTACCACCCGTCACGAGATTAAAGCTAGCTGCTATTATTGGGAGCGACTTTAGCGACTCCATCTCAGGATGGTACTTATTATGTGTAAAATTGCAGGAAAACAATAGGAGTGGTGGTGGGGGGGGGCATATTTCTTCATTTTATCCCATTTGGTTTTCTGTCACTTCAAAGAAAGTAAGAAAGCAGACTGACAGGATGCAGTCAGTTTGGAGATGTACTTAGGAAGCCATTAAAAACAGATGCTTGTGTAGTTCAGAGGAGTTGTCTAAATTACCTAAATCCTTTAAGTATTAAGGGAATCCTGAAGATCAGGGCACACAAAATAAATCCAACTACAAGTTCACCATTTTTAATCCATCAGTGATGTTTTTAATTATATATCCACATCAGGGGCTATGAGAGCCTCATGGTCTTTAGATGCAGTTGAAAATGCAGTGTGAGTGTGTGTTCAGCAACATTACCTTGTGTGACAGTGCGAAGGATGATGAGGGTGGAGAGGATGCGTGTCAGAGGACTGGGGCTGAGGTACGTGGGCCAGCGACATGATCCCCCAGCCTTGCCACTGCAGGAAGCAGACAGCTCAGGATATTCTGGTGCAGGTACATTAATGTGGGCCAGGGCCTTTAACAGCTCCTCTCCTATCCGCCGTGCAGTCGCAGATGGTGCCGCGTGCTGTGTGAATACATACACGCAACAAATACTTTTGCTGTTTAGCTGTAAACTGAGGAATGTAAAAAACACTCTAAATAATCAGTCTGGCAGAGAGCCCACGGGCTTAGACTGAACCAAAAAAAATAAAAAATCTTTGAACTACATTGCATTTTAACTACATGCTAGCTAGACTATTATCTAGCATTTCTGTATTTCTAAAGCATGTGTTTCAAAAGCACGCATGTGTGCATGTCAGGCTCAATATATCATCACTATATAGGAACTCCGTCCAATACTGGTGGTGTTTTTATAACACTGGAAACACATAATAAGGTACCATGTGATTCCAGATGAGCGTCAGGCACATCACTGTGCAGACATGACAGACTATGGCTGAGGACTGATGGTTTAACCTCTACACATTAAAAAGTCTTCCCTGCTGTGCAGAGAAGGGGATAGCCCCTGCTTGAAGTGAATGTGAGCTCCTCTGATCTGTAACTCTGATGGAAACCTGCATCACATTTGATTTCTCCTACGTGCAATTGATCCAGCAGCTTTCTGCGCAACAACAATCGTCTCTGAAGAAACAAAGCACGAGTGGATAAAACAAGGGTAGAGGTCAGGCAAATCCTTAGGGAACTTTTAATGGAGGAAAAAGCCATTGTTGACAAAATGTTTTTTGTAATGTATTACATAAATTAAGAAAGGTCACATAGCAATTATCAAGGGTTTTTCTGTATTACCAAACTGTAACAAAAACACCCCCCACTAAAAAATATAAATAAAATCATTTACACATTATATCCATATCCTATCTGAGCTGTCTTATCATAAGGTCAGAGGTTTATGTAGGACTGTCCCCAATGTCTTCTGGTAGAAACAAAAAGCAGTTAAATAAAAGGTATTCACCTGGGGTTTGTTATCAATGTGCCTCAAGCTCCAGTCAATGAGGCGAAGAAGGCTGAGGAAGAGTTCAGGTTGTGACAGAGAAGTGTGATGAAGCTGATCTGCCAACAAAGGAAGAACCTAAAGAGATACAGCAGCAAAAATGAACTGACACAAAACAGCAAAGAATCAAAGTGAAGCCACGGGGAATAAGCCACCTGCACACATCTTTCACCAAAGACAACCACTGGGGGCTGACACTGGTCGACACCTTTCCTATTACTTCTCGCTCTTGATGTGAACATCTGGGAATCCAGGATCCAGTCCATCAGAAAGGCCAGAAGCTTCAGTGTAGCAGGACTGGAGGAACTCTGAAAGATAAAACAGTGGCATGCCTTATTTTATTAACACTGCTATAACTCTTCTTTTTTGGGCGGAAAATAAAGTGCAGCTGTGCCATCGCCGTCAGAGGAAGTTCTGTTTTGTCCTCAGAGAAAACTAAAGTAGCAAATTAATGTTCTGAGATGAATGATATGCAGGGATTTTCAAGCATGCGACAAAAACTCAGTTTGATTTACATTGTGTTAGTTTTTTCTTTTTACCTTGTGTGTAGGTTTCTTATAGGCAACAGTTCTGTCTTTGTTTTGAGATTTAAAATCAGTGCTCTTAAGACAATCTCTGGATACCATGTTGTGCTCGCATTTCCTCTAAAAGCAATCAACAAAAGGAAGAAATTTTAGGATTTACAAAAGAAAGCTAACTTAAAATCACGTGTACTAAACAATATTTTACCTGTAGGTTCTCAAGGCGAGCACACACCCTTTTGCACTGGCTCTCCAGCTTCTTATTTTGTTGACGGATGTCATTCAGCTGTTCATGTTCAGAAATTCAAATGCAGTTGTGTTAGCGCGCCCCCGTGTGGCTTACGGCTGCAAAAGCGTGTATGACGCCGCTATAGAGGTAACATCTCATCGGCTACAATATTGTATTAAAATCTTGATCAGACCTATGCTATTTTTCGGCAAGCTTGTCATTAACATGATGAGAACAAAGAGCTTCAATTCAAATAATCATTAACAAGAATACTATTTACCTGTTTCTTCATGTTGTCATTGAGTTCCTTAATGATGTCAAAGTTGCTCTTGAGCCGCCTGTTCTCCTTGCTTTTCTCTCGAAGACGTTCCTGCAGCTGACTCACCTCATGTCGCTGTTTCTAGAATAAAAACGCAAACAATAATTTCATGCATTAAGATACTATGAACATATGCTGCCAGTGTAAGGATGTAAAGTTTACGACTGACAAGACAGATGGAAAATGAGATAAACAGCAAAACTGCGACACAAGTCCAAGCCTTGTGTGCACCTTCTCTAAAGCAGGTATATGAGTTTTGAAGGTCTCCTGCAGCCCGTTCATCCTCACAAAAGCTCCCTCCTGTTGCTTCAGCTTTCTTTCTCTCTCCTGCAGCTCCTTTTCAAACCGATGCTGGCTTTGTCGTTCTGCCTGCATAGATGGAAATGTTCAACTCTCATAAATATTACTGAATTAAATGTTTATTTCCTTGCAGTGTACTTCTCCACGCTATCCTCAATAATCTTGTTTGCAAACACTCGGCAACAAAACTTCATAATCACAAATTACAAATATGTGGAATTCCAAAGAAAATCCACATTATCAACTATAAGCAAGCTGTACAGCTATATTTATCTTCCAATTACTAACACAGTCACACAAACACACTTTTCTCACTGCGTCTGGATATTGTGACTGACCATCATTTCAATGGTCCACAAGGGCTATATTTTCAAGCTCTGCCCCCAGCAAGTTTAGAACTGAAGAAGCCTTCTGGAGAGAGGGCGAAACGTCTTCACGGAATCCTTACACAGTCCATTTGCACAAAGAGAGATCTAACTTTGGATAACTATGACCTGGATGAGTGAGAATCTACACAGATATAATTTCAGTGGTTCTTACATTCAGCTGTGTGTAGATGGCCATCATCTCCTGGAAGACATTTGTGAACGCCGAAGATGAGGAACGGCACAAGTTGGGATCTTGGCATGATCTCTGAAAGCTTCCCTCAGTCTGGGTTTCTGGGGACCCAGGGCTGCCGTCCAGACAAGATAGTAAAGTGACATCTGAAGGGAAAAAAAAGGATCATATAAATAAATATAAAAATAACCAAGACTCATCATTTGACTACAACTGTCATGCAAACAACAGAATGAAGTATCACAAATAACTCAGGTTCACGTGACACAAACACACACCTGTTTCTGTAAAGACACCCAGGGAGTCCTGAAATACAGCAGCAATACAGTCTTCCTTCAGGTCCTCACTGCTGTCATCTGAATCATTTTGATCACTGCCAAACCTGAAACAAAAAGAAAACCACATACACACATACTTTGTCCAACAGATTACATACACATCACAAACATGGAAAAATGGATTGTGTAGAAGTAATTAAACCTACTCTTTTGGATAATTATTAACAACTTCACACAGCTCACTTAAAGCTTTGAGGTAGTACCTTAATGCTTTATTGGGCTGGTGAGTTGTGTTGCATGAGATGAGTCGTGGTAGTGCCCCTTAAATGAATAAACAAGAACAACAAGGTTAGGATTAAGGCCTTTATTTCCAATGATGCACTTTTAGCGTACATTAGGAAAGCTGCCGGTAACAAAATACATTTCAAAGCAAAAAGTATAGGATCGCTTAAGATCCTGTCTGGCTCAGGGAGGTTTCAATGTAAAAGACACTCACCATCACTGGCTGGAGGAATGGCCTCTGATGGTGGCAACTTCGATTAAGAATACGATGACAAATACAACCGTATCAAGCGGACTCAGCAGCAGTACATCTCGATTTTATTCAGTGAAAATGATGTAACACCACAGGGTACTTTGGTAAACTTTAAATTCATTTATGTGGATGTGAGGTTAGCATTTATATATATATTTAAAAAAAAAGCAGGTACAAAAAATGGATGGATAGAAATGTAAACATAATCAAACTGTTAACGCATATGCTAACGATCGTGCATAAACATCCCATGGTTCATCAAACAATATGCAATAAGAATCTTTATAAAAGTGTATAAAAAGACCTGTGTCCTCCTGTCCAAATATTTTCGCTGAGGCTTCGCGACAGCATCGCTCGCAGAAGTTTCTTTAAACGGCTTGTCCATACCAAATGTACACTAATACGGACTTGGATCACTACTAGCCTAAATGTGAACATGCGCGAAACTTCCGCTAAATGAAACGTTCAAATTATTAGCTACACAGTATACGTGAATATGGTGTATACAGGCTGGCGTATATTATTTTGAAATTGAAACACCACATATCCGGCACCCGTCTGTCTTCTTCAGCACAGAACCATTGCGGACGCTCAGCTTTCCACAGACCATCCAAACCAGGCCACTCAAACCAAATTTGGCAGAAAACTGATCATGTGATCTTGACGCGGTTTACCGTAGCAGCGTCATCTAGTGGTGAAAGACAGAATTGACCAGGAATGAAGACTTTCGTTTTAAGTTCACATTTTGTACCTAATTATTGAATTGAAAACTTTGTTCATTTTTCATTTAGACTTATTTTAAATTATAATGAATAAAATAAATGTAAGAATGTAAGAAACATCGGAATCTGTTTTCAGTTACAGTGTAAGTTAGTAAACAGTGCGTGATTAATAAATTGTGATTGCCGGCCTTTTCATTTGCAACTATAAATAGTGTAGTTTTAACAGTTGACCAGAGTGCGTCACTGCCTCCCCATAAACCATGGGAGCGACCTCACTGAATCAGCATTGCTCCCTTGGTTTTTATGGCCTCTTTACTCTGTTTTTTGTTTATAAGCATATCCACAGACAATCTTTCCACCTTTTATGTAGCAAGTGGTGCCAAGTTTGTATGAGTCCACAAGTAAGCTTTATGATGAATGCCTTCTGTCTGTGGCTAATTAGCAGCTAATGCCACTGATACACATTCTAATGACTCAATCATTTTGCCGCTGCAGGCTTTTGCTGACAATGAGACAAATTAATGAGCATACTAACGCTGATCTTCATTAGAGTGCTGTTTGCTTTGTCTATTTTATATGGAAATTAGTCTCATTATTGGTTATCTTAGTCTCTCTCCTCTTTCTAATATGTGTGCATGGCAAGGGTCACGTTTACATATTCAGTGGTGGGTTTTTTGTTTTTTTATTTTTTGCATTGTAGAGATAGACACCGTCTTCTGTGTTTCAGAGAAGATAAACCTTTGACGTAATCAGAAATGTAACATTTGGAGAGACAAGCTCCAGGGTAAATTAGCTGTACCAGGGGCATTCTGTATATTAAAGGGACTATTGCAACAAATGTCTCAAAGGAAAGCCCGTGACATTTGTAACTGTTCCCAGGTTCTACAAAGTGTGCCAGAGCCTTGTGAGAATGATGGGGTCTCTTATGGTTCCAGCATTTGCAGCTGGTCCAGAACAACAATCGGTGCTGAGGCGGACCACAGGAGGAGCGTAACACACATCACTGATGTTGGATTCTAAACAGTGGGGCATCCATTACATCCAAATTACAGATGAGCTTCGTCATCATTGTACAATGCCGCTCCTGTTAGCATGTGTCTACAACGTTTTGGGTTTTATCGTACAAAGAAAAGAAATACAATTCACTTTGAGAGTCCCATTGTTGGCGTAAATGCGCGTGTCAGACAGACATTCCAAAGAGGCGCGGCCTGCACTTTATTATCCGCACCTTCTGCTTCTTTAACAAATCCACAAATGAGCCTGGGGGACGCGGCTAGACAAAAGCAATCAAGCTGTATTCTTGAATTAACAACATATTGCTACAGTGTACTGAAAAAGCAATTATCCTCTGTCTCGTGACATAAAGCTGTGCACCCACAAGCTCTCTCACATTCAATTAAAGTGGCGAAGGGAATGCACTGCTGAGAGGGAAAAATTGTATTTCTCTATGACTCTTTGAGTCCACAGAGCAGCTTTATGCATGCTAATGCAAAGTCTAAAGCTGGATCTGGAGGGGGGCAGGAGTAATTAAATCACCTCAAAGCTTGGACAAGATACATGCATCCCAGGGCAGGTGGGAAGCATTTATGAGCTTTTCCATATTAGAAATATTAAAACATGGAAGGGAAAGACTAAAATTACCCAAAAGGTTGATCCATACATATTTATACTGGGATGATATTGGCCTTAGATGGTATGAATTTGAAGTATGTGTCTTATATTTTCACATTCAAACAGCTGTCTTTTTTAATATTTTAGCAAGTGTCAAAGGTCATCCAGCTGTAATCCTAAAATCACATAGCAGACAAATGTATCAAGTCTCTAAATGGGGGCACTTCTGCCTGCCAAAACAATTGTACACTTCATAAATCACTCTCAGTTAAACAGTGACCTGTTTGTTCAATTGCTTCAGGTTTGTTTCGGATTACTTTATAATTTAACCATAAATTAATCCCAAAGCAGTTTGTTACAAGATCTCCCATCACTGGTTCTCCTGCCTAAAACCACAGATTTGTACTGGTCATATTCATCCAGTATATGCCACAAAAACCCTGCAGGATTTATCATTATAGTCATTTTTAGTATTTAAGTCCCTGCAATAGCTTTGTCAAATTATATTTATGAGACTAATCTCTCCAGATTTAATTACTACATGAATATTTTAATGTTTACCCTTCACACGTGCTACAAGGCCTTTGGGGTTCATAAAACAGTGAGAAGGAGGGAAGCCCGCTTAATCTCTCCTTTTTGTGGTAATGGAAACACATAAAAATGTTTTAATTATTCAATGGATTTGTGGTTTAATCAGACTTTTAGATGAGTGCAAATGTTCCGGTATAGATGGGATTTGCTAATTACAGTCAAGCAGGTCAAAATAGCTGTGACTCAGAAGTGCAGACACTTTGTTGCTTTAACGTCAAAAACATGCTTTAGTTTAAATGTCTGCAGGTTTATTTAAACGCTGATTAAATCAACATTTCTCATCCATTTGATTTCTGTTCATCTTCAACACATTTGGAACTGTAAACAAGGCTACAGTACTATAAAGATCTGCTGCTTCTCATTGTTAATCTATTTTGCATTCAATTTTAAAAAGGCCTTTTTTTATTGGTGATTTGTAATTATAATAAAATCTCTTTTCTTCGGCATCTGCAAACTAAACACTTTTAGGGCAAAAATAATGATGCCTTTAAGTTCTGAGAACTTCTGTGGAACTAAAACACCACATTCACACATTATCTTAAAAATGTGACCAATAAAAGACAGAAGTGGGAATACTTCAAGGTCCAGACGTGAGCAGTAGAAGCACTTGATGCAACAAGGTGTTGTTGTTATTATTGAGGCGTAAACCTTGTTCTCCCTCCATCACTGCTGCCTCCATGCTTGTTGGGAAGTGCCTCCTGTCTGCTCTTAATCGCGGTGAATGTTGACCAGGAGTGATGTCATGGGGTCACATTGCTGTGATTTTCAAAATCAGATTTTAAACCACATATGAACGTTGCCCAAATCTGATTTAAAAGGATAAGGATTGATATGTCTTTGCTGACATTGTAAAAAAAAACAAAACAAAAAATGTATGTCACATGAGGAGGAAATAATCAGAATCCACTTGGGCTTGATTTGTTTTTTCGCTGTGACGTCTGCAATGAAGCGCCACTGCCCTAAAAAAGACCCTGCCCAGAAACACCCGATGTGACTATAAATTGATCAGTTTCTTTTTGACGTGGTGGCTTCAGTTACGTCAAAGCTGTACCTTGTTTTTGTTGATGGTGGTGCCCGTCCCCGTGCCACCAGCTTGAATTGACCCACTGACTTACTGAGTTAGCCTCCATCGGTTGATCGCGGTGTCTGACCTCAACTGCTCCTCCCACTCATCCAACACACAGCATTGCTGCTGCAGCGTACACACACATTTGCTATTTAAACACGGATGCACACGTGTGCATGCATCATAAAAAGATCATCCAAACACTCAGCGGGGTAAATTCTATATGCAGGTTTATTAGCGCAGCAGCAGCAGCTCAGGGGCTGGTCCAGTAGAATCATCCAGGCTGGGAAGAGAAACATCTGCCCCTCCCTCTGTGTGCTGCTGCGGTACCCTTGAGCAACTGGCCCTGAGACCCTAAGAGAATTAGCCCAAACCCAAGGCAGCTACAGAATTATTTCTGATGTCAGAGCGGTGGGACAGAAATAGAGAGAGGAGGCTATATCTTTTAGCGGACCTTCATCACTGACCCTGGCAGTTCTGTCATTCCTGCAGCACTGAGTCATGTGGGATGTCTCTTGGTTGACTTTGGGTCCAGCGGCCCTTTTTTGGGAATGTCATGTTTTAACAACTCCAGTGCCTTTGTATCCCGCTTCTGAAAGCCTGCCTGGAAGTATCAGAATGTGTGTGAGGCAGCAGGCCAGACGCTGTTTGTTTGGAAATAAACTGTCTGCCTGATCGGATCGGCCTCATTTTCAAGGACGAGGGAGTGGCGGAGCTGTGAAGACACCGCATACTCAGAATGCACAAACATGGAAAAACGAGCCTCCCGGAGCACCTTTAAATTCTACTTTGGCTTGACTTCAAAGCAGAACTACTCTATTATCACAGATATAAAAGACGTTGTGCGTGAGTTGTGATAAAGATCATTTTGTTAATAACACTCCCCTGGGAGCGCTTACAGGTTTGACAGGGTGACTATGATTCAATTGCAGGAGGCTCCTGGGAGAGCTGGGGGTTAATGAACCGTGCATGTTCTTATTATCATCCGGCTGGTATCGAGCGTGCGCGTGTACGTGTGTGTGTGTGTGCGTGTGTGTGTGTGTGTTTCAAAAGAAGGATCGGTGGAGGAGTGGGAGGACATAAGCTACAATAACATTCACATAATTGCTCCCCAAGGGAACAATGATACAGAAAAATGATACTAAACGCAGTCAAGTGATATTCTTTAAACTCCAAACTAGCTTTGTCAGTAACAGCAGGGTTTGGGAAGTGTGACCCAAACCACAGATCCTGACTTACTCCTGGTTTCAATCAGAATCTCTGACTATTTTATATCAAGAGTATTAATAACAACACTTTATAGTGTTTATTACATTCTTGTTATAAATCTTTTAAAGTTGTACACTGGGAGATCATTCAAAAGGAATACATGGACCGAAAAATGCGTCAGAGCCGTTATTTTCAATTACTGATTACTGATTACTCACAGTTTTTATGGTCATGTAAACAATCTCACTGTTATGCAAGGTTTCCAAATTCCCGCAAACGCCTGGTTTATGGTCACTGGGTGTATGTTGCATAACCCCCAGTGACCATAAACCAGGGAATCCGTGGGAGAGTGATCAAAAGCGTCCTGACTGTCAGCCTTTTCAGCTCCTTGAGTCAGTCAAGGATCCGGGGCCTCGGTTCTGACGCTTTCCACCGGCGATCATTCCCGAGTACGCGGTGCCAATCCATGTCAGTCCTAGTGAGAAGGGTGAGGTTTCTCCAGAATCCCCTGCAGCTCTCTTGAACAAAGTCCAAACAGATGTTCTGGTTTCAGCAAACATGTCCCGCAGCCTCTCATTCACCCTGATTCTTCCCCCCACCCAACGGAGATAAGCTGACATTTGAAGCAGGCTTCACAGTGCGATGGAACACCGACACCCTGCACATCCAGGATGATCATTGAGTAGCTGTGGAGAGACTTGTTGGCACCACACTGAATAACAGAACAGCGAGGTTCACATCGGGAATGGAAGTTCACACCTCTCCAGATGTTGGATTTATTTTCGAAGACGTTTCCTAAAGGAGCCCATAAATGATTCTACAAAATAAAGATCACATTTCAGAGTTTGCGCTGCACATTTTCACTGCAAATATCTTTACATTTGCTCTGCCTCAATACTGGTTGGCTGACATCTTTTATCCTTTTGTCTCCATGCATTTTACCTCATCCACACGATAAACCCGACAGTAAAGCTGATGATAAAGAACTGCTGTCATAATTCGTTAACTGTTGATCTTAAACATAACTCAGAATTAGCTGTAATTCATTGCTTTCCTCCCTTACTGCCTCTGTATGGACAACCAAAGCCCATTCAATCACATAACAACAATAAATCCATGTTGAACACACAGAGCAACAGCTGTGCACATGTGTCCATCTTTATACGTAAGGGATTGAATTCCTAATTGGCTCACATTTGGACAACATATCTACTTCAATTTCAGTATCAGGCCTCTTGAAGAGTACTGCGCTAGCTTGAAGAACCAGTTTAATTACTGGGAGGAGAAAGGACTGAGCTTTTCACCGGCATAGCAGCGGGCAGTGCAACGACGAGATAAACAGAATGATGAAAGCCGAGGATTACTGAATGGAAAATTGCATGAGTTCTGGAAAGATCTCCGAATTGCACACTCAGTGCCTTTCATCCAGTAATGATGTTACGTAAACTTGCTTTTAATGCGTTTTACTCAATTATAGGTCCGGCACACAGCTGCCCACCAGCCTGAGTTTCCGAGTTGTTAAAAGTTGTTAAAGGCAGGGATCAAATCTGGGGCAGGTTTTTGGTGCAAAGGGTAAAAGTGTGTCAAACCATCTTTAGATGTACTTCGGAAAAAGACTGAAATATGTCAGTTACAAACTGGAAATATGCGTAGCTTGTTTGTAGCTTATTGAAATAACCTTTTTTAATTGCGAAATTTGCAATTGATGAGATTATAGTTTATTTCTGAACCACAAATAACTTTAGAGAATGTTATCAGTAATGTTGCTGTTGTTGGCTAACGTGTCTGAGAAACATTTTTCACCAGAAGGTCAAGCTGGAAACACGATGACGTGTTTCGCTAAACTAAAATCTGATACTAGTTAATTTCCCATATCTGGGATGAATAAAGTACTTCTATTCTATTCTATTCTATTCTGTTCTATTCTATTCTATTCTATTCTAACTGTCATCAACATATTATTATAGATGCCTTATTAGCATCGATTGCATTATGGGCTCTTTTTCCATTTAATGTTCAAAATAATGTAATCAAATCACAGAAATCCGGCTACTTGAGAGTTTTTTCTTTTTAAAGTGACGGCAAAAGTGGACCTCTTGTGCAGATATATGTCATCAAACAGAGGCTCCATTCTCCTCACGACCTCATTTGCATTTCCCTCGATGTTGGCAACTGTGCTCCACAAACTTTTTTCCTCACTTACACATACAGAGACACACATAGAGTGAGGGGTGTGCGTGGGCAGACAGAAAGGAGAGGAATCCCTGATAAGCCGGTGGCCTGGCGGAGGGCACAGAGAGAGGAATGGCAGCTATGTCGGGCATTCACAACACTGTGTGGTGTCACCAAACAAAGCCTTCCCTTCTCCCGCCTGTCAAAGACACCATTGTGGTGTGAGGAAAGAGCCTTTATATCACACACGCATTCCACACATGCCCCCCACACCATCATGTGCACACACACACACACACACACACACACACACACACACACACACACACACACACACACAGAGCTAAATAAGCAAAATGTTCTAAATATTCCATTTCCTGTGTACAAACCTGTATATTGATACATTCTCTTCCACTGTTGCTCGTGTTGTTCTGGCCCCCATCTCACTGTATTTACAGGACAGAAACATCCAGCAGAGAGTCTGGCACTCTCAGCATGCAGCACCCAGTGAGAGTCACCTGTGTGTGGGAGGGAAAGCGAGGGGAAGCTCCCCTCTTCACCGGAAGTCAAGGAAGTTAATGACAGCTGACACACTCCCCGGGGGGCTGACAGCGAGAGTGTTTGTATGCCGTTCCTGTAAGATGCCTGTGTGTGTGTGTGTGTGTGTGTGTGTGTGTGTGTGTGTGTGTGTGTGTCTGAGAGAGAGAGCCTGGGTGTAAGTGTGCTAGCTTCTTCCTGTTGCTCTGACATGCTCCTGACTGCTCCTGCCACCTCCACCTAAACCACAAAGGGCTCATGGGAAGGTGGACATGACAGGAGGGTGGGACTCCCATATGTCTCATGTCTGATGTTGCAGAGTGATTCTGCAAACACCTGTCAATCACTGTCAGGGTGGGACAAGAGCTCCAGTGCAGCTGGAGTTGTGGTTTGTATGATTTAATAATCATAAACAAGGGTCTCAAACACATTTGTTTCATGGTGACTGGTCTTAAATGTAGGATTTGAGACAACGCATATCTGTCTCTGTTAAACCCCATTAAAACTGATTTTAGCTCTTTGGGGGTCATTCAAGGAACCATTCTCACTGTTCTAAAATCTATGTGTATGAGTGAGAGACTGGCGGGAGAGCAGCAGACACTGACAGGTTGATGTAATTTGGGGCCGGATCTCCTGTCATCCTCGCAGAGAGCCTCCCAGCATGTGGGTCACCATCACAGAGGAAGTCCTGCAACTCCACTTCCCCGGGTTACAGTGACGGGCGCCTGCAAGACTCTGGACCCGGACAAGAAGCCCTACTGAGGGGTTTACTGGCTGTAGGGTGCCGGCATAAAGAGCCAGGCTACAGGGGGTGGTTCCAGGGACAATGGTGAGACAGTGGAGGAGAGTGGAATTACCTTCCAATTAGGCAAAGTTAATGTGAAGAATGATGGGTGTCAACCTGTCAGTGCCCAGGGTGGTGGGGGATCAGCCGGATAAGCATCATGTTATCCCTCAGATTACACTTTCTGCTTGTGTGATCACACACGCACAGACACAGACCCACACACACACACGAACACACACACACGAAGACACACACACAGATGTTTTTGGGAGCAAGGCTCAATCAGGTTTGAATTACCTACATTTGAATAAGCAGCACTGGTGGTTTGATTGCTGACTGGCTGGTTTTAGTTTGTTGGGTTTGGGAGGTAATCCTTCATCCGTCCATCTATCACCCACCACAGAGCTACACCCAGTGAAGCTCATCACTCCAGAGGCTTTATCACAAACCTTGGTCACTGTCACCATCATCCTTTAACAATATGGTGCAAACTACAAACGCCAGCCCATAAATGTTACGTTACAAGTACGTTTATGTGAATGTTTCTTGAATGGTCAGGCATTTCTCAAGACTTATTTGAATTTCATTGATTTTTGTTTGGTTTAAACATCTAGTTTTGTATCATTCATATAATATTATGTCATAATTATGTATACAAGCAAAAATAAACAGTGTGTTGTTTTGTAACGTATAATTATGAAAAAAAACAAGGTTGTACAAAAATTGTTGTAAACAGCATTGTAGCCCAGTGCGAGTTCACCCACGCATAGTTGTTGTAACCCCCGAGTGGAAACTTGTTTTGGTGTCAGCTCTAATGTAAAACAACAATTGAGGTCAGTGGTCCAGGAATGCCCCTCGGTGGTTCTGGTATGTGTGGTATGGTTATTATGGGCTGCATGGGACAGTGGCAGCAGATAGGGCTGCTAATGCAGGCTGGGATGATTGACAGGCAGATGGCAGAGCCAGTTTGCTCACTGTGAGTTTTTTAAGGCTCTGAAATAGCCACAATTCTGACATTCTTGTTTTTGTTTTTGTTTTTTTTGTCATTTTTGAGGCATTTAATCTACTTTGAAAGAACAGGCTCTCTTTATTTTGCTGGGATTTGAAGATCGGTCTTCCTGTTTACACAACGTCGGTGAGGAAGGTGGGTAGATTTAAAGGGACAGAGTTGATTATAGCAGCAAACATGTCATTTATAGCCTGTGGTTTCAGTTTCGAAACATCAAAGCAAGAACAGAAAGACATCAAAGCAAGGTGCTGTAAGCTTTATATAGAAGTACCCTTAAAATGAGAGTTCTTTCTTTATACAGTTTAGCACGTGATACGAATGTTCAAATGAAACCTGATCATATTTCTTTGTCAGTGCTGGATTCCACTTGTACATACATACACATGCATGTATGTAACAGATGGACATGGACTGGATTTAATCCTATGGAAAAATATTATACACCAAAGTTAATGGTCCTTTCACAGCTCCACTGTTCTCCAAGTGTCCTTAACATTAGTTAAAGGTTATAAAAAGTGCCTTTCTGTCACAGCCTGACCGACTGCTCCATTTAAAGTCCTGGTGATTTAAAAAAAAAAAAAAAAAAAAAAAAGGCTACTGTACATTCCAGGAATTGCAACACCGCTTTATAAAAAAAGACGTAATAGCTGAGCTGTTGCTTGTCCAGATGCAGGCGAGAGCAGCGTCATGGAGACTGAGCGAGGGGAAACAGGTGTTGGCTGCTAAAAGTGCTTTCAGTGAGCAGAGGAATGACTGCTATGTACTGGCCGCTGTGATTACTGGCACATTACCCAGAGCGAGGCTGCCGCTCCAGGAGAGTCTCTTACTTTTATGAATGGAATGCCTCCTATTCCGGGATGGTTTTGATTCAGTGCATGTACAACAAGCGGCAGGTATTAAGTATGAAGGTATAGCAGGCGGCGCAGATTAGCTCCCATTTCCCAAAGACTTGTTCACTCCCTGCTGACTCAGAGCGCCGTTCAGACACTTTATTATTTATCCAAGCTATTTGACTCAGATCTTCAACCTGACGCCTCCTGAAATCTGTTGTACTGAAACATGCTGATGGGTGCTGGTTCCGCTGCGTGTGGGCAGGCGGAGGAATCTGACTGGCCTGTGTTTCGGGTGGACAGTCTGACTGTACATTGTAAACAGACATAACTGTTAATCATTTCCTGTGGTCTAAGTGCGTTTTGAATTTTGATTTAACTGCCTGCCGCCGGCTGCTGGAGCTACAACAGACCCCTCACTTGCCATGCTCAGGGTCACCGACCTGTACAAACAAAGCCCCTGCCACACACACACACACACACACACACACACACACACACACACACACCACTCTGTTTTTGCTTCAAACTTTGTTTCAACATTTTGGAGTGGAGCAATGAAAGATAGTGAGCAGAACATTCCTCTGTCCGTGAACGAGTAGCAGGCCGTAGCGCACCGCTAGTCTGATCCAGACCAATACAATCAAATAACTGTGAGGTTATATAATTGTGGAAAGGAAGAATACATGAAAGCTTTAAAAGTGAAAGTAAAAAGCAGCGGTTTGAAATGCAAAAAAATCTCACCTATTCTACAAGATCTGTTTGGAGTGTGGAGACACATGCGTAGGTTAGCATGCTAATAAAATAGTCCTTGGAACGAGCTCTAAGCTTTGTAACTGTGGAAACCATCAATTTGAACAGAATTATTAAAAAATATGCATTTTGGTTCTGAACGTCAGAACGTAGTTTTGTATTGAAGTAGTTCAAGCTTCCTCTTTGGCCACGTGGGTGCAAGTAGCATCTGGCTATTGTGATAACTCAAGGGTTTGCAAGGTCACCAGAAAATGTGAATTCAAAATAAATTAGGGAGGAAATACAAGCATTTCCTCTCTTTTCTTTGAGTTAATTTAAGTCCTTTGCATGAGAGGGAAACATACAAAAGAGGCAATCAAGTAATGATGAGGGCAGGATCCAGGACCACAGATGGTTTTGGGTTCTTCCCTCACTTATTTTATAAAGTTGTGTGTGTGTGTGTGTGTGTGTGTGTGTGTGTGTTTGTCTATATCTATATCAATATACAGTATCTATCAATATCTTTTTAGCAAATAAAGCTATTCCAATATATATTTTGGTGTTTCTGCTTGAACTTCTACACTGTACCAATGCTGTGGGTTAATCATGTTTATATTATGAATATTGCCCCAATCAGTCCACATGAGTATTGTATCACAATATCATCAATTATTGCTTTGAAGATTTTATGCGCTGTATCAGCTGGTGAAATTTTAATTAATTGCTGCACATGAAACATTTCCAGCACTTTTGTTCCTGCGCTGTCCCTGTTTAATAAATCACTTTTACACTGCCTACAGCTCCATATTACTCTATCTTGGTGCTCTTCCTGCAGTGGAAGTACCTGTGGTGATTCTCCAAGGCTGCCAGCGGGAAGCCTGTTAGCATATAAGTGACCTACATGCTGATGCAGAAGCTATATGCTAATGCTTATTGGAGACTCTGGAGGAAAGAAGAGGACACGACCTGCTAGAAAATCTGGAACCTCCATCCTTTCCTCATTTCCTCACTTAGCCTCCATTTTATCCTCTGAGAATCTCAAAGGTCCGACATGTTAACCTCTCTCCTATGGAATGATCAGAATGGATAATTATTCCAACCCTTTAAAGATAAGGGTAACTGATTTTTTTCAGCAGATTAAATGTTACTCAGGTTAAGATAAAACAGAGAGCGCAAAAACATGTATGGAATTCCTTGTTCGACATCAAGGATGTATTCTTGCTGCTGGTGCTTGTACGTACTATGTGCATTTCTTTTTGCATTGTGCTAAAATGTTTATGTAATTCTTCCAATCCACTCAGAAATATTAGGTTAGAGTGAACAAATCTCATGAATATAAGTATACGGTTCTTTATGCTATGCTAGCCTGGAGATGAGCTGGAGACCTGAGGTGCTACCCCACCTCCTGACTGAAGGTAGAAGGTAGCGGTGATAGGCTCCAGCCCCCTCCCCGCGACTGTGTCATAAGAGATAAAATGGTAGAAGATGGATAGACGGACAGATGGACAGATGGATGAACTAATCTTATTTCACTTGTCAACTTGCTCTTTTTCCACTGTACTTTTGTCACTTTAGCACATTCTTTGTTGATGCTCAGGATAAAAATGCAGCTGATGGGATCCAGGTTTGAATGTCTGGACTGGATGAAAAGGAGGAGTGGGAGAAGAGCCCTGGAATGTTAGTGGGCTGCTACTGCCGATTAAGACACCTGAAGAATGAACACAAATAATACGAGCGCCATGTCCGTAACATTTAAAGTAGCTCCTCTACATCACTCTCACACTGATGTCCATGCTGTCACAGTAACCTGCTGTAGCACTTCCTGTTCAGACAGAACATACATTCCACTGTGTGTCTTGCTCGGTCTGCAGAAGTGCTTGTGTTTGTTTTATGGTTCTGCCTGCAAACAGTCAGACAAGAGACGCGGCATGGTATCTTACAATAACTTTGGAATGCAGCCTAGTTCCTTTGTGAGTGAACTCAGTTCCTGTTTGGCCTATAATGTTTTACATCACATATGTTCCACTTGTAGCGGGTAGAGTTCATAAAGTGTTTGGAAAAACAAATCTTCCTGCTCTGTTGCTTGAATAATGTGATTAGTAAAGAAATAAACCCGTGATCCAGATTACTTAATGGATGACAAATGCACTGCTTAAAGTTGTACGGCTAAACCTTGACTGAAAATCTGGTTTAAAAAGGCAGACGCAGGAGTAAAATTCCATAGTTTTTAGGTGAATGTGTATCAAACATGGTAGGAATGGGATTTATAGTGAAGAGTGTTGTCTTGTTTACAGCTATGTCCCATATGGTACAGTGTCAGAAAGAAACACGTTTAACAGGATGGTTTGGAAAATACAGTTGAGCAATTTATTATTTAAACATACACCACTATTATTTACCCTACACAGTCATCAGAGGCAAGTAAAAGAGTCTTCAGGCAAACAGTTTAGCATTTTAGCAAGAGGAATCCAGCAAAAAACAAAAACCTTTTTTGATAGAAACTGTACACATAAAATTTTAAAAAAGCATTTACAGCCATTAAAAAAGAAACAAAGCAAAAAAAAAAACAAAACATAATTATAGAACAAAATGTGGATCAAAATAAAGCTCTTGAAACAGAACAACTTGGTCTCACATTGCATAAAAGTGGACAGAGGACAGAGGCCTCCCGTAACGCTCGTAGTCTGCAAATGCTCTCCCAGTACATCAACCTGCAGCCATGTGAATGCTGGTATTGACGTCCAGAGTTCATATCAATAAGCTAAGAGTGCAGAAGCTGCAGCCATGCACGATGGCCACACGTTTAAAGCCACGCTGTGTCTTTTTTTGGTGTGATAAATATTCCCTGTTCAGCTTCAGTGAATCTGTTAAAACCAAACTGATGTCTTTGTTTTGGTTTGATGATCAACAGCTGCAGAAAGACAGAAAAACATATTTAGCCCAGATTAGATAATATAATGTACTGCAAATATGGTGATTATGCAACATTTGTACCTGAGTCGTACGCGTCCAATGATCCATGGAGCGCAGGGGGGGACCAGGTGACAGAGGTGGCTGTGAGGGGGCTGTTGCTGCTGGGGTCCATCTCTGTCTTCACCCCCACGCTGTGTGTGGGGCTGCCTGTGTTGGCAGATGCCTGATTCTGGGTCCTGACACTGGGCAGCAGCAGAGAGCTGAACCTGGGATCCAGTGCCGGGCTGTGGGTCGGGTATGAATGGAGCATGGGGTGGTGGTGGCGGGTGTGGATGTGAGGGTGGGGATGGTAGATGTTGTGGACTCCTGGGTAGCCACTTGAGCTCTGGGAGTTCAGGCTGTAGGCCCAACTGTCAGGCAGGTTCGACGGAGGAGGGAGCCCACCCTGGGAGAGCAGGTGGTCGGCCCAAAGGGTGCCATCTGGATGGTTTATGGATACGGGGCTGGGGGTGAAGTCTGGGTGGAGGGATGAGAGGCAGGAGCTCGACTGGGCTGGATAGGTGCTGCTCCAGACCGGGGTGCTCTGACCCTCGGACCCACAGTCTGAAACACATTAAAACGTTAACACTCAAAACAAAAAAGGTGACTGGCAAATGAGAAGATTTAAATCATTGAAATCATTGAACTCACCTTTCCAGGAGCCATTTGAGGCCGATGGCTGAGACACTCTGATCTGCTTGGTGTCACCGCTGAAGGTGCTGGACTGATTGAGAGCTCGGGAGAAGTGCTCATCTACCACATCGCCGATCTCGCCTTGGAAGTAGGTGAACAAAACACACCGCGAGCCCAAGTACTCTGTTTCTGTTGGCTGAGCACTGTCCTTCTGCTCAGAATCGGGTGTAGATCTCCGACCCGATGCAGCTCCAAGGGCTTCTTGATCCCTGGATGGCATTCCTCTTCCTCCCATTTGCTGCTGCTGCTCGTAACACTCCTGCATCTTACTGTAAACACTCAGCCTTCTCTATGTGAAGAAACAGACAGAGATGGGCTATTAGAACATTTTATTACACACACATTACAAAATATCAAATATTTACACAAATAACACACTTTTTTTTTTTGCATTTTCCCATGCTGCATTTCAACTATTCTAAAGTTCAGGCTCCTCAACAAAGCCGTCACATTCCTGTGTGACGGCTTTGTTGTCATTACATCACCATTTGACTGCAGGATTAATAGCTCTATGTCATTATGCCTGACCTGTGTTGAATTAGTAGCCTCAGACTGGAATGTAATCAGTGAAAACTGAAAATCGAATTGAAGGAGGCATTTGTGTGAGACTTAAGAAAGTTTCAGAAAGTGACAAAAATAAATCTGATGACAACAAAAGAGCAGGAAAATTCTCCATATTTTATTCTTTTATTTTATGGAAAAATGTATCTTTTCTACTTTTTTTATTTGGATCTTTCTAAGTTTTTGTCGTTGCACACTTTTCTGACACGTTTCTCATTATGGCGCGTTATGAACTCTGCTCAGGTGGAAACAAATACATAAAGTCAGTTTTTTAAAAAAAGACGATGAGTGTCTCACCTGTTGCTGCTGATGATGGTGGTTGTAACACGTCGGTCTGTACGCTGCAGCAGGAAGGTAGTGCGCTCCATAACTTTGGTGGTACATCACATCCAGGCAGCTCATAGTGACGAAGCACAGTGTTCAGTAAGATCCAGTCGAAGGAGACAACCGCGGTCACTCCTGCGATTTCACACGGGTTGTACCCCCGGAGCTGTCGGTGCCTCCATATATGCCCAAACGCATACAATGGCCATGCCGTCAGACAATGCGCCTCCCGCTGCGCACTGCGCCGCCGACACCCCGGGCTACAAAATGGATCGAAACGTTATAAAGTGTATCCTAAAAATGGAGGAAAGGAATATTTCTGACAGGTCCTCAGGGCGCTTCTGACTGAGAACTGATTGCTTTCAGCCGCCTGACTCTGTCTTTTTTGGAGGGGAGTTATATTTAGAAAGGGCTGGGGCCCTTTACGCACGCCCACCGGGGAAGGGCCTGCACGGAGCGGTGGAGTTCAACACGGCACTGACACCAGCCGCAAATCTGGGCTTGTGTGACTGGTTCTCATTCATAAAAGCTAATGTAAGCATGTTTGCTGGCTGTCTGTATTTGTGGGTCACATTTAGGTGAGTTACAGGTTCCAGCCTTTGGCCACTGAAAAGCACAGGCAGGATTATATATGGAGGAGAACAACCGTAGTTTTTTTTTTTTTTTTTTTTTTTTGGGTGGATTTTTTGAACACTTTTAAACGTTATTATTATTTTTAAAGATACCACATTTACTTATTGCATTAAAAGTAAAGCATGTACACAAACCTCATAAGTGGAAATATTTATTTACCCCTGCGTTAAAGCTCAATAAATTACAAATTAAATGTAGAGTGCGTCTGAATTTAAATCAGTGATATTAGTGACACGATATTTGAATAAAGATGGGAAAGACCACTTCTATAACATGGGAGTTAAAAAAATATATATTAATAATTGTTTCGGGATTATTTTTATTGCACTCGCACCGTGACCGCTGTCAATCTTCCCTGGCTTGAATTAGAGTTCCTGATCGAGTGTTTTGAACTGTTTGCTGCCACCTTCTGGTCATACTGGGACACAACTCTTTCAGATTCCACCTGAGATGTGCACTGCAGCTTATAATATCTTTCACTTCACTGCATGTTCAGTATAATAATGCATTATATAAATATGGTATATCATGTTAGAAAATCATTATAACTGCACATTACTCCCTGATAAAAATATATTTATTGTAACAAAGACAGGAGCTTAGTAATTCTGCATATATAACAAACTGACAACTATGAATCATGTTTATTTTGCAAGAATCACTTTATCAAAACGATGACACAATGACACACAATATTTATTGTGCAAATAAAGGAAATGAAATATGTAAGCATTCTTGGATTTGAGGCGAGACAGTGAAGCAACTGTAGTGAGGAACACTGAACAATTCAGTGTGTCACTTTGGCATGCATCTTTTACCTGATGTGCATAGCCAAACATTATTTCACAAACGGCAGCAGCATTTTCTCATGGCCAGAGTTTCATCTGCAGTACAATGCGCCCTGTCAGACCACAACAGCGATTTGGAAAAAAGAGATGTCATTCAGAGTGAACCTGAACATGATGCATGGTGGCAAAGAGTACCACTCTTATTCATCGGAGTCTGAATGATCTTAGGTACACAACACTCAGTTAAAAAACAACCCTGATTCATTCAGATTGATTCAACCCTGATTCAGATTGAAGCCTCATCAGCAGCAGTCCAGCTGCATTTGTACATTCATCCCAAAAACACACAAGCTAATTAACGATGCCACACCTGCACGGATTAAAAGCTGTATTTACACAACATGTTTGGTCGTCTCAGCTCAAAATGACATAACTGGATACCACAGAGGTGTAATGAAACAGACATCTGGCTTATGTGCTGCATGGAGCCTCAGCAGGCTGGCATCTAATCATCTCACTGTGAAATGTAATAAATAAAACTGCAGGTGGAAGATTTTGTTGCTGCTGACTGAGGGATTTGTTGCATCTGTTTAATTAGTGTGGATTTGGTGCTGTTTAAGCCCTGTGCTGTGTTGCTTCTGACTGTCATGTATTCTATTTAGACAAATATTCCTACTTGTTAAGATCTCAGCATATCTGCACTGCCCTCCTCTTTCCATTCACATGCTCACCTTGGATGATGACTGTTCCTGTAAAGTGTCGTGAGTCATTAGTGTTACCACCTTTAAAATTATTCACTCCCATTTCCCTGTTTTATAACCTTTATAAAAGGAATCAGAGTGAAAATGTTATCAGCTGAATTCTTACATAACTATATTATCCAATATTATTCCACTCTATGTTGCTCAAGATGTATAGATGTGTTAATGGAGCAAAACTATAATTACTAGCCCTGCAGGTAATGTAAAGGTCAGATATTATGATCATTTAAGAGGACATCGACTTATTCCATGTTTCTGCAGATGGTGTCTGTTATTTGCTTTGTTATAATGTCCATAATAAAATGGTCAGGAAGGAAAGTTACATTTATGGAAATAGCCACTAGCAAATGTAATTAAATGTAATCAACCGAAAATTACATTTGTGCATTTGTTTTTCAGATGAGTCTGAAATATTGTGGCTGGACTGGCTCCAACTGTTTTAAAATCAACTAAATTTGAAAAAGCCCCTCACTGAACAAAACGGGTTTGTTGGAGACCCGCATTGAAACTTTTACGCGATGTGGCGTGATTGCTACACTCGCACGGTAGAGCTAGCTCAAAACATCCAACAATAGTATATTTTCAAAATAAGGTTACTAAGATAAGATCTGAGTAAGATCTGTGTCAAATCTGATGATGGGAAGATGAAAGTGAAAACACTGTTAAGGTGTATTATGCAAAGATTATACACTGGATTAAGTGCTTTTAGCTATATTTCGCCTATGCGTTTTGTCTCCTTTTCCTTTCACCCTCCATCAGTGTGCATTAAGGTAAAGGTTTAGAAAAGACAACAGGACGATTTATTATTCATTTCCAGAATCTGCTCTCCTTTCTGGTTGCCAGATCTGCAAGGGCCCCCAGAGAGCATGATAAATGGTTACAGAATCACCACTTTCACTCATGTTTCATTCACTTTGATTTGACAAGGGAAGCATGAAATATTCAGTTAAACCTGTGATTAGACACCAGCTGACAGACAAGATCATGCAGCAGAATTAGAAAAAACAAATTCATATGTGCTTATTTCATCATACCTGATCAAGCTCGATATTTAGGAATAGACATACCTGTGTAAACACGGCGAGGAGGGTTCAGACTAAAATATGTCTACCTTTGAAACGTGTCAGAAAAAATAAACAGTATCTGTCACAAAGATCGATCAGCTGTGACTGCTGCCTGCCTGCATGTCTGGTCTGATAGATCATCACTGTGATGGCACTAAGTGAAAAACAGAGATGGTAGAGTTGGTGCACATCTCTGCCAGGAACCTGGTGCTTCACTCACTTTGGAACTGGGGCAGTGGAACACCTAGAGTGATGCTTTGAGACAACGCAGGAAGTTTCAGAACGGCAAGACAGACACAGACGCCCACACTCACACAGACATTCACATTCGGTAGTGCATACTCCAGGATGACACAGACACCAGACCTCAGGGGATTTCCACCAAACATCTGCAGCAGCTGCCCCCCCACCTCCTTTCTCTACTGCTCCTTAATGAGGCACCAAGATGATTATTAGCGAGGGTTAGGGAGGGATGAGGCAGGAACAGCGGAGTTAGAGAACTGTTTGCTTTTCCTGCTGCTGAAGCCTCTCCAGACTGGGACACCTCCAGGATTCGAGATCTAAAGAATTAAACTTCCATGGCTTTAGATCAGCAGGCACGTTTCAGAGGGACCTTATTTCCAGCGAGGGAGGAGGTTTCGAGGCACACATCCAAAGAAATGACGAAAAACAGGTCACAAGTGTTGTGTCCTACTTCTTATCCTCAGCGGTAAAAGAATAAACACAACAACAAGTTCAAGTTCCTGAGATGAGAAAGTTGTTGCTGTCTACAAGAAAGGGACTTTCGTTGAACTACTTCTTAGAAAAGGATTCTTTCAGCACTACTGATGAGGCAGGTGTGAGATAACGCTGACGGCTGCTCCTGATGACGCCTCACATTAGTCAGACTGCAGGATCAGGAGATTTTCTGATGCCACGGCTACCGCATCTTTACCCCAGGACAGCGTTTAGAGGAACTCACACCTGCCTGGAATGGCTCACTGAGCAACCTGGAGCTGATGAGAAGGAAGAGAAAAGAATATTGCACATGGCTGCTACATGTAGCAACAATCATGACAACAGATAAGCACACACACATTTTTGGGTTTATATGTGTTACACTATAATTAAGCTGAGGCAAATAATAAACAAAGAATCCAAATGAGTGAAATCTTCAAACATCTATGAGCTGGTTCTCCTTGGACATTTATTAGCCAGTTTCAGCACTTTAGCGGAGGTGTGGGGGAAGAGCGCTAACATTGAAGCCTAATTAACAAACACCCTTGGGTGCATCTTCTGGTTTATGGGAATGATGCAATTTGAGTGTATTTTTTTATTCAGCAAAATGATTCTACAGGCAACAGACAGCAGGACTGTAAGGCTGGAGTTTTGATGAATTATTTATTTTGAGTGAGACTCCAAACAGCACAAGAGGATCATTTGCACGGCAGCACGAGTGTTCTTTCTAATGAGCAACAGACATCATTTGTAGATTAACAGAAATGGAATTAACATGTTAACCCAAATGGAAAAGGTTTAAGGAGCTTTTTCTTTTTTTAAGAAACATACTTTTCCCCTTATTTCAGTGATTTGATTTAATTGTTCTTTTTATTTTTGCACTGTTTCAGAATGTGAATAAGAGTTCTGGTTGGAAAATCGTGTAAAAGGGTGAAGCGCTTCCATCACTGGGTGTCTGTTGACAAAGTGACCAGTAGAGATTTGCTCAGAGTCACTGTGCTGACCTTGCTCAAAAAGCAGATAATTACGAGGACTGTCCTCCAGTTCTGACTATTCTGCATGGATAAAGATAAAGGCGGATGGCCCGGCCGCCCAGCTGGAGTTAATGAGATGATGGAGCCTCAAAGACCCGGTCACGATGGTGGAGGGGACAGTGATGTGCGTGTCCCCTTGGGGAGGGTCAGACTGGGGGGGATTTTCAAAAACGTAGGAATGGATTTAAATGTTCAAAAATGAGAATGCTTGGGAAATTGGGATGGAACCCTTGCAGAACATTGGGGGTCATATTTTTGATACGTGTGAAATTAAGCATTCCGTCGCTCAGCCTCTAAAGCTGTTACTCTTCAGAGCGAAACTTTCATCTCTGGTTTTGCACGACATGTGGAAGAATAAGATAATTTTCATATTATCTTCACTGAGACAGTAATACAGTTTTAATATTGTGTTTCCTTGTATGAAAAATGATATGTGAGGGAAAATGATGTGTTTTGAAGTCGTCTCAAGGCCAACAAAAATGCGCCTTTTACAGGAATGAGGACGTCCTTCATATTTTATTACTTGTTTTATTTGCAAATTGTTGGCGTCTAGCTGGCAGCTCAAGATGATTCTTGACTTTTGCTTGATTGTTTGAACTGGGCAAACTCACTTTAGCTTTCTAACAAATAACATTGCCATGTGAATTACATATTACATACATTAACCAGGTGTATGTTCACATATTGGATGTGGAAACTATTTAATCAGTAAATACATTTACATGTTTCTCAACTATGGTTAACAAAGCCTTCCTTGTCCTCCTAAACTTTCCTACTTGTCTGCAGAGCGAAGGACTCGTCCTCTGTTGCCCTTCCAGTAGTAATGACTCTAATTCCCTCATGGCCCCTGCTGGGACCACCAGCCTAGTTGGTGTGACCACAGCTTGGCTCCACGGGGGACGTGAAGAGAACCCCAGACTGAAGAGTCAGGAGAGCAAAGAAGGGGGAAAAAATGGTTCTGGGCATGTATGAAGCATGTAGGCTCTACCCTCAGACAGATTGGTGTCCTCAGGCAAAAGGACCTGTAGATAAGAGAGCGTGTCATTGAACCATGAGCATGTGTGATTGTGTGCATGCGTGTGTGTGTGCGTGCGTGTGTGTGTGTGTGTGTGTGAGGCGCTGAAATCTAAAATTGAGATGCCAGCAGCACAATAACACTTCGCTGCTTGACCTTACCCAGAAGACCATGTCTGCATAAGATACACATGACCCCATCTGCTTGCATGTGTTTGTGTTTATGAGTTTGCACCTGCATCTAAATGCTAAATCTGTTTGTCTTCGGGGGCTTGCGTGTGGGCTCCGTGGGAGGCTTGCAGGATGCAGCCATGATGAGCAAACACTACAGGGGAGAATAATCTCTTATTACCCACAATTCCCCATGATGCGCTGCGCCGGTGAACGCAACTGGATTCGTCCCACAGGCAGAAATGAGCGGAGTCACTCACTCGATTTATTAGAACGTCCCTCGCTCCCTGCCCCCTGCCTCCCCCCGTCTGCCAGCTTCCCATCCATCCCTCCCTTCAACCGCCTGCCGTTGTCCATATGTCCTAAATCATTTTAAGATACAGTATGAGATGAATGGGAATTTGATGACTGTAGCTTTGGTCATCGGTATCATCATTAGGAAAGGAAAAAAGTGGAATATTTTGTATATCAAAAAAATATTCTTTGAAAAATTATACTACTATGATTTTAAGTTGTTTTTTTCACCCCCAGTGTTAATCAGTTGTGGGAACAGAGGTGGGACTAGGGCATCATGACTTGTTCTTTCCTCTCTGTGAATCTGTCCTCCATTCTCTTCCATCTTCAAGCCCCCTGATACTTCTTGTGTCTGCTGCTGCTGCCTGCATCTGCCTTTCTCTCCCCATCTGTGTATAACGAAGCCTCCATCCATCAGAGAGAAAAAGTACTCTTCAAATCCCAGCTCTCCCATCAATGCCCCATGTCTCACTCTGTTTGCATGCAAACATATTTTAGCCCACTTGCATGTCAGGGAAAAATACAATATGTAGTCACATGTTTTATGTATTTTATGACTTAAGGCATGATTCTTTTTTTTATGCCATCAGGGAAGTTTATTAAAATTCTATTACCAATGAAAAAGGAAATATGATATGAGTACGATAGTTTACAGTTTCAAGCTAAAAAGAATATTATAGTCTTTGGTAGTGAATCACCAAAGACTACATGTTTCATGTAGTTTTCACAAGAAAAACTCTTCCCTGATAGACTCTGCACTTATTTTCTTTGTTGAACGTCCACAAATGGGTAAGTCTGGAGAGAAGGGAAAAGGTTGTTAGAAAAATAACTCTACAGTCATCAGACGGGAGGAGATGTGCAATTTGTTGAAGGATACCTTAAAGCTGAAAAGCTTGATGTGCTTTATTGCTGCGACTCCCACTGATTGTGCAGAGATCTCATTTCACACATGAATGTCTCGCTCCCTGTGTGAAGTGTCTGTGTGTGTCCATTTTGGTAGTTAGCATTAAAAGTCTGTTAGCCCCAGGCTAAACAGGGAAAAATTGGAGAGATACAGAGTTGGAGAAAGAGTGGAGATTAAAGGGGAGAAAACGATGCCAACAGCAGCAGAATACAAAGACATTAGACATATCGTCTTTTGTCACTTTTTAAATCAGCCAGATACTAGAACAGAGCTTTCAAATGTCCTTGAATTGTTGCTCCTGCATGTTGGCATTCATATGAATTACAGTCACATGACTCAGTAAATTCAGGTTGTATCATTCCCATGAGAACCAATTCTACAACATGTTAATGAAATTCTGATATATCCACCACAGGGAAAATGTAAAAAAAAACAAAAAAAAAAAGAAAAGATCTTCCAGCAACTTTGCAGACGCATCCCAGTGATAGATAATGGTTTTTGTACCTTCGGGTCCGATGGGTGCTTGGGGCTAGATTGATCACCGCTGGGGCCCTCTGATGATGAGCGGTCCCTGTAGCCCTCTACTGATTAGTGCCAAACATCTTCTCTAATAACCTTAACAAGAACAACGCCTTAGGATGATTTGGCCTGCGTGTGAATGTGTGTGTACGTGTGCGCACCTTCGCAGATAAGAAAAAGTGCTACCCATCCTCCTCCCCTCCTCCTCAAAGTCACCCCTCTCTCCCCTCTGTTCCAGCAATAACTTGGCACCTCTCACCCCCCAGATCTATAGTCTGCCTCCCACCAATTCCAACTCCAGACACACATGCCCCAAATTGAGTTGGTTATGGTTCAAGAGCCCAAAGTTGCTCCAAGCATCACTCTGCAATAAGACAATGCACAGAACATGGAATCACACTGGAGTGCATGAAACATTTTGCCTCTCGACATGCAGAGGGAAATTGCAAATAACAGAATTTATGAGGCTCTCAGAAGCTGTGGGTATCATTTTATAGACAACTCCATCTGTGGATTGTTTTCCTGGGAGGAATTTTCATGTTTGTACTCTTACTATGAGCCACAAAACCCAATATGTAAACTCAGACAAGGGATTTGAGTATTATATGTTGTTTTTTGTTGATTACAATTTAGATGCCATATTGTGATATGGAATACATGTTATTGCCTAAAACCACAAGTTCTATTTCATCATTTACAGTCTTCAGTCAGTAAATCCACAAAGGATCATTTATCAAAAGTCCAGATGTGTTCATACTTTCTATACAAGTACAACTAGAAATATTCTTTGATGAAAATGCCTATAATAAATCACAATAATAATTTAAGATCATATTACTCCACCCATTATAAAAAGTACAAGGTGTTGTGTTAATATGTGTTGGAAACAGCCAGAGACACCTAGAGACAATTTTATTGTAAAAGGTGCTATATAAATAAACTTGAATTGAATTGAAACAGATAAACGCTGATATCCTCCTATGCGGAGGTATATTCCCTTACTCTTTGTTATCTACCAGCTATTTTATACTCATGCAGTGCTGCTTTCACTTGCTACCGGAATGTCATTAGTCACTTTAAATAACTGAAAACAATGGTAAATGCTCATGTGGTAGGTTATTTTCCTTGAAGCAATTTTCAGTATTATACTATGCCGTAGGCATAGCTGTCAAACAGAAAGTGTGTCGAAATCTCTCTGAATATGAATGACAGACGAGGTTAGCGGGATTTTTTGGGGCCGCTTTACGAGGTTCAGTGAAAGCAGCATGAGAGACCCGTCCTGACGTCACGCGGAATGGTTGAATCAGTCAGCTGAGGGAGGAACTCCGACAACAGAAAGTCAACCAGGAAACTGAGCCTGTTAAACTGACCCGCCGCCCCGGTGTGACGGCCAAACAGGGTGTTAACGTTAGTAGTCTCGCTGTTTGTCAACTGACGGCTTGTGATTTTTATTTATTTTTATAAATATCGACGTTATGGCTTCCCTATTTAAGAAGAAGACAGTCGATGGTAAGTTTGCTTCCTGTCTAAAAAGCTAGCTAACTTGTTTTTAGCCATCGCACCGAACAGACTGTTGTGTTGCTCCCATCTTGAATTAGCAGTTCATATTTAACTCAACTTGTTTAACCTGTTTTGGCTCTAGGAGAGTCATGAGTCACATTACCGACTGAAGTATAAAACTAGCGTTGAGTCATGGTGAATTAGCGTCGACCATGTTTTCACCTACACAGTTGAAAAGGTGGTTAAAATCAATATGCGATGGTTCTTGTTTCTTAGGTTAGTTTTACGTTAACATTGCTATTGTCATCTTTCTGTTTGCAAGCTACCCAGAGGTCTATGTTGCTAAACTAGAGCTATGGTTATGGTTAGCTATGGTTTTGCTTTTATTTTACAATAATATAGCATAAACCCAGTCATACATCAAGTATAAGATGCATAAACCCAGTCATACATCAAGTATAAGATTTATGATCGCTCATTACGTACGTCTTATTGTTTACACTCGTATAGGATCAAGGCATATTTGACTAGTGCACTTCTGCTAGTTTATTTTTCTTCTTAAATAACGTAACAAATTAATGGTATTGTTCGAATTTATTCTGACCTACCATGATGGAAGTTTAATCACGTGGATGTTAAAGAGTGTCAAATGCACTGTGATACTGGTCTGTATTGTATAAAGGGTCGTTAAAGTATCCCATTAAGCCTTGTTGTACAGTTGGATACGGTTATGTCAGCCAGAAATAATCTCTGATGTCAAATTTCTGGAAAGCCATTCACTCTGTACTACAGTGTTTTTCCCCAGGCTATGACCAGAACCATAAGATCAAATGGAAATTGTGCCACTTTCTAAAATTAAATGCAATTAATGAATCATTTGATTTGAAAATGATTACAGTTGAAACTGAGGATCTGGTTCCGAGCTATGGTAAATTAACCATACTTTCAGCTGAAATGTAGATGAAATGATTTTTATACTGTATATTGTTAATTGTAGTTTTTCTTTTTTAAGGTAGTTTTTCTATTTTAGTTTAGTTAAAGTAGTTTAGATTAGAGTAATTTTATTATTTATTATGTTACGGTTAGGGTCATGGGTCCGAGAGGACTGCAGTTTCATTTATGCTGTATGTGGAACATATACGCATATATGACAGTAAAGTTGACTTTGACTTTTGACTTTGACTAAAGTAGGCTCTGTTGACAAATCTTCACCTAGCTTTGCCATCTGCTCCTCCCACCACCATTGAAATTCCAGTTTCGCCCTGATCGCTCATCTGCATGCTGTACTTACCGTTCTGGCTTACCTTCACTCCACCTTCTGAACTTCTCCATTGTGATTTCCTTCAGTTCTGGCAAATTCCATCTTGCGGCATTAATTCCTCCCATGGACAAGCATTTTTTCTTTTTTTTTCTTTTTTCTTTTTGTCGCTGTCCTTGGTACAGTGGATGAAGTTGGTTCTGGTTCTTTAGCAAATGGAGGGGGGGTTAGCTCACCCGTTTTTGTAGGGCGATATCCCTCCCACTTTGAGACGTTGTCGTAACGTCACTTTATACGTATACACGCATCGCTCCTGCTCGTATGGACTGTGTTGATCGAGTTCATATTTTGTAATGAACATTGAATGAATCATTTTCAGAGTTCTTTTTCCCCCCGTTATATCATTTTAGGACCCTGGCATTGTTATTTTGGCTTGGATCTATGCATTCATATCACCCTATCATTATTTATCTTGGTGCTTAAAGACTATTTTTTTGAGTTTCAAGAGGCATGATTATATGGTCCCATACCCTGTTTCTGAGGTCGTGTGTGTGTGTGTGATAGTGGTTGTGTGGGTTGCTCTGGTCATTTAATCCTCTCGTGATGCCACTTGAGTGGTGTCACGCAGCAGCATTATTGACGTCGTGCTGCTGTGTCCTGTCTGTGGGCGGAAATCCACCCATACTCGACATTATCCACTGAATGGATCTTTTTTGATTTTTTTCCAATGCCTTACACTCACACCACCATTTTTTCAGTCTTACACAACTTTTAGTCTTAAGTAATCTTAAAAAATGTACCATTTCACCGGTACGGTTGGCTTACTTGTCACTTACAGTCCAAAGCTATATTTAAATCAACATCATTAAGATATATTTGGTGAGAAGAATTCTGTCTAAGCATTGTTCCTAGCTTGAATTATCAAATAAATTACAAAAAAATAGACACTATACACGTGTGTAAACATTACACAATATACATAACTTTATATTTTATGTTTAGTAAAATGTTTGAGAACAAGTATATAGTGTAAAGTATTTTTGCAGTGTGTGGTCATATATTTTTTGCTCTCTCAAGACATAATCAGGGAGCAGTCACGGGAGATGCGGAGCACTCAGAGACAGATCACCAGAGACAGAGGAGCGTTGGAGAAACAGGAGAAACAACTGGTAGGAGACACACACACACACACACACACACACACCTCTTACATCTTCGCCCACATGAGTCTGATTGGCTAATGGGTTTAAAATGACCGGACAAGAATGATCTGGTGCGTTGCTGTGCTTAAGGCAACCAAGAATACTTTCTCTCTCTCTCTTTCACACACACACACACACACACACACACACACACACACACACACACACACACACAAAATTACATGACATGGCTCTATCCATGTTTCCTTGCTCGGGTACCCTCTGCTGTGTAAAGTAAATATCATCATACAGGACATAATTACATCTCCGGGGAACCACTTTTAGTCCGCAGTAATTAAGCTTTCCGTTAATTAGTCTAGATTTTGAAAACTTGCTGTGAACAAAAGAGTTCACAAAATCTAATGACCTGGTTTGTAGTTTAGTGCAGAAATGACAGTCTGTTGCCCCCTGCAGCTAAAGTCATCAAAAGCAAAGAATAAAGTGAAAGAACATGTGGCCTCTGTCATGTCTTTTTCAGCCCTGTCATTTTCCTTGTTTTGGTCCTTGTATTGATGTTAAAATTTAATCAAATTGGACTTTTCAGTCGTTGGGTTGAATGGGTTGTTCTCCTCACAAATATAAACATTACTGCTTTCCATCCATCCATCCATCCATCCATCCATCCATCCATCCATTCATCCCCCCGCTTCAGCGCCTCTTATCCTATCTTTCCCCACTGTTGTCCTCTTGTGTGAGTGTGTGTATGTGTGTGTGAGAGAATGTAGCTGTAGGTTATGGTAAGCCATCGTAAGTACATGCTGTTTGTTTCTTGTGTGTGAGCTGAAAGCATTTTCACAATACTGATCCATTGTTACCGGTAATGCTTTGTGGATGTTTCTGTTTATTCATCAATACGTAAGACGTGTTGGCATGCATGGATATTTGCTATGTGTTGTCTCTGTCCATAACAGGAAGTTATCACATGGCTTAGCGTAAGCTTAGCAGAGTCACAGTAATTGTGTAATAACAACTCCAAAGTACCGAACAGTCTGACAGTCAAATGGTGATTCAGATGATACACACTTCTCCCTCACATCATGTTAAGTGGCCCTTCAACACAATTTTATCAAACATAGTTATATACAATACAGTAGCAAGATCAAGTTTTCATTTACCAATTTACTAGATGTCAGTCATTTTTATTTCTCCTCCCTTTCCACCTTCCAGGAGGCAGAAATCAAGAAAATGGCCAAGACTGGTAACAAGGAGGCCTGTAAGATTCTGGCCAAGCAGCTGGTCCAGGTGAGGAAGCAGAAGTGTCGCACGTACGCCGTCAGCTCTAAAGTCACCTCCATGTCGACACAAACCCAAGTTATGAACTCTCAGATGAAAATGGCGGGCGCCATGGCAACAACAGCCAAGGTAAAATCCTACAACTTCTCTTTAGACTATAGTTTGGGGTCAGGGAATAATTGTTGTCATTACAAAAAAGGGTTCTTATCAAAGTGTTAAAAACTAGGAGTTCTTATTCACACAAACCGTATGTTTTTTCTGTGAGAAAAAACATACCTACTTTAAACAGGCAGGAAGCACTTAGAGACAGTTCTTAGTGTAAAAGGTGCTATACAAATACAACTGAATTGAACTGAATTCACACAGATTATAAGGGTTAAATATCCATTTGATGTACATATTTTATTCTCCTTTTATTTAGTTGCGCTACTCTGAAAATCTAATTAAAGCATTCATGCGTAATCTGTTCTTTTAGTGCCGTTAATGAAGTGAAACAGTGCGGAAGTGTGTTTAAATGCCTCATGTTAATGCAGTGTGATGAGGTGGGTTTGACTGTTTAAAGAGAGAGACGTGAATGGGACATATGGACACGCGTTCCTGTCATCCCTGATGTCCTCACAAATGTTGGCGCGTTTCTGCAGACAATGCAAGCAGTGAACAAAAAGATGGACCCACAGAAGACCCTGAAGACCATGCAGGACTTCCAGAAAGAGAACACGAAGATGGGCATGACAGAGGAAATGAGTAAGGACACACACACACACACACACACACACACACACACACACACACACACACACACACACACACAGTGAGCTCTGGTATGTCTTGGGTTGCACAAACCAGATTTCCAGGGTGCACGAGCATGGTAGGAGCAGTAGCTCAGCACTGACTCGATAAGACGTTTATTGTCACATATTGTAATGTGCATTTGTGTAAAACACAAACCACACATGCCTGTTTTCCAGTGTTTGCACTTGTTTTTCTCATCTCCCCGCACCTTTTCCTCCTGTCACGGTCCAGTCAACGACACTTTAGACGACATCTTCGACGAGTCTGGGGATGAAGAGGAGTCTCAGGACATTGTCAACCAGGTGCTGGATGAAATCGGCATTGAGATTTCAGGAAAGGTAAGAAATACGAAACATTTGACATATCTATAGGGCACATGAATAACGGGCTTTATGATAAAATTGAAAGCGCTAGAAAGAATATTACTTTAAAAGTTAAAATTTAAGTTGCCCCTGTTTCTAGATATGTAACAAGTTTTAATGAAGGAGGCTGAAGGTTTGGCTTTTCTCCCATTATTTAAATGTGTTCCAGCTGCCACTTGGTGGGGCTAGCCCTTAGCTTTTCCAGCTGTGGGTGTTTGTCACGGCTTGATTTGGCCATCTGCTGTGTGTCTAGCTCCCCCTGGGGGGGTTTATGAGTTATTACTCCTCATAACACACCGCACTGTCCCACAGCTGGAGAAAAGCAGCAGGCAACTTTGTAAAAGGGCAATTTAGGAGGGGCTGATTTTGTTCACAATAACATATTGAGAAAATGATGCTATGAATATGGCTCCAATGTTACTTTTCAGGAACTTAAATAATACACGTACTTTTGCTTTAAACATATGGATTTGCCATGTGTGTCATTGCCACCCTTCAGCAACATACCGTTTTTCAGCAAATATACAATAGTAGCTTGAAATGTGAACCACATAACTGACCGAAGCTGGTGATTATGCTCATGGTATCACTGTTGGGGCGTGTTTTCAGATGGTGAAAGCTCCAGCTGCAGGAAAGAGTCTCCCTGGTGCCTCTACATCCAAACAAGCCAACATCACAGACGACGAGATCGAGAGACAGCTCCGAGCGCTCGGAGTGGATTAAATGCCTCTTATTTGTATGAATGTTTACATTACAAATCGGTTAAACGTGTACAGATTAACTGAACGACTGTTGCCGGTACAATTCTCTGTTCCATTGCAAAAGTTGCAGCACAAGGTGCAACCCTCCCAAGCTAGCATACACTTTAATATATGACGACATCTGGAGGCATGCAAGCAAAGATTATATTAATCCATCCATATTAATGAATTTTATTTATTATGATTATAAGGTGGTCCTAAAGCCTGAGGGTGACCAACAGTTGATGGCTGATTCAGCTACATTGTTTCTGTCACCCATCTGTCTAAACAAGGGCCACAGTAGATGCAAACTTTCACCATCTTGAAAACACAATTCCACCAGACGGAATTTCTTTTTTCCTATCTTAAAACTTATCTGCTATTCTAATTAGGTTATCATCGGCTATAATAGCAACAATTATAATAATAATACCAAAAGAACGCGAGTGATTGGGAACAGATACTAAGGTATGCTACTTTACACTGGAGATGGTTTAACCAGGCCTAACACCTGCCTACCTGACATCAATGCCTTTGGGTTGGGGCCTTTAGAAGGATTGTAACGTTGGCCTGTGCAGATTCTCTATTCTTCAAACGTGAATCAAATTAGGATTGGGATATTAAAAATTTTGGAATGGATGATATGACGTATATTCAAAATGGTTTTTGGTTTTTTTTTTGGTTGACCTGTCTTCTGTGTTATATGTGGAACATGGAATTCCCACAGTGATTGTAGGATGGCTCGGGTCCTGCGGTCACTTTCTCTCTCAGCTGCTGTGCAGTTAAAGTAACTTCAGAAGCATACACACACACACACACACACACACACACACACTCACACACAGACAGACAGACACTACAGCAGGAAAACCATAGACGTGATTTGCTGAAACAGCAGCACTGTGATCTTTATGCTGTCTCCTGATCAGAGCTGATTCTTCTGATTCTTCTCTACACTCATATTCATTTTTATACAACAAACTGGAAATAATGAGTTTGTGTATGTATCTAAGCATGTGAGTTTTCCAATTTTGCATATTCTTTCTTTCCCCTCTTTAAGTTGATGTAAAAACAATCTTTTAAACACTAGGGTGGTTTGAGTGCGGTTTCATCAATAGACTATTTCTGCAACTTTTGAAAAAAAAAAAAAAAAAAAAAATCTCCCATCTTTTTCTGCCATGTAGGTGTAAGCAGCTTTTTTAAAGAATAAAGATTCTTCAGTTAAGCTCTGGTGAGCCTGTAGTGTATCTTTGATGTACCACAGATAAGATGAAAACAATCAGGGGTTGTGAGGAGAGAATCTTTAACTATGTTTACATCTAACCCCCCCGCCCCCCGACTCAGCCTCTTCATTGTAACTCCAGGGCCGCTGAAATTCATCAGATATTTGACTCCAGCATTACCTGGATTATGGATTATAGTTATTCTCACCATAAGGTCTCATCGCAGGTCTCAGGAATGCCTCAGTGGTGGCATTAATTTCCGCTGACAGCACCTGTGTTTGGTAGCTGTGTGTGAATCACGCAGGAAACGGCTCCGTTCTGAATTAAGTTGTCTTCCAACTTTATTTATGAGTCTCCAGACACGTACTGTACCCATGCAGGAACTGCACAATTCACCGCAGTCCTGAGTACACTGCTGATGCATGCACGCTGATGATAAAACACCAGGAAAAAAATAAACGGTACCTCACAAATTACAGTTTCACTCTTATAAGAAATGAATACTTCTAAGGATACAGCATGTCTTTGGCTCTCTGAAGAAAGGCACTTTGTCTCCACATATTTTAATTCAGTGCATTCATAAATAACCTTTTTGGTTTCCTGTGCTGCATTAAAATGACATTCAAATTTTCAGGTTGAGTGTAAAAGTGTGTTGAGCTTTTGATTTTTAAGACATGTGCCATCAGTCACCCTAAACCGGGTCAGAATCACAAAGGGCTGATATTCATCTCTGCAGGATACAAACAACGGTATTAAAGAAAAAAAAAAAAAAAGAAAGGACGAGGCAGCATTGAAAATGAAAAACTGACCCATCATACGGCACAGAAACTGCACCTGTTAACAAAAACCTCACTAGACTTTAAGCCATAAATCACAAAAAGAAAAGTGGATCAATATTTTATATTAAATTTCAAGTAAATAGGTTGTTGTGGTACAAATATATTACTTTACTAATCTGAAATGAGACACAAAGACATCAGATCAGGCACACGAACAAAATAAAAGAAGAATTTTAAAGAAGATACAATCAACTAAGATTTCATCTGCGCTTCTATGTAAGTCTGTTCAAAAATGTACTAACATGCATTTAATGGCCTCAGATGAGTCAGCTGCAGAAGCTGTGATGAGCCTTTTTCTGCGTTTAAATGGAGACTGTTTTTCTTTGTTTTAAGATATAAATACTTAGTATATTCTCATCTGAATAATAAATGAAGCGCATGGTAATGCAGAACTGGCTGTAGTGGGAGTTAGGGAGATCTTTAAGCTGTGATTTAGTTTGCACTGATTTTGTTTAAACAGGAGCTGAGGTTCAGGCTCGTTTTCACCCGTTTCTCTCGCTGGCGCCTGTTGCAGAACCAGACTCTGACCACTTCCTTCTCCAGGTGCAGACCTTTGGCTATCCGGGCGATTTCTTGGGAAGATGGCTTACTTTTCTCCACAAAGCTGTGCTCCAGAGCCTCCTTAGCTCCCAGACTGCAGAGAAAGGAACAAGGTAAGGCCCATTCCAACCTGAAATGATATGAAATAGACTCTGCCTCTGCTCCCTGGTACCTGATGGTAGTTCTTCTCTTCCTTTTCCGCTCGTTCATCCCTAATTTATCACTGTACAAAGCTGCAAAAGGAAGAAAAACCTGTTAGTTTATGAGAATTTCATTTGTCGATGCCCTGTAAACCAGTGAACTGGCAGAGAAAGCAAAGCAAAAGGAGCGTTTTAGGTTGTGTTTAGTGTCAAAATGGAGGCTAATCACGAGCTGCGGTGCGGCCATGTGCGACTTGCCTCCAGCCAGCTCTGCCTCGTCCAACCATTTGGCCAGGATGGCCTTCAGTTTGCAGGCGTTTTTAAAGCTCAGCTGAAGATTTTCAAAGCGGCAGATGGTGGTTTGGCTGAACTCGGAGCCGTGCACTGCAGCGAGAGCCTCTCCTACGTTAGTCTGAGTGTAGCCTGCCAGCAGGACAGAAACACTTAGAAATAGAATAACTTTGGGTGATTCCACCTCTCCTTCTGGCTAATTGTTGCGACACTCACCCAGTTTGATCCTCCGTATCTTGAAGTCATTTGCAAACATCTCCAGTTCTCGTATCTGCGGGGAGTCCATGGCAGGGGCATCTTCTGAATCCCGGGCGTTTTTCCCTTGGATATCGGCTTTCACCTCCGCAACGCCGGGGCCCCCGGGGACCTCATCAGCCGATAGAAAGGCTGAAGTCAGTGAGGACAAACCATGGCTTAACGCACAGGAGCCACTGCTAAGTCCATGGTCTGGAAACTTGTACAGACAGGGAGTAAGAGACCCTGGAGGAAGGAAGGAAGGAAGGAGAAGAGGAAGGACAGGTAAAAAAGTAAATTAGCAGGGACCTCCAGGGATTACGGCTGTCGGAAGGGTCAGAAAGCAGTGTTGTCATCGTGCCCCCTGAATCTGGGGAACCTTTATTTTGACGGCACTGAACAGTGTTGACATGCCCCCCGGGGAAGGGTTGAACTACTTAAAATTCAAAGTGTAAACCTGAAAGGTAGCACTGTTTCCTTCTCTTCACCCCTCTGCAACAAAAGACATTCGAACATATCTTGAAGTCAATCTGCACACCTCACAGACGCAGACCATCTGTTCCTTTGCTTTAGAATAAAGACTTATTGAAGGGTGCTGGCATACAATTCAGTGCTTAAAAACTAGCTTTGATGGAGAGGTGTTTAACTCTGTGTCGTTCTCCAGACTTTGACAAGTTTCTTGTTCAAACACTTTTTTCCCCATGACTCCAGAGTCACCAACTCCCCAGCACCACCTAAAAAAAGAGCAAACTTTCAGGTGAAAACTTGCTTTACAACACTTTCAGACACGCTCATCTAACTGCAGTTTTCGTGTTCATGTTTTCGCTGTTCACTATTTTTCTGCCATTTATTATTTTTGTTGTGTTATTTTTCAGTGTTTCTGGACAGATTAGTTAGATGCTGCTTTTTTGTTCATGTCAGATTACACCAGAGATTGTAGACTTTACAGCCTGACCATCGTTTTTCATAGTGGCGGTTTATAAAAACACGTTTTCTGTTGAAAAAGCATTCTTTTGGTGACGTTTCAGTTTCAGACGTTCAAGCTGCGTCTTTTATTAGCAGCGCAACACTCCCCTCTTGTGTAAAAGAGGTTGTATTGCAAGCATAAACGTTCACCACATCTGACATCCAGCAGTTCACCTGTCTTCTACTCTGCCTACCCCATTAAGGACATTCTTCATCTTTTAGTGTAAAGAAAACCCAAAAAGATATCACAGTTTGATTTAATTTAAAATATTATATATATATTTTTTACTTGTTCATTAGCAGTGGTGGGAAGAGATTGTGCTGCATGGGCCATGTTGGAATGCCTACACTAAGTGGCTGGATTTCATACAGCAGCCACTACAAAGTTTCTGTGCTGGATCTTTTTGTAATCCTCGTGTCCTGTAATTGCCTCAGAAGCAGGAAACAAGGAGTGAGCGCCTGCAAAAACGCAACATCTTCGTGTGTGTATTGCGTAGCCTCTTACTGCACGGATGTTGTTTGCTACAGAGGGGGAAGAAACGCACGTAAGCTGCCTCATTTGTGGCTGATATCGGCACCCAAGCTCTCTGGGGAGTGCATGTGCAGCCGTGCGCTGTTGCGTACACCACCCCCGGTGTGCTGTGTGTATAGCCGAGACCGCAGAGCAACCACATGGGGGCTCAGAGGGTTTGTGAAAGCTCCCCAGTAGGCCTTGGATGCTTCCCCGTGCACATGGACACGGACCCTCTGGCTGTTGTGTTGCGTTGTGTTATTTCTTAGCAAGATGGGACAAAATGACGCGTGAATGCTATTTATTATTTAAACCACAGTATCAGACAGAGGATGTCATTTTATTAGAGGCAACGTTTCATTGTACACTTTTATTCATTTGGATCGTAATTAAGTTAATTCTAGTAATTCTGGCAGTCTCATTGACCCTTTGCTCTCGGATCATCACTTTAAATCTGTTTTTTATGTTCTCATTCATGGATAACTTGGTTGGGCTTGGATTTTGTTGTTAGTGAATGAGAATTGTCTTATTAGCTAAGACTCTTCCATCCATCCTTCATCATTATCAGACACATTTCACTGCTGTGGTGATGGATGTTGCCCACTGTTTCATTTCCATCCTGATGCATTTTATCATGGCTTGGTGACATTTTATGAGACCCAGTAAAAGAGCTCAAATATGGGGATGAAGCTACTTTCAGACATTTCCGTATGCCGTCTCTTATTTCATTCTTAAATGTTAAATGTCCTGTGGTACCTGGGTTATACTGAACACGTCATTTATCATTTCCTAAGAGATATATTTCTTTTTTTCTGTCTGTCAGAGACTGTTTGTGGGGTTATCTTGCCATCATTCTGTTCCTCTAATTTCATATTTTTTCCAATCCTTCTGATATTTACTCTCAGAAAGGTGGATTTTGTGCAGGTCAAAACTGAAAATCTGCTGCACGAATCAGGGTGTTTGGTACAACAGTTGGTATTTTGTCTGCCTGAGTTTAACTGTGGTGGGTGTGTGGATAGACTCCTCATTAAAAGTGTGTTGTGTTCGTGAATTCAGAGAAATCTGCTCAGCTGTGACTGGCTGAGTGCAAACTGAGGCCAAAATGGTTCCAAACCTGCCAGCGAGTTGTGTGTGGAGGAAAATACTGCACCGTTTCAAGACGAGTTAACCGAAAATTGAGAAAACTTTGATTGGCACGTGCAGGCACACTGCCAGCAGCTGCATTACAGTGGATTCATAGTAGTGATTTTCAGACTTGCTGAATACAAATATGTTTTTCGTTTTACATAAAGACATTACTGAACTTCATTCATTACACTAAAACTAGTCCATCTGAAATCTTTGTCCCATACAGCCATTCAAATTGTCCCCCTTTGTCCCACTATAACCAGTCTATTTTCCCCCTCATTCGGTGTGAAGACGCTGCTCTATCCCGTATTTCTCAAAGCTGAGCTGGCACAGCCTCTTTCAGTTTAAAAGGGAAATGAAGTATAAGGAGATGATGGGTTTAAATGGACTATAGTGCAGATGAGAAGCTAAATAGACTCCATAATGGCTGGATAAAACTGCATTGTTTTTTTTTTTTTTATTGTTCCTGCAGTCTGAGTTATTTCATTTTCATTTCTCTTTTCTGCACCTAACATGGTGTCGACGTTATCAACTCTAGCATAGTAACAGTCTCAGTCAGGGTCCTTACCTGCTTGTTTGATGTAACTAAAGACAAACTTGACAAATTGTGCCTTGAACCGGTAGAAAAAACAAATCTCCCAATAAAGCTGAACAATTAGCTCCTAGGGGTTAAACAGCAGGTATAGTAATTAGCGCTTTGAGTGATGTGTAGTTAGGGTACAAACGTGTGTGTGTTTGGGTGTGTGTGTGTGTGTGTGTATGAGATCACTACCTTGCAGGTTTGCTCCGCTCACCATGTTAGGATGGGGCACAGCACACGTCTGGAGGATACGAGTCTGAGAAATACTGGCAGAGAGCATCTCCTGAGCTGGAGAAAGCCAAGAAAGAGGAAGCAAGTTTGTTTTTAATAATATTTCCAGAGCTCCAGTCCCAGGTGAAGCTTATGGTTATCAGTCAAAAAAACATTTTTCAATATAAAACACACCATCATCCACTGTCGACTGGGATTACAGTCGGAATGGACAGCTAAAGTGCAGCTGAATAACAGCTTCATGACGCATCTTTAGAGTTAATCACAACTCTACCTAATTATTTACAGATGTTTTCAATTTTACACTTACTGTAACAACGACTTCCTTCAATGATTGTTATCCAGGTTGCCTAAATATCGGAACCGTTTGTGCCAGATCATCACTCACCAGTCATCATGCCATAGGTAGCCTGCTGGTTGCTGTAGTGACAGGGGGTGACTGGGTAATGTAGGCTCGGGGGAGTGTTGCCCAGTGCGTTGCCAAGGGATGACGTGGACAAATGCATGTGGGAGCGCTTGGATGGCTGACCCAGGGACAGTCCAGAGGATACTGACGGAGATGTGCAAGACATCTTGTTTTAAACGCGTAATAATGATCTTTAAATTTCACACCAGACAAAGGCAGGAAAATGAGGCTGACATTTCATTTAAAACCCGACCAGAGGCTAATATTAACCCGCAGGAAAGGAGAGAAAGAGATTTGATTACATCCTGAGTCAAACTGTAAAAGAAGAAAATGGAACAGTTTGCGAACGAAAAAGTGGTCCCAAATGAACTTAGAAAGATCGCAGGAGCGGTGGTTAAAAACAAGGGAATCAAATTAAAATGTTGTTTCTTGCTATATTCGTTATGGCACGAGTTGATTTTGGTACCTAATAGACACAATTTACGTTAAAAATTTCAAAGACTCTTTTAACTGCAAAATTAAAATTAAATTAATTATTTTACAGTTTGGGTGCTAAAGGTGATTTTTTTTTTAAATGTGCAGATTTTAACATGTCTTTGCAAGATGTTTGTACTCACATAGTGGCTGATAATTCCACAATTTAAAACGCATCAAGTGAAATAAATGAAAATGATAAATCACAGGCACTGCTTTTGTACTGGTGCTGTCAAATTTGAACTGAGCCTTCTCTTTAAAGCCTGGAGATGCTCTTCACTGCTTGTTGACCTCTGCTCTCACCGCATGCAAATGATATTTCAGTAGCTGCATGTATTACACAAGACTTCTGCTTGGATTCAACACAGTGGCAAGTGCCTCGGTATAATTAACATGATCCGGAGCTCCTGTGTGTTTTCTGTGTTCCACATGTGCATGGTGTATGAGCTTGTCAAAAAAAAAACAAAAAAACAAACAAAAACAAAGGGAAATGTCAAGTAGGATAATAAAATGCAGAAGTTCACCTGAAAATTCAGAGGAATTATTGAACGAGGAAAAGAAACTCCACATTCTTCTTGAAGTGCGGTGAACTCTGTGACCAGTGCTCAAACTAACTTCATATAGTTTTGTCTAATCTGTAAACAATCAGCAGATGCCAGCAGCCCCAGCAAGTTTTCCTCACAAGGCTGCTGAGATAGATGTGGGGTGGACATGGGTGGGTCAAATTCAGGAGACTCCATATGTGAGGGATTTGTGAGACTCAAATTCTGCACGGTCTCAAGGGACTCACAAAATCAGTGGGTTAGTCAGTGTTAACACAAGCACGTCCCTGCAGATCTGCACCTATTATCCGACAGCTTCACAAGGCTGAAATGGACGACTGAACTGGTTATTAGAGGCCCAAATTGCGGCTGTCTGTATCCTAGTTACAACATGAAAACACTGTGTCACCCAAGTACTCCACCTCCTAAAACACTGGCCCACCATAACTCTGTATCATCCTAATGCTTCAGATTCAGCTGCTCAATACGCATAAACACACCATAAACATTATTTATAGCCAGTTTTAGACTCAGGAGTCTTGCAGATCCTCTCTAGCTGGTCTGCCATCATTTTTAACCATAAAAAAACATGCGGTAACATTTAAAAAAACATGACAGATTACCTGGAGACACCATGCTGTGAGCGTGGGAGGTGGTTGGCAAGCAGTCACTGGTAGAGACGTGGTGCATGAGGATTGGTAACGGCGAATCCAGTGCGAGTGGGGTAAAGGAGTCGGCACTGAACGTCTGGCACGCCATTCTTCTCTGGCCTCTTCCCAGTTGTCCCAGAGGAACAGAGACGCAATCCTTTGTTTTATCTTTTTTTTTTTTTTGTTTGTTTTAAATATCTTCCTAAAAAAACTGCTTTGTGGGGACTGGTACTGTATTCATCTGCCTCAGTCTGCTGTCACCGCTCCTATCTCCTCGTGCCCTGCACACCCTCAGCCTCAGTCACACAGTTTTCACCGCGCCACTTGGGAAAACCGAGGTAGAAAAGTGCGAGAAAGCAGAAATTGCTGTAACCACTTCAGGCAGAACCCTTCACAGATTGGGGCTCATCTGCACCTTTGCTGGAGATTCTCCATGTTGAACAATGATAAGGCTGAACCAGGTTGAAGCTCCCTTCACTCATCTCTGCCTCTGCACTGCATGCTGCTTTCTCCGACTGTGTGTTGCACGTGCATGTTAGCCAGTGTCCGTCTGCATTTTCAGGACTTGGCTTCTGCAGGTATTTATATCCCACCCACCTATAGCTCACCACCCATCCCTTGACCTATGAGTCCCCTTATTTCACACAGAGCTGCTCACCCCCACCTACCAATCCCGTGTCAGTGCTGTTATTACTTGCGTTTGTATTTACCTGCGTTCTCCTCATCCCGTTCCCAAATCCAGGATTAGGGTACAGAGCGGCTGGGAAACCCGATCCCCTCCTGGCTGCTCCTCCGCCTCTTGCTATTGCGTTGCTTCTCTCCTTGATTACAATTCTTTTTTTCTGTATTTTGCCATAGGAAATGAAATGAATGTTAGCAATTGAAGCCCAATTGTTTTTCATTGTTTCCAGATTGCTTAACACTAGAATGTTTGCGGGGACATTTTTGGGCTCTTTATTTGTCATTTCTGCCTATATGGGCTAACTGACTTACGCATCATCGCCACTTGACATTAGTATTTACCAAAAGGTAAAAATGTGATGCAAAAGATGTCATGTGGTGAAGTCTGAAGCATCTGATCATAGTAAGTATACAATCTTTGTAGTATTGTTATTTAATGAAGTCGGATGAATAATGTGTTTCAGGCGGCCTCCCTTAGGAAACACGCATCTTTTCCCCCTCCTGTTCTCCTTTAAATGATGTAAACTTTCCCAACGGATGCACACCTTGAGACAAAACTCCTTCCAGCGTGTTAATCTGATTGCCTCGTGGAAGCTTTCACGGCTACATTGGATGGATGATGTTTTTGGTCGGACGAGCTTCACCTGACCCAGAGGTAAGGAGTGCTTTTTTAGCTCACAACGCATGTGGCATTACCTCAGGATGAGCAGAAGAAAAGAGCAGCATTGTTTTAGAGCGGCGTCCACACGCTGTCAGCGCGCAGCGCTCCAGCTAAAGAAAACTGGTCTCATTGGGGATGATCGAGGTTAATCTGTGGAGCGCAGCCACTTTGTGCGCGCTGTTGAGTCTGTTTGTGTTTATCTTGGATTATGATTCACTATTGTTTTTTTTTAGGTGGGCAGCAGGTGGAAAATAGCTTGTGGGTGGCAGGCACGATTTGACTTGCTCAAGCATGCGGTGTAAATTTGGAAGAGATGCACTTTTCTACTGGCAAAGTCTCCTCAAAACAAATAAACCACTTTCACTTAATTTGAAGACTTAGTGAAGATGCTTAGGGTGTTAACTGTTAACTGTGTGCAAAAGTCATTAGATACGCTTCCCACTTCTTTTTTTATTAAGACAGAGAGAAATTCTGGCTAATTTTCTGGTGATATCGAGCATTTAAAAAAAAAAAAAAATCTCTTAATGTAAAATCTGGACAGGAAACTTCAATCACCCTCGAGATTAAACCAAGATCATTTAGACTTTTGTGACAAATACAGCTGAGAAAATCACAGCGGACTTTGATAGATCTCATTTCATCCAGGCTTGAAATAAATACAATTCAGAGGCCCAAAACATGAACAACAGCGTGAAATGATGGGTGACAGTAAATTACCTTCCTTCTCAGACTGATTCAGCTCCGCTGCCACGAGGACAGATACAGGAAATCTTTCCTGCCCAGTGCAATAACACTATTCGACACCTCCGTCTGACTGACACTCTCAGTTCTCATGCTGTGATGTGCTCTGACTCTCTTGTACTTTCTAGTTTTGTTTTCCTAGTTGCACATGTTCATGCTGCTCATTTGCACACGTAATCTGCTCTTGTTTTGTAAATAGTGTGAGGTTACTTTTATTGTTACTTGTACTTTCTAGTTTTTGTTTTTTTTTCCCCAGTTGCACATTTTTCATCTTGCACATTTGCACATGTAATCTGCTCTTTTTGTAAATAGTGTTAAGGTTACTGTTATTGCTACTGACTGCTGCTGTAAGAAGTTAATTTCCCATGTCTGGGATAAAATAAAGTACTTCTTATCTTATCTTATCTTATCTTATCTTATCTTATCTTAAAAATCTCACCCACCATGGTATTGTGCTTAAAATATTCCTCTTTTTTCCTTTCACTTCAGCCAGCAGCTCCCACTCAGGTTAAAGACCATCTTCCCTGTTGTCGAACACAGGCTTATTTCTGCACACTCCGACTGAGCCACCTGGGTTTTATAGCAATTTCTAACATGGTGCAAATCTCTTAAATGCTCCTAAATCAGCTCTGCATCTGTAGACGTTAATAATAAATGACATAAAATAATGTTAATACAGGATAAACTATCTATATCCTCCTGAGAACCAAGGGAAAAAAGTGTCTTACAATTTCTGTTTTTATTGTGATTGCCTATCTATTTGGGCCCTTAAAAAACACCTTACAATTTAATTTTTTTTAAATATATTTTTTATTGCAGCCATTTTGATAGAGTAAAAAACTAAAGCATGCAAACCCATCACATGACACATCACTGGAAAGCCCAGCATGTCCCCTACAGAATACTATAGGGCTTGGAAGGGTAACTCAAAAAACAGGTCAACAAAATGTCCATTATAAAGGACATAAATGAATGGGCCGGGTCTCAGGAGGATATGATATATTGATATAAACCAAAAGCCAAACCTTTCCCATGGGTAGATAAATGTGCACACACACACACACACACACACACACACACAAAGAGCTGTCACAACTTAATTAGTGAAAAGAGACCCTGAGTCAAAGCGATTCTCTTAATGCACCTGCCCAAGATCCTGCTACCTCATCCTTCATCTAGCCACACACACACACACACACACACACACACACACACACACGCATGCACACACAGACAGGCACACACACGCACGCACAATGACAATAACTTATTTATTTATTTTTTTTAATTACAACTTCTCTAATCTTTTTACAGATAATTGCAGCATGTACTAACAGGACCCCACCACCCCCACCCCCCACAAACCCACACATCCACACAAACACACACACATACGCACACACTCACACACACTCCACAGTTGCAGTGGGAACATCATGTGGTGACATTCTCACAGGTATCACCTCCGTATGTTTGGTGTACCAGGTGGGCCGCATGTGTGAAAAGAAGATGGGGTGTGCATGAGTGTGTGTGCGTGTGTGTGCGCACAAGCTCTGTGTCCTCTTTGAGGAAATTGTCATTTACCTACTCAAAGAAACTGCAAAAAATGATACCATGAATAACCATGAAAATAATACATCTAAAGAAATGGTCTATAAAATTCATCCTGTGTTTGTGTTCTCATATATGTGCACGTGTGCATCCTTTTATATTATATATTAAATCAAAATATACTAAAATAATATAATTCATCCCATCCTTTGTATGCGATTGAGCTCCTGAATACCTATCTTTCTAAATTTCACTAAAATGAATGGTAAACCTTCTGATAAATGTGTGAAGCAAATGTTTCATTAATGTGCAGTGACTCATTGTTGAATTCATTCATTCATTCTGGGGGGATGAACTCCAGCAGCCTGTTCGGATGCGTCAGTACATCATGGCAGAGTTCAGGTCTCCTGTTGAATATCAAGCGTTTGCCTCCTGCACCGACCGCCATCTGCCCGACTGTGCAGCCGCGTCACAAACACGGCCCAGGATGGCTAATTTCATCAGCATATTCAGCAAACCTTGTATAAACAAGTTTAGCGGGGAAAACAGAAGCGGCTTTTGAACGTCCCCTCTCGCAGATTACCATCTCTGCTGTTGTTAAGTAAATGTCAGCAGTTTGCCGGTTAAACGACATTATCCCCACTTTCATTCTCAGCCGTTGCCATGGCGCTGTTAATGACTCCTTAATTTCCTTGTCGATCCCTGTTTCTGATTTATTTTCCAGATTTTTTTCTCAGGTTCCATCAGTCACGCAGAAAAGATACCTTTAAGCAAAGGAAAAGTATAATGTCTACAGTGAGCCAGCAATAAAGAATATAATTGAGAGGCTTTCAATCGTCCTGTTGTCATTAACTTAACCTTATATAATGGCAAATGGCAAAGGTGTTAAATTGGCAACTAACCTTTAATACATAATGAGAGTTCCGAGTCCCCCCTACTTGTCTCACACTGTTGAAATGTCTCATTCATCGCAATAAAAGTTGATGAAGCGTCCGATTTAACATCAGAAATGTTCAAATGCCCTTGAAAAGAGTCTGACAGTGCAGGAATTGTTCATTTGTATCACCAGGCATGACCCACCTTTCATCATTACCTAACCTCCAATAATTGCAGTCCACTGTAGATCATGGTTAGATCAGTGAGGGAATAAATAAAACAGCATAAACCTACTGTGAGATTTCCAGCAGGAAAAGTTGATTCCTTCTGTTTCGCTTTAGCTCAAATGCTGCCCCTCAACCACTGAGCCCCAGCGTTGAGCTGGCTCTCCCTGTTTCTCCTCAAAACCTGACAATATTGCACTTGCTTCTCATATTTATAGAACCGCATGCTGAATGTTTCAGAGGACTTTAATTTTGCGATCCATATACAACCACGGCACCGGACAGACCTTCTCTCTCTAACTTTAAATAGTCATCGCCGCTGCTGCCGCGCAGTTCTTTGGTGACTGACTCCTTGTGATTTCCCTGCTTTGCTCTCTGCATTCGTCACAGTTTGAAGGACAGATCTACTGAAGAGAACCACGCTGCGATAGGACAAATAAGCCTAGATGAACGACGGTGCCACTGAGCTTTGATGGGTAGAGGTAATTAATAAAAGTGTCTGTGGGGGAAAAGTTATGATAAAAACAAGAAAAGCACCACCGTATCAATGTATCCGAAAGGAACCGCTGTTTGTGTTTCAAAACCAAGGCGTGTATATTTGCTGGAGTCAGCATCGGCCTCTTTTACATCACATCATCTTAAGTTTTGAGACTTAAAACAGATAAAAAAAGCAACAAATCTAGAATCAGGATGTGAGAGGATGTACAGGATCAAACAGTAGAGACTTCTGTTTGCTGAATGAGCAATAATATAGGAAGAAAAAATATACATAAAAACCGCACAGGATGGGTGCAGGTGGTAGCTAGGCAACAGGCATGGAAGCAGGGCTGTTCAGTTGTGCGCCCCGTAACTGTAGGTGCTTTATGAGTTTCCATCTATCCCTTTGTTTGCTGAACTGGGACTTTGTCCTCTCAGTGTCTGTAAACAAAAAATGAAGCTGCGGCTGATGTAACAGCCTTCGTTAGTAACCGCAATATATAACTGCAAATAATAATATATATAACCGCAATATATATCGGCATCACGCAATAGCGTGATGATGATAAAAGAGAAATGCGCTTCACAGAGTGAAGCTTAGCATGATGACACCCACCGGACTGAACAACCGAAACTTGTTCCGCTCTCCATTTTGGGATGATACACGTGCATTTTCCACATATTGTCGAGGGCAGTGGACGTTAAACCAAGACTCTGGATGTGTGTGCACAACAGTGGCATCAGGAGGAATAATTGAAAACAGAGCAGTGAGATGATGGGCTAACACCGTGGTGGCTGAGAAACCCAGTCACAACAGTGATGTTAGGGGTTTGGCAGTTTCTGGGTTTCTGGTTTTTGTCTTGTCTTCTCGTTTGTCCACTAGGGAGTGTGGCAGCCTTGGTCTTCGCTGGTGACGGGGCGCACCTGTGGCTCATCGGTAATTAGAGGCGGAAATGAGGCAGCTGCACCCGAGCACCAGCGTTGGATTGTTGTCTCACCTGCAGAGTGGTACCAGGCTTTCTCAGACTAAGGTTTGGCTGTGATCTCTGGAATATGACTCGCGAGAGTTTGTCTTCTGGTTCCCAAGGTCGCCACGTTCCTTGAGAAGAAGTCTAGTCTGGTCTTTGGACACCCTGCATTAGAGCCTCCCTGGAAAGAGCTTTGGATTTGAGTTTTTTGGAACATTTGTTTTTCCTCCAGTTGGAGCACTTTTAGTTTCCCCTTTGTACACCCAATAAAGGGTTTTTGTTCTGGAAGAGCCTGCTTGTATCTGCATTTGGGTCCTAGACAAACTGTTCCGTAACAAGTGATGCATTAAGGCCCAAGAGAACCCGTCTTTACCACCTGCTTCATGTTTTCTAAATCATGTGTTCATGCATTACCTGGACGCCAGGAGGCCGCAGGGCTGCTGGCACGGAGGGGAGAAAAGCACCTTCCCCTCCAAAGAGCTTCACCTGCAAATTCAGGAGGGTCGCTGTTGCATCTGTTGACGCTGTCGGCTGTGCACAGCTCATTACACGGAGAAAATTAAAAATGTTGTTAGAGTCAAGATGATTAAAATGGATCAGTGTGCTTCAGTGTGCTGGCACGCTCACGTAAACTGTTTTTTTTTTAAATGATGGAAAGGTCCTGGCACTCCGCTTCATGTCGACTTATTTACATATCTGCGTTCGCTCAGGCTTGAAAAGTACTGACAGCTGCTCAAATACAATAAAAGCAATAATGTAATATTCACAATTACGAGCGTTAACTCTCTCGGATGTGCTTATCGATCCACGGATAACGACAGCAGCAAGGTGCTGTGGAGTCTGATGCTGCTAAAAGTACCATTCTGCTGCTGGTCAGTGTGCATGAGGTAAAGCAATGTGCCTCAAAACTTTCAACATTTTCAAAATGAAACGTTTGTTTTGCTGCCTCTTCTCTGTCACCAGAACCGGCCTATATATAGACTACCCTAATATGCATTTATATACAGGGAAGGCGCTGATTATTGATAAGCTAGGCCGTGTTGTTGTCTATCTGTGTGAAAGCAACACGAGTGTGTTGTTGCAACAAGCCTGCAACGCTGTCCTTTGGGGCAAACCCAACCACCACAGTTGTTGCTTGTCTGACAGAATCTCCAAAGGGTGCATATTTATTTATCTATTTATTATTTATTTTGGCCAGAAATCTCATTTAAAGTGTTTCCTGTGAACAACCAAGAGCTGGAGGTCTGTTTTCACCTGGAGAAATCACAAATTTGAATGTATTTTCAAAGCGGAGCATTATGTTTTTATCCCTCGAGACAGCAGCTGCAGCAGTTTATCATTTGTGAAGTGTGAGGCCCACAAGTTGCATCATAATGTTTCACTTTAACGTCTGTCTTCAACAACATCAATGATTGAAATGGATTTTGTTCTGCTGCCGTGATACCAACTGCTGATATTGGCTGCAAGGATCTGTGAAAAAGCTTATAAATAGCATTTTTTTTAAAAAATGCTTATCAGAGGATAAGATACAACCTTATTTTAAAGTCCAACTTTTATTTTTTTTACATCCACCTACTTTTAACAGTTTCTAAGGGTATATTAGCAGTTTCTGAAGGTGTTTTAAGACCTTTAGACCTCGATACAAAGTTTTAAGTCCTTTAATATCCTCCATTCTCTGACTCTAAAGCTAATCCTTGCCAGGCAATAAGCCAATTTCTTGGTTGCTGAAACTTTATTAATTTTAGGGGTTCGACTTATGGTGTCAATAATAGAGGTAGCTGAGGGATTTAAAAAAAAATGCTCAGTCACTTGTGGAAAAACTTCGGTCATATGACGCTATCTGAACCAGTTGGATTTGAGGCTCTTTCTGCTCCTGATTATGCCACTGGGGCTGTTTAAAGACTAAAGGGTGACAGGTGCAGAGGTACATTGATAAGGACCAGACGAGTCAGGGTAGCAGGGCAACTGGATTTATAATCCAGCCCAGGTCTGGTCTGAAGTGGTAGAAAGGCAGTAAGATTGGGAAAGCATTACATTTCACCATGAATGTGGCTTTTCTCTGCAGCATTCTAAGTGCTGATATGATAAAAGCAGCACAGCCAATAAATTAAAAGAAAGGATAATTACAAAGATGTGTAAGAAAGAAATGACCCCCCCACCCATATGGGCCCTTTTCTGAACAAACCAGAGCTCCGATTCTCTGATCTATTGATGAAAAGAACAGGTCTCTGATGGGGGCTGAGAGAGACAGGAGGGGACAAAATGCAGAGATCAGAGGGAAGGAGCAAATGAAAGCTAATTTGGCCTGCTGATTCCGTCTAAAAGTGAAAAGCTTCAAAGGGCAGAGGCAGAAATTTGCCTTCAGATTATATAATTGTTCACAGATCACCTGATCTCACCACAGGAGGGCCAATACAGGGGCCTAATTTTGCCATCTTCAGCTTACCTTTGAAGAAATGATTAGAAGTTATCCATCATCTTATGTTGCCCCAGCTGAGCAACTTCCTGTTGCTGCTGCTCGATACACTAATGACCGCAAACGCTGTTTATGACAAGCCCCCCAAAAGTAAAACAGTACACACAGACGTGGTAATAAGCTTCATGGAACAAACCCTGCAAGGGAGGCATGAGGCTAACAAGTGCTATAGTGCAACTAATACATCTTCCCACCTTTTAAAACAAACTGTGCAAGAGTCTCAAACATGCTCTTTTTACTAGCCACTCAGGACTAAAACAATTACCCTGAAATTCAGCTTCAAAAGGCATGAAATCTGCTAACATATTTTGAATGAACCTGATTAACTTTGAAAAACTATGGAAATTAAGCAAAAGAATTATTTATTAAAGTTTAATGTGGTTTTAAATAAAGTCAGGGGATCTGGGGCTTTTTAAAAGAATCACTATTCCTTTATTTTAACTTGAAATCTCGCCTTTATGGCTCAATGTAGAGCAAACTTTTAAAGCTATAAAATGAACAGATTAGAAGTATCCCCTGCTACTGAACCATGTCTGCAGGCATTTTTCCCACAAAGAGTGTGCAACATTGTTCAACAGAGAGCCTCTCACTTTGTTACCCAGAGTTTTTATTCATGCACAACAGCACAAGCTATAACAATGCCCCACAGTGTAGTTCTGGACGGGAGTTGAGGTAAAACAACTTGTGCTGTTCTTATTTTCACCAGTCCAGTGAAGACAAACTCCCCAAAACACAGAAATACCCAACAACAAAGAAACAACAGACATATATCAACTAAAAATATTTTATCAGATAATTATGTCACAAGCAACGACGAAATATAACAAGTTTGAAAATGTGAGCTGCGGCTTTAATTGGGTCGGTCTCCTTCTTCGTCACTGTGTAACTTTGATATTTCACATTTTATCGCGCAGTACCCATTTTTCATGAGTCAGTTCAGGCAGTCCAGTTAAAGGCCAAAGTCATGGACAGATGCACAGATTACAGGCATGAAAGATCCTGATGGCAGCAGGAAGGAAAAGGCTCCTGCTTCGTATATTTGAATCAGTCTGTCGTTGAAGCTGCTCCTCGGTGTGTTTTGGGATTCGTGGAGGAGGTGGGAGGTGTTGTCCATGATAGTCAGCGTTTTCGGCAGCATCCTCTGTTCTACCACCTCCTCCAGGGTGGCTAGCTGTGTGCCAGCAACAGCCCCAGCTTTTTTTAATGAGTCGCTTGGCATCCTGCGTCGCCACGGCTGCATTCCAGCACACCACAGCAGCGAAAATAGTCCTCACAACCCCAACGATGACTGATAGAACATCTGGAGCATCCGGTTGCATCCACTGAAGGACCAGAGCCTCCTCAAAGCCGGCTGAGGCTGGTCTTCCACGCTGGTTTCTCTCCAGCGTGATTTGTTTCGCTGCCACATCTTTATTCAGCTTATCGCCAATGTCTCTTGGCACTGGAATAATTAAAAGGCCCACTGGGGTGAAACATTTCCTCTTTCTATGAGGAAAGAAAAACAAACAAACACTCGCTCCATGGGCAATGCCAAAAGTTACAAAGTTGTCATAGCAACAATAAATCACACTGCAGCAATTCAGTTATTACTCTAAAACATGAATAAATGAAGTGAGAAACTCATCAAAATGCATCACATATGGCTGTTCTGAAAGGACATCTGGATGTAAGCTAGGTGTCAAACTAGACTATATTCAGCATTTAGAGTGTGTCAAACATTTACAACTTCATCCACAACGAACAGGCGAACTGCATGGGGGCACTTCCACTTTACTGTTGTCTGACTGATTTCATATTTCCATGAGAAGACTGTTTTCCTGCCTTGATATTGTTTGATTATCATGCTCCTATGCCACGAGTATTTTTATCACAAGGAAATTGGGAACAGATTTTCTGGACAGTTAAACTGATGAATAGTCAGATTTTCTTCTCCCTAGGAGTTTATTGTTTAGGGTCTAAATAATTTAATTCAGTCAACTCGGTTAATTTTCAGTTTAATAACAAGATTATCCTGATGCTGGCTTGTAGCACGGTTTACAAAGAACATGAGAATTTTGCGCTGTGGCATGCGGGTGCAGATACACAATCACTGTGTAAGTTAGCCGAAGTCTGAGTTAGATGCACATACTTAAAAGCTCTTAGAATCTTTTGGCCCAAGACATATTACATTAGTGCCATCAAATCACAAGCTGTAAAATTTGAAGCCCATTTGGAGACTTGCGGTATTCCTCAGCCCGATTTGCTTTGCTTTTGGTCACATTATCCTGTTGACAGATGCTACTGTGATGACTGTTTTCATGTTTAGGTACTGTATGCGATGAATGTCAATGCAACATCAGCGTCATGACCCACCTCGGTATGTTGCCCTAAAAGTCACACTGCTGTCTTACCATCCACATGACATAAAGGCAGTGTGATATTTGTATGATGGCGATAAAATAGCTGACTGTCAAAAGAATCTGGTGTCTCTGATAAGAGAAATGTGGTGACTGTGTTATGATATCTAAACACACAAGGGTATGTCTGCAAGAATTAACAACATAAAGTAACCTTTGTTGTGAACTGGTGGTTTAGATTTAAATTCCAGTGACTTCAAATTGGTTTTAATTTACTTCACTCACTTATCAAACAATACATACTTTAGCCAATGCTAAAAGCTTGAGGGTATCCGGCCATTTTACTCTTTCTCCTCTGCCATAAATTCTGGCTGTATGAATCCCATGTCCCCAAAATGGCTCCCAAAGAGTTTGTTTCCACTTTGGTTTCCAGCCAGGTTCAGGCTTCGTATTATATTTTATCCGTGCTAAACTGCCCACATGCTATAGACAGACTTGTGAGCTGTAGGTCTACTAATAATAACAGTTGCTATAGCGACACAAGTTTATAATTTTCAGTGTAAATAATTTAACACAAATAGTGCACAGCCAACTCATTTCCAAGTGTATTATGTGATATTGGGCAGTTAAAGTACTTTCGTTTAGATCATTTCTCTAAGATAAATGAAATTACAGAAAACGTCAGATTTAGATGTGATAATTTAAATTTTAAAGATATAGTATAGAATCTGCAGTACAAGTAGGTGGCAAACAAAAAGTCCATGTTAAATCCTTTGAACATTATTTAAAGTTGTTGCACAGCAAGGTGGCCTCTCCGGGATTTAGATAGTATTAGATAAGCAACTTTTGGAACCTTCTCATTTTTTTTAAGATGAAAAAAAAATTGTGAGTAAAGTTGATGAGATGTCATTACATTTACAATCTTGTTTCGTAGAAACCTTGTGCACTGTTGTGGAAACTTCTCAGTGATTTTGTCCGCATGGTTAAACCAACAAACATTTCCCAAGCTTTCCTTAAAATATGAATAATTATTTAAGGCATAGGGACGTTCTCTAAGGCACATCACCAAGTGTGGCTGCTGCTGTTGCATAAACAAGTCAGCTCCTAAAAAATACGGTGAACATTACTTTGATTCATCAGAAACATGTCAAAAAAAAAGAGTAAAAAGCAGTAGCTCATTTGTGTGGCCTGCCGTTGCTTATAACACTTGAGAGACAAAGAGAAACAAACAAAAAAAAAAAGCTCAAAGCTAACAAAGACAGACCTTGTTGCGTCAACAAAGAGTGAGATGGAAGGATATTTGTAAGCGAGAAGGAAAAATTAAAGGGGCCAGTATCATTTTAGCAGAAAGCAGAAGGACAATGTAGAAAAACCTAGTTGGACGAAATTTCCTTCATCATTTGTCCTAGATGGAAATGAAGGACCTCAGTAGTAATTATGCATTATCAACTTGAGAGAAGAAACGCTCCTCTTCAGACCATTGTGCAGCTTGTACATGCATTTGGCACTGTGGGGGAACTAAAACTGCTGAGCTGGCTTTCTGGTGCACCGTGAGCTTCAAATACTCTGCCCTCTACTTGTCTTTGCAAAAGAACTGTTTTCTTTAATTGAACTTGAGGGAGGAGTTGAAACATGGCTGCTACCACCGGAGCAGATAAAGCACAGCTGATGTTTTAAATAATAGTGAGTGTTGGCACGTGAAACCAAACACACAGTAGAAGCAAGTCGCTGAGAAAAGCCTGACTCAATCATGTATTTAACTAACAAGTGCAGCACCTGTTCCATTGATGCTAGAAAACAAACACTACAAACATGGTTGTTAAGGCTGCAGCCACAGTGACATTAATGACCGATTGTATTCAATAACTGAACATGAACTTTGGTCTTTCTTGTGTATGTATCTAAATGTCTATATCCGTACATGTTTTGTTTTGTTTTGTTTTTTTTTTGTTTGTTTGTTGTTTCTTTTTGTCTGTTTATCACCACTTTAGCTTTTATCGTAAAAATTATGTTCAAAGACTCTCATAAAACATAACATCAAAGTGGATAACGTGCACTCAGCTTGGCTTAATGTTAATATAGCGACATTGATTATTCCAGCTCTGAAAGGTGTGTAGGCTTCATACGGCTCATTACCTACAGGCACTTACATGCATATCCATAAATATAATGCTAAATCTCCTCACTAATGGATGGCTGCGGCATTAATCATATATGCCACACTAAATGTGCTTGATGTTTTTTTTTTTCCCCGAAGATAAACCATATTTCACCATATGCACCCACTCTGTTCTGGTAAACCGTGGAGAAACTTGCAAATGGCTCTCATTTTGCCCCTGTACGTAAATTGACTTGAAAAGTATTTGTGTCAAACATATTTGAAATCCAAATATTTTTTTTTATGCTGCTTTTCTCCCTTTTTTTTGTTCTCCACACCTTATTTTTTTGCTGGAAACAGTAGCAGAGATAGCTGTCACAGCGGTGTGGACTAAAGATGAGATTATGTGGCACGGGGAGGGAGCAATATTGCATTTAGAGAAAGTTAAAGTGGAAGAACAGATAACAGTGGGAAACTTTGCATCTGTGTCCACGTAAAAGTCAATGTAAACTTTATGCAGCACAGTGTCTGTGTAGATTCTCACTCATCCAGGTCATAGTTATCCAAAATTAGATCTCTCTGTGTCAACTGGACTGAAATGTTTCCTTGAAAACGTTTCACCCTCTCTCCAGAGAGCTTCTTCATGCAGCACATTTAACACCAACCAAACACCAAAAAATACAATACATATACATCTTAAACACAAATACATAATAAAAAAATACCAGCAGCAGTGCAATAAACAAACTAGTTTGTCCTGTGATATATGGCAAAGAGAAGAGACTGGTTTTTAAAAATGACTTAAAGACTTCTGTGATCTTTTGTTTGGAGCTGTTCAGTAAACTGTGGGTGGCCACTACAAAGACTGTCACCTCTGGTTTTTCACCTCTATCTGGGAACATCCAGCACAACGCAATGCATGATTGCGGTCCACTCTAACTCTCAAAAAGCAACAAATGTTAAAATCCACAAGCCGGAGATGGTAGGCTCAAACTGATGATTTATGGTCACGTTTTAATGTCCCAGTCAGAAGAAACTCATTCATAATCCTAAATTACTGTTAAACTTAATTTATCCCCGCACTGTTGCCTTACAGCAAGAAGGTTTGGGGTTTGAATCTCAGCTCCGGCCTTTCTGTGTGGCGTTTGCATGTTCTCTCTGTGCATGCATGGCTTTCCTCAGGGCACTCCAGTTCCCTCCCACAGTCCAAAGACATGCTTGTTACATGAATTGATCAGTCTAAATTGACTGTAGGTGTGAGTGTGAATGGTTGTCTGTGTTAGCCCTGCGATAGGCTGGCGACCTATCCAGGGTGTACCCCGCCTCTCACCCTTGACAGCCAGAATAGGCTCCAGCAGACCCCTGCGACCCAAGTGTGGATAAAGCAGGTACAGAGGATAGATAGATGGATGGATTAATTTATCAGTCTAAATTTTACATTGAAAGATTTTAAAATCCAAATGATAGTGATGATGATGACGATGATATTGATGATGGCGATGGCTATGTCGACAATGAGCAACCTGACTTTGTCATGGGATCCACATACACACAGGTATCTTTAGAAAGAAGTGAAAAACCTCTTGATACCGTAACTTTGTACCACCTCTACCCTCCACATCTGGAATCCCCCAGTAGCTCCTCCTCCCCCCACATGCATCACTTTTGTGTCACACGACCAATTCCACCCACTATCTCCCTTGATTCCATCTGTAATGAGCTGGATCACTGGAACACATCTATAAACACATTCACATAAACAAATTCACACTTGGGAGTGTGTATATATATATATATATATATATAGACTTTGAAAACAAGCTACCTGCACAGCTGTGTCTCATGACTCCATATGTTTCTGTTAATGTTCATGCTGTAACTCTGACCACAAAAACTCCATGAGTAAGCTGTTGCAGCGTGTGAGGCAAAAATCCATGGCAACAAGCATCTGGTGCATTTTTCAGAGGCAGCACTCGCTTAACCTTGACTGCTATTTGTATCTCCGATCTATGCACCTCATCTCCCGCAGTGGCTCAGAGAAATAAGGATTAGCCCACTGAGCTTCACATCAAACTCGGACAACAGCAGCTTTTCAGAAAAAAATGAAAAAAAAAAAAAAAAAAAGCAAATTATCCACTGTGGGAAAAAACAAAATGGAACAAAAAAGGTTGCAAATGATGTTTGTAACACTATGGAGATGCATTTTATTGTGAAAAACTTGTTGTTTTCCTGTGTCCATGCAGAACAAGAAACTAAATACCATTATTAAGCTAATGAAACAAGGTTTCTTCTCTCTCGCTCTCTCTCTCTATCTCTCTCTATATATATATATATATACACACACATATAATAACTTAAGTATATTCAGGCCTATTGTGTGATGTACTATTGGAATAAGACTGTTTGTTGGCTTGAAATTTCCGATGCTGTTGCTTTCTAATGAGCTCAACGGAGTGCTGAGGCTAACAACAAGTTACCACAGATATTGCTCATGCCGGCGCCACTGAGGGTTTGACCAATTACATGAAGTGATTTCTGTGTACCCACTAACACCATTTTGGTGGGAGTGCACATGCACACATATGCGCACACACACACACATACACACAAACGGACAGTGATAATTTGTATGTGCCTCTTCATTCTTGAGATCATTCTTACACAATGCAATACCATCCCACATCTGCTCCTCTCACTCGACATTTAGACCAGTCACAGTTGGATGGTTCACACAGCAGATAAATTAGCTTTTGATAAAAAGAAGAGTTTATTTATTTATTTTGACATTTTTTTTTACGCTTGTCATTTTCAGAGTAATAGGTGCTGTGGGAATGATCAGAGCCTCTGAAGTGAGTTTGAAGCAGAGATAAACCAGCACTGGTCCTATCAAGGAAATCCTTCTAGTTTAGGAAAAAAAAATCAAGGCTCAGAAAGTCTCTATTTGTTGTTGATCATTGTTCTTTTTGTTTTTTTTTTGTCACAAGGTCTCTTGTGGATTCTTGATATGATAGATCATTTTTGCTTCAGTGCACATGTGCATTTCCATTGTCAGTAGCTCCATGCTAATTTGTTTTGACAGGTAAATCTGATTGTGGTAACAGTTAAAAAAATATGAAGTCTGTAGTCTAGACAAAATAAGCATTTTTTTTTAGCATTTGTTCTCACTCTGACCTGATGTAAAATGTTAGGAAGAGGCTGTTTAAATGTCACAGGAAGCTGAGGTTGGACCTAGATGTCTGTGTGGATTCTCACTCATCCAGGTCATAGTTATCCAAAATTAGATCTCTCTGTGTCAACTGGACTGAAAGGTTTCCTTGAAAACGTTTCGCCCTCTCTCCAGAGAGCTTCTTCAGTTCTAAGCTTGCTGGGGGCAGAGCTTGAAAATATAGCCCTGTGGACCATCAGCATGTTAATGGCCCGGGTGGTCACCTGAGAGTCATTGGCAGGAAGGAAGGAAGGAAGCCATCCACGTGAAGTTGGAAAAACCATCTTTAAACAGAGGTGGTGGACTAAGGCACTTTCTGTCACCCACGTACAATGCAGTCCTCCACTCTTTTCGTCAGCAATCCAAACGTTCACACCGTTTGACGAGACCTGGTGACTCATTAACATGTGACCCAACAGACAAAGGGGAAGCACCCCAACCAAAACTAGGTGAACGACCCTGCCAACGACTCTCAGGTGACCACCTGAGAACATACAGATGAACCATAATACTGTTTCCCTCTTTAGTTTCAAAAGTAATATAAAATAGAGAAAAAAACATAATAAATAAGAATAAGAATAATTTTATTCATTTCCATCTGATGCTCACATTCTGGTGCTGCCATTTCAAATGAAAGACCCCGTAACATCCACCACACTCCCGTCAGGTGTTAGTTTTTATACGTATGTATAGTGGCAGACTTTGATGTTGATGTGGTGGTCATGCAGGCGCTTCTGTGCGTCAATCACAATTTCAGAGTAAGGTGAGAAATACAGAGAGGCAACTGTAAACACAAAGTTCTGCATCTGGAGCAGCTACATTTATGTGCTATTGACTCCACACCCAATATTGCAACCAATTAGCAGCTGTGCTGATTGTCCATGTCAACAGGGTCTAAAGTAGTGGCGCATATTCCATCATGGCCTCCCAGCTGAGCACAACGCCAATGTTTGAAGGACAAGACTTTTTTTGAAATTCATTTTACCAGAGCTGCTTTCTCCTGCAGCCTAATTCTGTTGATTTAACTGCAAAATGCTGATCGCTTAGAGAAGGGAACTCGGCTTTGATGTCAACAGCATACAAGGAAATTCATCCCAGCATTGGCTACCTGCCATCCTGCTGCAACAAGCATTTCTGGATTTCTGATTTTTTTCCCTCAGTTTAGCCCTCCCATGGCCTCAGGCTGTACTTGTGTTCTTCAAAAACCCATTATTTCACCAACCTCACTGTGTTCCCTCAATAATTATGCATGTGATAAAAAAGCCACGTGTGCAGCTGTGCCTTTCGATTTACCCAATGAGTGGAATGGGATTGATGTCGCCCAATGCCCGCTTACTGGAAACCATCATCATACGTTTGACTAAACAAGACATCTTTGATAAAGTTTACATCTATGTTCTTCCAAACACCTCTAATCAAATAATTTCCCAGCATTTAGTGGATGTTATTGCAGAACAGTCACACTGATCACGTGGAAAAAAATGAGTTTTACTGAGCTTAAAACCCCATTTTAGCTCAGTGTAAACTTTGTATCAAAAAATTACCAGCAGATACAATTTCAGCCTATGCTGATCCTTGAGGAGTTTGGAGGCCCTCTCTTCATCGCCCACATGACCTAAATGAAATTGGGCAGAATATAATTTGCCTGTCGTTTGTAACGACCCTGAAACCTCTTGTGATGAACACGACAGGTGATGCAATTGTGAAGCAAAGAAAGCAATTCGGGTTTTTTTCAGATGCTACCAGTTGTTTTTGCTTTTGCGTAAGGCGGTGTATTGTTGAGCAGGAGCTTGCAGGGGTGGTTTCGAAAATGAAATTCACGGCTGTCTGTCGCTCTGTAGATGACCTGATGAAGCTGCTCAAGGCCACAGTGGACGATCAAGAAAGCCTTCACGTTACTTTGTCTCAAGCATGTAGCATGATGTACTTTGTTTTAATAGATGCAAGGTGCTGGCTTTACTGGTTTGGAACAGAGTCAATCAGTGACATAAGATGAAGATGGATGACAGTGGACAGTAGTTTAACTATCACAACAAATAAAGAGAACAAAATTAATAAAATGTGGAGGTTTCTGAGTCTGGTGGAATAGGCTATGACTGGGGTGCTGACAGTCTGTTCTAATCTGATTGTCCTCCTTCCTGCTGGGATGGATGTAGAGCTCCTTCACTGATGGAGGCAGTCAGGATACCCTCAATGGTGCACCAGTATCCTGGAGCTCATCCTGAGTCTCCTCAACGAGGAGCTGCCGTCCTGCTGCTCTAGAGGGGATCTTGGTGTGATGAGTCCAGGACAGGTCCTCAGTGAGGTCAGCTCCCTGGAGCACAAAGCTGCTGCCTCTGTCCACTGTCATCCCTTTGATGAGATGCTGCATATTCCTTCACTTCCACTAACCTGCAAAGGGCAAAAAAAATGTTTTGGCTTCACTGTTGGCAACCTTTCAGATGTTTTGTTAATAATAATATCATAGTGGAGAATGGCGCTCATTGTGGCAGGATCTAACTTTCTTTTGCAAAAGTCAGAACCACTCTAGAGCAGGGGTGCCCAATACGTCGTCCGCAATCGACTGGTCGATCGCAAAGGGAGTGCAGGTAGATCGTATGACATTCATCTGCACTATGACTTTTGTCTTTCGATTGACATACAGGACAGCCAATCTGTCTGATCTTTAACCAGGCTAACTTCTGCTAAACTCTAGGAAGCTACACAACCGGCGCCATGGGCGGACATTGGCGGGGAGTGCCCACCCAGGGAGTCAGCTGTGCCTGCCCTTGACTTAAAGCAAAGTTCTCTGTTAATTTCATTTGGGTTTTATTTTTTCGTCAGAGTAGCCATCTTCTATTAATCCCATCTATCCTGAGCTATCAATCAATCAATCAATCAATCAATCAATCAATCAATCAATCAATCAATCAATCAATCAATCAATCAATCAATCAATCAATCAATCCAACCAAACAAAGGCAACGTGTTAGCCAATTACAGGTCGAGGGGAGCGTGTCCCTTACCGGGTCAATACTCAGCGCGGCGTTCGACTGGTCCGCAACATTACAATGGAAATTCGATTTAATTTCAACAAAAAAAAAAAAAAAGGACGATTGACGGTTCGGACAGGAGCTAGCAGGGAGAAGCGGCAGCGCCACACAGCATCACTTTGATTAAAAACTTAAGGACTGAAGGCAACAGTAACACTGTATTTAGCATCCGCGCTAGGCCCTAGCAAGGACTGGCCACAGAGCCGCTGTTCAGCCTGAGGCAGATAAATGTAGTTTAAAAAAGTGTGCCCCCCTGAAAAAATCCAATGTCCTCGCCTCTTATTTGTTTCTGCAGCCGGGTCTGACGATTGTAAAGCGTTGTATTATGCTATGTGAGTTAATGCAGTTATGAAAAATACATCAAAATGTCATAAATGAAATTCAAATTCTATTAAAAACATACGTTATCCTAAAAGGGGAAAAAGAGGGAATATGCAATAATAGTAATAATTAAAATAAAAATAATATATATTATAAATAAATATGTGTTTTGCATTTTTATTGTAGGGAGATCTTGAGATACTTGGGCATCTTATAAGTAGCTTGCAAGTTGAAAAAGTGTGGGAACCCCTGCTCTAAAGGATGAGTCTCCTCCAGAGTGCTTCTGACCTTGAAATGAAAACACAGTCAGAACTATTTCATGCGTGGCTCTTCGGTTTCTTTCTTTGCGTGACGTACACAAAGACAGTTTTCTTGCTTTGTCTTGTGGCAACATTTGCATATATTTGGAGCCTCCTCGGGCCAGAATCCAATAAAGTTGCTAAATATTCCATGTATTCACCAGGCAGTTGTCAGCTTAGTTGTTCGTCATCAGGGAGGTACAGCTTGCAGGCTTTACAGACTGTCAATAACTGCCTGTAGCTGTTTGACTGTCTACTGTGAGCACAATGAGAGGGACACACTGTAAAACAGATGCAGACCCTCAAACAAGGTTTTAATAAAAGTGTGTTTGGTCATTTTTAGAATGGTAGATCATAATAAAGAACAGACGTGGGGAGGGAGACAGGCTTTTCTGGATGAAAAGAGAGGAAGCTAACAAACACGGGAGTGTGTGTGTTTGAGCTGTTGCACAGATCTGCTGCCTGATGTCACAGCAGATGCAGAGCGTGGAAATCTCCAGCGCTTTTGGTCAACGTTAACGCCAGTTAGAAAGCAAGTCTGGGCAGTAATTCTGTCGGACTGTAAACAAGGCTGCGGACAAGTCCACTTCACCCTGGACAGGACATCCGTCCATCATCAGCTATTACAGCACTCACTCACCCACACCGCAGAACAATCTGTTTTTAGTACTGTGGGAGGAAACTGGAGTACCGGGAGAAAACCCACAGAGGCACATGGAAAGGCGTGAGTCACAATCAAGCATCAAAGCTTCTTACTATGAGGTGACAGTGCTGGCCACTGCAGAGCCATGCTACCTTCACATTCATAAAAATAAATAAAAGACCCCCCTCCCCCCCATCTTCAACTCACTACCTGCTTGTGGGAATGGATGTCTGATATAATGTCAGAAACACACACTAACGGCTAATCTTACACTACTGTCAACACTTTTATCTGCTCAATAAATTATTAGATGTTATATATTTCAATAGGATGTAATCATGAAAGGAACTCACTTGCACGCACCCCTTGTGTCTGCCAGAGAGCAGGTTGTGGAGGGATATTGTGTCCAGATGGCAGTTATGATTTTGGATAAAAGTTTAAAGGCATGTAAAGCTGGTGGGAATAAAGCAATAGTCAAGCCAAGGGCCAGATTTAGAAACAAAGAATGGTTGTTGGTCGGATTTAAACGGGCTTAAGAGCAATTATGGCTCCCACAAAGAGGCAGGAAAAGAAAACCGAATAAATGCCATTTTAGTTAAGGCTACTCTTGTCATGAAGCTTTTCTCTCCAATCAATTCATATGTAAGTGTCTGTGTAGATTCTCATTCATCCAGGTCATAGTTATCCATATGTGAGTGTAAATCTGAGCAGTCACACTATCATGGTTCGACCTCAGATTGAGTGTTAGATGAATCTGCCTCTGTTCCTCTGGTCCTGTGCAACGCTCCTTGGCGAGTCTGACTTTAAACATCAGCCTTCCTCAGCTCATACAGATGTTGTTCTTTAGTCTAATCATAATCTTTGGCTGGACTGAGAGAGCCGAGCCAAATCCACCGTAATCAGCAGTAATGTATCCACAGACATGGGTTGTGCTGATAAGTGCTTTGAGATGCCCAAACCACATGTCCGTTTTTAGATAAATCCACCAGAAGTTTGCTTTTTTTAAATATAAAATACACCAGGGTTTAACTATTTATAACCTGAAAGCCTCCCAAGCATGGTTGGTCAGGGTGAAAAAAGGTCTGTGAAGCAGCTTTTGGTCCATCAAAGGACATTTCATCATAGCAGTGAAAGCCAGGCTAATGAAGGCAGGGGTTTGAAGTTCCACGAGGCACAGTGTTTCATTAAACCCCCCACAGTCAGAGCTTGGTGGGAAGCACAAAATGCAAAGTGATATTTTGAGGACAGACATATTTGCGACTGTGTTCGACTGTGAAAGACAGACTGTCGCCACGTGAGCAGGTGTTGATGTTGTCACTGGAGTAAAATGCACTATATCATTAACATGTTTTTTGTTACGAGGTATACACACCTCATAGGTTTTTTATGTAGAACAAGGAAATTTTGAATGAAAAGCAGACTAAATCACATTAACTTTTATATAAGAATGTTCTCTTTCTTCACTGGTGGATCTCTGGCTGTTTCTTTGTGAAGCAGCATGCAACTAATAAGGGCACCAGTCATGGTTTAGTATTATTTTAGGTTTAAAGGGAATATTAACAACATTTATAATATGCATTACCATGTAGCCATCAATAGTTTATGGTGGACAGTAAATCTTAAATTTAGCATACTGCTTTTCTGCCTACATACCATATCTCACACATCTCCTAAAACACCATTAAAAAATGCCTCCGCATATGGTTCGATATATAACACGGTGAGAGGAAATGAACTCTTCGTTTATGAACTGCACTGACCCCAGAGTTTATGGTTTGTTTTATGACTAAATAAAAAAAAAATTCATGCAGTGCAATCAGTCACAGCTGAACCCTATGCTAATTGTCAACCGTTAATATGCTAACAGCTTTGGCTGCATAAAAATAGACAGTGCAGGAAGTGCAGCTGCAGTGGAGCTAATGCTGTGGGAGGGCATCAATACACAACAGACCCTCAGGTATAAATACGCTGCACCTGTTTTTAGGATGGGTCCGATTTAAAAATAACATCATTGGCGGTTTTATATTGAAAATTATGTAACAATTGTACATCATGACTTGATTAAATGTAATGTGCTCAGGTCTCGGTCCAGCACATCTGCAAGCAGACGTGTTTCCCTTTTCATGGAGCAGTAGGGAAGGACAAGCATAGAAAGTGCATAAAATTAAGCAACCTGCCTAAATTAGATTTAATAGGCTTTTTATATTAAAAGGTAAAGTCAAGGGAAGGCCTGCCTCATCGCACAACAGAATCTGTTCAGCTGTCACATGCATGACTGCTGCCCTGAGCAACGAATAAACAAAGCTGCACTGGGGAGAATAACAAGTAAGGTAGGACATTTTCAAATGTATATATTATAATATTCTATCTACATATTTTGTAAAGTGACTGTCATTCTGTCCAGGAAGTGTTTTCTAAAGATGAAGCTGGGGGACAAGTTTTATTTGACTCCCTCTGCCCCCATCTTCTTCTGGTGACAGTCAGTCATGACAGATAGGAAGTTCTCATACATACACCCTCTTGCTAAATCATCTCATGTTCCATGACCTTTTAGGGCATTTTCAGTAGCTTAAAGCCAGTAGCCATGGAGACGAAAATTGTAAACAAATGTGCGGGTGATATACCTACATCTGTCCGTGGATATACTGATTATATCACTTGTGTTTGTCCTGTCGTTGCACTGTTTACATCCTGATTAGAGCGGCTACAGCTCCACAGATGGTCTGATACAGGAGTCATCTAGAGCAGGAAGAACACCATTACCAGACACACCCGACAGATGCGGCAACATTATCCCCTGGTTATTGTGAAGATGGCTTTAAATTGTGAAAAATGTCCTGTTCGGTAAAAGTGAGGGATGGCATGACCTATGACCTGTACTGCAATACATACTAGTCACTACATTTGACCTGTTTCCAGATTACTTTTTAATTCAGGCGATTGTTTTGTAAAGCATTTCCAAAGAAAAAAAAGCCAGTCATGCAAGAAATTCCTGTTTTACATCAGAGCCAAAATCCTGTAAATGTTTTAACACGCAAACTTGTGAAAATGATGAAAAGAAGGATTTGTTTTTGCAAGAATCTGATTTGTGTAACGGAATATGAACTGGCTTCATAAAATGCTGTTAAGTTATTAAAAATAATCCATTACTGCCCACAGTTTTCCTGTTAAAAGTCACGGTAAAGGTCAAGGTTTACTCACATGCTAACGTTTGACATAACTGCAGTCAAAAGTCGATACCCCAGTCCAAGCATTGTGATCATCTGTTGCCAGACTATTTCAAAAGCTTCAGCAGTAGAAAGGTTATGCAGAAGGACATATCTTATGTTACCCCGGCTCATGAATGCAAACACTGCCCTCCCTGCCTTTGTTAGGTCTAAGAAATTCTGTTCTTCAGTGAACCAGACGACTGGGAATAGTTGGGAAATGACATTAAAGAATGCCATGCCATCCATTTGTCTCTCTCAGTGACTAACAGCTGCTTTTGGAGTACGCAGTAATCCTGTATTACACAAGTGTGACCTGAGGTTGTTTCGCAGTTGTGTAGGAAGCAAAAAATAGCTGGTGTATTTGAGAAACATTAGAAGGCAGTTCATTAATACAGGAAGTTAAAAAACAAACAACAACAACATATTTTAAGTGATATTTTAAGTGATACTCTCAACTCTTTGCATACTGGTTGTGTGTGTGTGTGTGTGTGTGTGTATGTGTGTGTGTGTGGGGGGGTTCTAAGAGCCTGCACACAGAAGAAAGAAGTGAATTGATTCAAGGTTCAGCAGAAGACTTGCTGCCTTCATGAGACACAGTTCACATGCTGACAGTCGTTTGAGTCAAACGAGGCTTAATCACCACCAATCGGAGCTATTGTGACACAGGAGGCTGACATCTCTGCAGGAGTGTCATCACAACTTACGCACCCTTTACTGAACCGATACCGCGGATCCTCCCAGGCTCAGCCCTGTAGTAAAGGCAGAATATTCAGAAAGATTCAGGCAAATAGAGCAGAACCACATTTGTCACCTTTTGTGCTTCTGTAGTGTTACCAGTCTTTCATAACTGTTGCAGAAAACTTGCCACTGGAAGTCTTTAATCTCTCGCAGAAGTTGCCTGTGATTACATCTTAATTACCTAAAATTTCTCTCCAAAACCTCATTTGTGCTCAAGAGCCTCAGTCCACGTTTCCCTCTCCTGTTGTTTAAAATCCATGAGAGAGAGAGAGAGAGAGAGAGAGAGAGAGAGAGACCATTGTGCAACAGCAGAAACATCACTGAATAAAACATAAGATTCTCAGTGAGGGATCGCTACAACTACTTGAACCTTTTTACTTGAACAAAATGTAGCAGAAAACACGCCAATTCCACCATTACCCTATAATGTATGTTTGTGGCTTCACACGTGCCTGTAAATGGATTAAGCCTATTTTCACTCTTTTACGTGCATGTCTTTTACAGAAAACCAGTGTGTTTTTGCAGGTATAGTTATGAAAACAATGAAACCCATTTGTGAAACCACAAGGTGACATTTCACAAACCTCAAGCATGCCCTGGCCACCCCAGTATCAGCACCAGCAGATACTGCTTGCTAACCGTTTCGGGCACTTCGGTGGCAATCATGCAGGAGGAAGTTTTTACAGAACAGTTCTTGCCACAATGACGGACCTCTGATGTTCATAGCTACTTTGAGAATCTCATCTTTTTTTTCTATCATTTTCACTTCCAGTAAACATCTGCGATGCTAGCACCTCTGCTACACAGAAATGTCCTTAGTGAGCAATATTCAGTCTCCACCCACTCATTTCCTTCTCCATCCCAGCTTTCATATACACCTGTTGCTGATCCTATGCCAAGGCTGTTTCAGGCACTCCTGATCATTCCTCCCTTTGATCATTTGTGGAAGTCTCAAGGATGCGTATGACTATGAAGCGACCACCTCTCCACGTTGTATACTCTAGTCAAGTGACTCAGAGGAATGATATTCCACCGTACTGAGGATGGAGATGGATGCAGAAGCAGTAGTAAAAGGCAGTGTTTAATGTTCTGTCATGCTGCGTCTGAGTTTCTTCCAAATGCAGCTTTTTCAGGGAGCTGGCAAGAGGCCACAGAGCGACTCTCAGGCATGCAGCACACTCTCTGCCCTTTCGTTTTCTTGATTCAGTGAAGACTAACACTGAAACGTGTGGTTCTGGTTATCGTAGCCCCTGCTGTCTCTGGGTGGTCCTAATGACTCCTTCATTCAGAACATGGGAGCTAACCTCACGTCGATGGGGAGACTCTCTCGTCTGTGTTGTCACCTGGGAGTTCTGGGGCGCTGCGGAGTTCAAACCATTTTCATTCACCGCTGTAGAAAACTCCATTACACAAATTCATGGAGCATGATATTATTTTTTTTAGGGTGAAAATGCAGGACCAATAGCCTAGAGAAGAGGCTGCAGATGCACCATAATTCCATTTAAACATGATAAATAAGTAACATTTAATTGTTTATTCAGATATTTTTTACAAAAATTCTCAAGTTACTTTGTAGTCCTCCAAAGGTATTAAGGAACAATTCATTATTGTTAAATGCTAAATGAGGGGAATAATGACATGAACAGACAATCCCTGTAAACATGCAAAAACTGGTCGACAGGATGAATAGCATGAATAAAACATCACCATCATCAGCCTCTGCTTAAATAATAATAAGCACCCAAGCTTAACAGGTTTGTAAATACATTCATGCACTCATTCCCAATCCTATACATCCTCATTTTTCCAAAACTTCAAGATATTATAATATTGACCTTTTTTGGCCCCCCAGAAACATGATTTCATTTCCTAATTTTGACATACAGATTTTTGCTCTGAGCTGTTTTCCTCCACCTTTAGTATTTGGTTCCTCCACCCTTTGCAGCAGCAACAGCAGCTCATCTCTCAGTGTTAGTATTTTTCCTGAGAGCTTCAATGCTAATGACTTCAGGAAACTCCAGCCAATCCATCATTTTCAGAGTTCCAGATTTCTCCTGTCACAGGTAGTTCCAATAATTAGAAGAACAACTGGAACGGCCATTTTAACAAAAACTTAAATATGCCAAGTTTGTATACAGATTACGAATGTAGACAATGTTGAGTGATAGAACACACCATGAAACAGAAAGGAGGAGAAGCCAAAGTTGAGGAGAGCTCCAATTAATCATTTCCAGATACAGATGAGCTAATGAAGCTTTTTCTTGCCCGTGAGGTTCAGGGGCATTCAAGCCCCAGATAAGCTTTTCTCATTTCCAAGCAGTGTTTGCAATATTATGCACGTTTCATTAGTCAGCGCTCGCAATAAGACTATTAAAGGAGATCTGCGCCCACGACTTTATCTCGTACGTATTTTTCCTCCTGTAATAATTGTAGCTTTTTCTATATCTGAGCAAAACAAAACAAGCAGAGGTTTTATTAAGTTGCGTCATCATTTCATAAAGAAAATTATACTTTTCTCTCATGATGCTGTTGTGCTACTACAGAGCGGTTCTCTCAGGGAACATAGAAGGGCTCTTACCACCCACTGTACAGCTAATAGTCAAGGAGCCTGAGAGCAAATCGAGAGTAGCAGATGTATTTCTGGAAGCACAACAGTTTTTTCCCCCCGGTGTTTTTTCGAACATAAAAAAAAACAACCGAAGTTCTTTGCATAACTGCAGGCTTGTGTTCTGTCAGCTTCAGGACCTGAAGGCTGGGCAGAGAGACACTTCAACTTTACCCTCTCTGAGGACATTGAGCGCTGGTCTGCGTCTATACCTTGGTCCAAGTCTGCGTTGGTGTAAGCCTGTACCTTCGTCCTGAGAAACTCCACATAGCGTTGCTTGAATAAATGGAGGGATTGGCAAAAGAACGTTCACTCTTTATGACTAATACGGTTTTGTGGGCAGCAGCCGTCATAACACGCAGCCAAGACGAGCAACTGCAATGCAGTAAACGCAGAGAAAAGCAACTCTTGTCTTCTTTAGCAACACTTAGTAAATGAAAGCAATGGCGAGTCTCTGATTGTGATGCCCGCCCATTTGAATGTTTCAGGAGTCAGCGGGCTTCTCTTAATGTACATCAGCATGCACATCTCATTCAGCCGGCTCCAATTTAATCCCCTCAATTTGGGAGGACAAATGACAGTCGCGTGGTTCAGGGAGCTTGAACATCAATCTGTGGCTTCTTGCTGAAAACAAAGTGTCTCTGCATTTACATAACAGTTAAATAAATAGCTGAGAGCAGAGCAGCATTTGGAGGGAGGGTAGTCGAGAAGTGGATGCAAAATGCAGCTCCACACCAACTCAGGATCACTCAATGGCACATTTTTAAAAGCTCCTTCTTCCACGTCCTTAATTATCACCTCCACCACCGTAACGAGTCCTCCTCGTTACGGTGGTGGAGGTGCCACCCTCGCGCTAGCTTCACCCTCATCACCTCTTCTCCTCTTCTTCAACCTGTCCCTGCGGCTTGCTTTGGTTCCAGTGTGCCTCAAGTCCTCCATCATTGTGCCTGTGCCGAAACAAAACTGCTGTCACCTGCCTCAATGATTACCCCCCTGTTGCACTGACCAGTAATCATGAAGTGCTTCGAGTGGATTGTCGTAAGGCACATCAAGGACGCCATTCCAATGACTCTGGACAGACAGCAGTTTGCCTACCGGGAGAACCGATCAACAGAGGATGCAGTCTCACTAGCACTGCACACGGCCCTGACTCACCTGGAGCATCCCAACACCTAAGTCAGGATGCCATTTGTATATTTTAGTTCAGCCTTCAATACCGTCATCCCGGACAAGCTGACACTGAAACTCCACAAGCTCAAACTGGCTGTGCCTCTGTGCTTCTGGATCAAAGACTTTCTCACCCACAGGCCTCAAGTGGTGAAAATTGGGGACCGCACATTGTCCACACTGATCCTGAACACAGGCACACCGCAGGGGTGTGTGCTCAGCCCGGCCCTTTTCACCCTGTTCACTCATGACTGCTCTGCCATTTACCACACAAACATGAAGTTTGCAGCCACTGTAGTGGGTCTCATATCGGACAATGATGAGACCCACAACAAAGAGGAGATCCAGCACCTGATAGGATGGTTCTCAGACAACAACCTTGTCCTGAACACCAAGGAGGTCATCATGGACTTCAGGAGATCCAGGAGGATGGAACACACCCCTCTTCACATTCACGAGGAGGAGGTAGAGCGGGTGGACAACATCAAATTCCTAGGTATCCACATTAAATCTGACCTCACCTAGTCCATACAACCTACCTGGTGAAGAAGGCCCAACAACTTCCTCAGGAAGCTTAAAAGGACCGGGCTCTCCCCTCAGCTTCTCGTGAACTTTTACAGAGCAACAATAGAGAGCATCTTCTGTCTGAGTGCAACGGTGTGGTATGGAAGCTGCACCACACAAGACAAGAAGGACTTGGCCCGGGTGGTGAAAACCGCACAGGGACTGTGGGGAGTCCTCTCCCACACCTGGACTCAATATACGACAGTTGAATTCAAACAAGGGCTTGTCGTATAGCTGCAGACCCTACCCACCCAGGACACGAACTGTTTGTGCTTCTTCCCTCTGGAAAGAGGTACAGGAACATCAGTCCCCACACAAACAGACTGAAACACAGCTTCTTCCCCAGAGCTGTGAAATCCATCACCCCATCTCCTCACACACACCCCCACCCACAGACTGAGCTTTAAACTGCGCTGGTCACCTCATCCTCGTGGACATTCAGAATTGCACTGCACTTTCTATATTGTGTTTTACTGTCTTAATTTAATTCTCTAATGTTTTTCTATTTATACACAACCATGAGCTGCTGGAAAACAATTTTGCTGTGCCCTGTACAGAGACAATAAAAACCTTTGAATCCTTGAATCACCTTTGCAGAAAGCACGCTCAGCTTTCACACCCTCTATGTGGATTAAAAAAAAGCGTGCACGGCCTCTCCTCCGAGGCCTGTCAAGTATAAATCTCCCTAATGAAAAGGTTGCACTAACCTGCCACAGAGTTCAGTGAGTACATACGGGCCCCTGTCTGGGGACCCTGGTTGTTACAGATTTGAACTGTTCTGTTTAATTTCCCTGGCTGCAGCGATGCAGTAAAGAAACATCTTAATTCACCTTTCTCATAAATGCCTCAAGAAGATCCTTGAACATCAACTGGTCAAGTGCGTAATATCTAATTAGCTAATACATTTACTAAAGTAACAAGGTATTGCTTTTATATTTAAAAAAAAAATAATCAATTCAATATGTGCAGGAGATTTGAAGGTATTTTAGTTCCTAAAATATTGTCAATAGTTATACTATATTACTCATTGAATTATCTTTATTGCTATCTCTATATTAAATCATAACTTGTCTTAATGAATCATAAATTGAGAGGAGAATGAGATCATCCACTTTGTCTTACATCGACTCTTCCAGGTTTTACTGACTGGAAACTCTGGTGTTGCTATCCGGGGGGCTGCCATTACTCTTATCTCGTCTTCCCACCTCCTCCTTCCTGACGCACCTCTCGAAGCTCCACACCCGCCACACACACACACGCACGCACGCACGCACACACACACACCACCTCCCCGCCGCTCCGGCAGAGCCGCGGGAGCGCTGCGCAGCGGTGAAGGGACACTAACCAGAGGGATGTAATATTCTTGTTCTTCTGCTCTCAGTTTTCGCTCTGCGTCGGGAGCCCGGTGAGTTCACATTTCAACACTTTGAACGTTTATTGCGGTCGCACAGTTGCTGAATCGACGCACCGAATTTTGGGAAGTAGTTTTCTTGTCCTACGCTCGGAGCCAAAAAACCGGTATGACATAATTATTTCTTTTTTTTTTTTTTTTTTTTTTTTTTAATTATAATTATCCATTGAAATGTGTTTCTGTGTTAATCGGAGCTCACACATCGCCTCCACATCGCTGTGCGCAACTATTTTCATTAAATATAATAAAGTCTGAGCTGCCAGTGATGCTGTGAAGTCAGTATCGATCCATGCCCTTTTTTCTTAATTCTAAAACATTTACGAACGTGTCTGCTGCTGTTTGCAGACACTCTATGATATCCGGAGGGTCATTCAATTTTAAGAGTGAAACCACTGCCAGTGTTTCAGTTCTTCGGACAGGCTGTTGACAGGTTTTATGCAGACTCACCCAGTGATTGTGATAATGAGGATTTTCCCTTTTGGTAAATGGCTGTTTGAGGCTTCTCCAGGGGGCTAAAAGCAGGTTCTTGGGTGCTCTGCATCCAAATTTACAGATGTGACAGACACAATTAAAAGTGAGCCACATTCAGAAGCCTGCAAGGATCCAGCTGGAAATATGCTTTTCCTGCAATTAATTGACCAGCAGAGGGTCCACTTATGAAACATTCCTGGACAAACCCCTAGACCACCAAAGGCTCTATGGACTGAAGAGCTTGTTTGGGGTGTGTTTCAGCATTTGCACAGCATTTACTGGTCTGTTGGACTGCTTCATTGTGATTGGGAAAAAAAAAAAAAAAACAGTAAGAGATGCACAGTGGTGAGTGACTGGCAGAATTTTTCATGTATTTTCATGTGAATCCCCACCACTGAGCACGTGCACGCTGCACTGGCCAGTCTCATTTCCACATGAGATTTTAATGCCAGGGGCTTCTGAGCAAATCTTTGCTCAGAAGCAACATTTTATTGATTACTAGCGAATGTCCAATACGTCTCGCATTGATATGGAAAATACATTGTTGCAACATAAACATGGTTGACAGGTCTGTAACAGAAGGCAGGCTCTGGTCTCTGGTCTGTCAGACAGCTTGATGTGCTCTTTGACCACAGCATCACCTGCATTAGCATTGGGCTCGTGTGGATGAAAAAGCAAAAAAGCCTTTTAATTTATGCACACAAGGCCAACAGGTGATTAACAACATTTAGCAACTTTTCATTTAACGACTTGAAAGACTGAAAAGGTCCCCACTGGTTTTGGCCGTCGAGACACATCTATTTGTTGGCGTTTAATTACGGTGGTGGAGTTATCTGAAAAAGAAAAATAATGACACCAGTGCTGAGCCAAGCCAAGGACATGGTGTAGCTGCTGAGTAAACCAGACTGCGGACTGGCGTGTGCTAACCTGATAAAAGTGCTTTTACCGGAGATGAACAATTTTCAGACTGAACTTTGCAGTTCTGGAATGTGTTAGATATTAGCATTTCACAGTGGAAATGAATATGTATGCGAAGCTTGATGAACCGCAGCCTGATGAGCAGTCAGCGGAGAATTAAAACGAAGGTGAAAGGAAGCGCTAGCAAGCACGATGTGCAGTGACCCCCCTCAGCAAAGCTACCTGAAGGTTTTCCAGTTTCAGTCCTTCACCAGCTCGTGTTCCTTTGTGGAACTGCTTGGTAGCTACTGTGTCGTGATCCACACTGTCCTGCTGCTTCCACAGCTGATGCAGTTATCTTACAGTATCTTCAGTGGAAACGTACCTAGGCTTAAACACTTATTTCACATCTAACTGAACCGAACAGTGATTTGTGGACTAAATTCTCATTAAAGCAGCTGTCCTTTCTATTAAACTTCTTATTGAATTGTAAAAACAGGGAAATGGAAACAAATGGGGGGAAAGGAAACCATTAGACTATAACAAACAGCAAAATATAACATATATATATATATATATATATATATATAGGATGGAGACTGTAAACACAAAATTGACCCCACTTAAATTCCAATGCTATGTCATGGAAGTCAAGTGGAAGAAAGATGAATGCATCCTGACAATGACGTCTCTATTTAATATCAATATTTGCACGCCATCGACCCCAGAAGTGAGTGCTAATGCACTTGATTTGACAAATCTTGAAAGGTGATTCCAGTCATATTTTCACAGTATGCTTTTACCCACTTATGAAAGGGAAGGGAAGGTGGTGGGGGGTCATTATGCCTCTACTAAATCACCTCTTAACTGGATGCTATGACAGCGTGACGTGAATATTTCACAAATAATTCAATGTATGAATTATTGTCTGCCAGAAATGGATCAATTGCCCAATTTATCCATCCATCCATCCATCCATCCATTTTCTGTACCTGCTTTATCCACACTTTGGGTCGCAGGGGTCTGCTGGAGCCTATCCCAATTTATCTCAGCACAAAATATGTTCTGAGGCTAATTCAAGAGTGAGTGAAAGCATGTTTCTGCTTGAAGCCTACTCTTACAACACGTGAAAACATGAATGTATGAAGTCCTTATGGTTTGACCACATCAATTTCATCAATGGCTGCTTTCCCATAAACGTGACTTACGTTTGTTTTTATTGAGCTAGCTCGTGGCCTATCTATGCATGTTTCAAAGATAGCCACAACTGAAATGTCTATAACCTGTCCTCGTCTTCCTTCTGTCAACAACTCGAATGTTCCTTAAAGTCCCCTTTAGCAGTGTGAGTTCTTAGCATTTGAAGTGAATGACAATTCAAATCAGCAGTTATGCACTGTATGCTGAACGGATGAAAACGTGTGACAGTTTGAAGACAGCTTGATTGGTTGCAAATCACATGTAGCACAGAGTGAACGAGCAGGGAGAAGTAAAACTTCACAAGCAGCAGAGAGAGCACCTTCTATACAATATATTTACTAGATTTTATTCTGCCAAAAGCATCTCTAGGGAAGTTGTTAAAGGGTTAAACAAACATTAAGAAACGATCCATCAGCTGGTCTGGTGTGAGGGATGACCCCTCGAGCTGCACCAGAAAACTCACTCAAAATGGAACAAGCATAAAAGCTTATATACCTGCTCACTTGCACCAAGAGGCTAATGTCTCTGCAAGACAGATGGACAAGAACAACAAATATATCTTTGTTTTACTTGTCCTACGCTTGTCTAGTGAGCTTTGATTATTTTAAGGAAGGTACAGTAAAAGGAATAAAGACGATACAGTGAGATACTTTCTCGGGTCATGTTCTGAGGATCCGATGTTGTGCGTGCTGACATAATGCAACTCTGTTTCCTGATTCTCCGACACAGAGTCAGGAACAACTCAAGGGTCATGATGTTGTCTTTTTGCATTAAAAAATAGCTCATTTCTTGCTTTTGGTGACTACGCGATGGAGACGTTGATTTTACTGTCTGACCATGGTTATTTCCTGCATAAATGGCATTTATGTAGGCCTCTGCTAGAACTGATTGACAAAGGATGACAGTGCATGACTTGTGGCACTTGGCATGTGGTAATCATGGCCTTGATGTCAGATCAAGCCATGAAAAATCACTCCTGTTCTCATGAGTAGAGGAGGCTGTAGTAGAGCCATGTTATGAGTGTTGATCTATCCTTTCTGATTAGAGCCGCGCTGCTCATTTCCGTCCAGTTTCAACTAAGCCAGAAGTTGGTTGCTCCGTCCATGAATGATTTTCATCATGCTTCCCTTTTGAATATCAAACACACGGCTGTGGTAGTCTCCAGTTTGAAGTGGGAATGTGTTGTCTTCAGCCGATGCCTGTGCTCCCGGTGTGAATTGAAGCGGCACACTCATCTACATAGTCCACGAAAAACTAGCTAGGACAATTTGCTTTAGATAGTTTCACACAAAATGCACCCCACAGGACGCAGCAGCATGTAAACAGCTCAGTATGATATACCTTGTGAAACATCCATTTTTAGTTGGAAATGGGAAAGAATGTCGTTTGACATTCTGCTGTTCTATGACCACCAGAGGGCTTATGCCTGACACCCGGCCAACTGCACAGCAGCCAATGGGAACTGTGAGTGGGCTTCAACTGAATCTACATGCAGTCCAGCACTGCAGCACCTTCCAGCTGGATTATCTTTGTGCTCTATTCTTTTTTCCTACTGCAAAACACTCAGAAAATAACCTTTCGGTCTCCCCTTTTGAGCCGGAGCTGAAATGAGTAGACTTTCACAAGCCTCACAATAAAAGATTTAATTTTTATATAATTGCTTTCCACCCCCACCCCGAATGCACCCCCTCACACCACTAGCACCACCAGTACCACCACAACTCCAATCATCCAAGTTGAAACTCCATGTTTGCATTGTCAGCGAACTTTTGTGTTTGTGTGTGGGCTGGTGGAGGGAAAGGCATCAGCATTCGAACCCACATCATGCCTTTGTCCAAAAGCAGCTGAGTGGGAGTTTGAATTTTCAGAACCCGCAAGAAGAACGGGATGGAGTCGGCCTTTAAACGATACGCCTATTTTTATCTATTTACTGGTAAAACTCAGACGGAAATCTTCTGATGTCCAGTGGAACCACACGATGGACATATGAGCCACTGACAGGAACATAGTGATAACTGTGTTCCCACCGGGTCAATGTTCCACAGATGCAAAAAAAATAACAAAAAGGATAAAATATGCTGCTTTTTGAAAGACAGATTGACCAACCGGCAACACAGTCCTTGAAACTGTGTTGCTATGGCAAAAAGAAAAGAGTCAGTAAAACATTGTACATCCCCCACTCTGTCTATAAACATGTAAAACAGCAACTGGCTCCACACGCAAAACAAATTACGGACCAGCCGAAGCTGTTCTTATTTTCCTCCTTACAGATCCAAGCCGTGACGTACTGTCTTTGAGCCCCGGCCACCATTTTGCCTAACCAGGCTGATCATTTTTACCCATCCTGCACATCAAGTATTCAAGCCGGCGTGTCAAGTTGTTGCCGGGGGAAGTCTTGAATGCTCAGGCCCTGAACTCTGGGCGTGTTCCCAAAGTACTCGCTTATTAAAATGACAGTAAATGTTCACAGACATCTCTCTCCGTGTTTCAGGCTGAGAAGGTTGCACGTTTGCTAAGCCTGCCTGCAGCTTCAGCTGGAGACTGGCACTCGAGTGATGCGTCAGTTCTGGAAATCTTCATCGAGAGGGTTGAGGGTGAAACCACCGAAAGACTCCCGCTTAGGAGCGAGCAGCACTTGATGTAATGCAAAAGCAATGTGCCATCGTATTTAGTGTTCTGGGAAAAATGGATGTGATTGTGCGGCAATCCATTTCTCAGTCTCTTGAGAATTCGCAGTGACCTTGAGGACTCATCACTGTTCCTTTCAAAGCGCCGAACTCTGTGTGGGAGTGTTAAAGATGCAGGTAGAACATCATGTTGGTGAGAAATTGTATGGATTGTTTTCACATTCTCTGAAATGTTTGCAGCATGAATCATGCTGTTCTTACACACAGCTGATGAGGAATATTTTCAGGATGAAAAACAAAAAGATTCCTTCTGAGATGTGAGAGTGAGGAAATGCAGAGCTTTATAGCTGGACTTGGCAGCCAAGGCTTTGCTGCACCATATCAATCCTTCTTTTCTAATGACTGATGAATGTCTGTTGGTTTAACGTATATGAGCAAATTCTAAAGGCCGCTGACACAGAAGGTTGTCTGTTAGACAGCATGTAAATTACTGCTGACAGGATTAACATATATCATATATTCTGGGTCTTATTTGTGATATGATTCCATAAGGAGCTTAGGTAGGGGCTCCTGCATGTGTGTGTGTGTGTTCCATACAATCCTATATAAATTCTATAAATACTTTGAAGCCCTTTTTTTGTGGTAGCATTCAAAAAGCAGGCACCAAGCTGTCAGCAGTGCATCTAAATAGGACTGCCACACTTTGACGTGTATAGTGCCATAATGTGGATGACAGGATATGATATCATTGTGATATAGATTCATGTCATACAGGAGTGTGATAGATACTGTATATTTGTTGTTGATTGTCACATATGTACATAACAGATAACATATGTCTCCAAAAGTCCAGAATTAGAAGAATTTAAATTCCTTTGTAGCTAAAACTGTACAGTTAAATCACAACAAAGCCATTGCACTTCAATGAACATGCATAAACATTATATTCAAAAGTGCTCTGTATTTTTGATCTATGTCACTCAACTCTTTAGAATGACATTTAGAAGTCATAAATATGAAGTGTATTACTTTAAAAACACCAAAAAAAAGCATGGGGGCATGCACAGATGGCTGACTGCTGCTTTAGAAAGCGCTACAACGCTGTTGAAAGCACGCTGCTTGCTGCTAACAGCAGCATTCATCTGTTTGAGCACGGCCAGTTGTCGTAGCTTTTGCCTTCGTCACAGCACGTGTCTTGCTGCAGTGCCACATCCGAATGGGCTGGATTTGTATCAAACGCTTTCTAGCAAATGCGGCAGCTAATGGGAGTTTATGTGCTTGCTGGGAAGCCAAATTAATGCACGAGAATGCAAGATTTTTATATGTATTTTATATTTTAGCTTTGCTACAAAATGCTTCCCAACTTTGCTTTATCAACTTTTATCTATTATTACTCCACAGACTTGTCACTACAGAAGAATTTATCAATTTAATAACCATTTAAGCATTAATACTTTGTATTATTTATGCTTTATAATATTATTATTATATTATTAAGGTTTACAGTACCAAGTCAGTCACACCTCCAGTACATTTACTTGTCCAGTTAAGATTGCAAATCAATTTTACTGGTGCAAATGGGACAGACAACAGGTGGAAAGGAGTGGAAATTAGGAAGACAGCTTCTATTATGGGCTGGTTCTGCAGACAATTTCCCTTTTCTCATCCTTTCTGGCAGCAGGACCACTATTTGCTCCTTTGTGCATGAAGAAGATGAGGTGTGCTTCCAAAGCCCTACAAAATGACCTCCAGCAAGCCAACCCTGTGCATGTTTCTGGCCAAACTGTTGGAGACAGACGCCATGAAGGCAGTGCAATGGTACCCCTTCCAAAAGCGGGGTCTGAGCTTGCGGCACTACGCAGCCTGACTGGCATTTGCCAGAGAACGCCAGGCTTTGGCATTCGGATGAGAGCAGGGTCATACTGAGCACATGTGACAGACGTGAGGGAGCCTGGAGACGCTATGTAGCACATGTGCTGCTACCTGCAACATCCTCCAGTGTGACCAGTTTGGCAGTAGGTCAGACCACCATATGCTGCCAGAGGTATCCTGATTCCGGTTGCTGGGATGAAACTCTGAGAACTATTATAAAATATGCTGGTGAGCTCTGGGTTCCTACTGGTGCATAACTTTGTCTGAACTGATTTGGCCAAAGTGTGTCAGCAGTTGATCTTATTGACTGACCAGTCTGTTCCCCAGAATCCAATCAAGAGCCTCTGGGATATTGTGTATTGTTACATCCAGCACCACATCACACCTCAGAGCTGACTGATGCTCTAATCCGGGAGAGATCCTCAGGAGACCATCAATCATCTCATCAGGAACGTGCACTGACACTGTAGGAGCGGATGCAGACACATGAAGGCCGTACACAACGGAGCCACCTTACGAGCTATCTGAAATTCACAGAAGCTGGATCATCGTGAGATCTCATTTTCTCACTTTGATTTTCATATACCAAAAAAAGCCCAATATATTTTTACAATAAATATAATATTTAAGTTTAAATCTACAGTATCTCACAGTGCTTGTACTTTGGTATGGAGGTCTGAAGGCTTTTCGTAATGATTAATTGGAAGTTTAGTTCATCCTGGACAAACAAACGAGAAGTGTTTAGACTAGAGATCATCACCTAGATCTACATTTCATGGCAGGTTCGTAATCTTCAACTGCAATAATATTTTACCCTCTCTGAGGGTCTAAAATCCCAAAATAGTTGGTTTTTGTCACACGTAACATCAAATATAAATAGCTGTGTTTTGACTCCGGCTTGAGTGTGTTATGAGCTAACGTGCTACTGGTATCAGTCGGAAGGTTGTGTATGAGAGAATGTTTGACTGTAGTGAGAATTATTTCCCCAGTTCTCTCCTGGTGCCAAGTGTCGCTCCGTTTCCGCCTCAGGGACTGTTGACTGTGCGTGCCAGCAGGATAATCAGTAAGTCAGTCCTGAAGTGAGTGCAGGACACTTCCCATTGGGGCTCTGATGGATCACACGGGTCTCCTCTGTGACAGTGCTGACAGTGTCAGTTTCTCAAATGTCCTATGTCTTTCAACACATTGCTCTAAAGAATGGCTTTACAGTCGTCTGTAAAAAGCGCCAGGCATCTCAAGGCTTTCGGGTTATTATTGTGTTTTAAAAACAAAAATATGAGCGCTTAACTCATCATGTACCTTTTTCATCTTCATTGTGAGCAGAGCATCGAGATATGTAAGGCAAGGCTCTGTTCGTCATCTGGTGTTGAAAAATCTCTAATTTTAAGCACCACATCATCAGTGGTGATTTCAACCCTTCCAGCAATGTTAGAATCGTCTCTCATTTTCTCAACTGAAGGCTGCTGCAGCCCCAGCCTTTTCTGTCACAATGCAGGTTTTAGTCACCCATCCATGCCCAACATCGCAGAGCAGTGAGTCAGCAGCATATCAAAAGAACTTTCTGTAACTGAATTTACCTTTTCAGAAGTTTTCTGCACGTGTGCATATGTGAGTAAAACATGCCTCACAAGGGACAGTGTCTCTGTATCGCAGTATTTTTTACCATATCAGTCACGCGCATACATCCTCAAAGAACAATGACTCGGGGGATGAGTGCCAAGAACCGGCTTGTTTTTGGTTTTATTACTTTTCCCTACCCAGGGCACATTCCTAGCATTTTGTTAATTAAAACATTTAGAAAATAATAAATGGAAGGTGGAACCTCTCTCTGTCAACAACCTTGATGTCCACCGATGCAAGTGGACGGAGATTTAGTAAAGCAACAGGACCTTTTCCTGCTCCTCCCTTCATTGCTGCCTGTTGATCCGTTCAAGGACAGCGGGCATCCAAGAAGATGCAGCAGCTTCTTAACTAAATGTGTGATTGATGCTGGCGTGGAAGTTAACATTGATATTTACATTTCTGCGTGAAAAACATTCACATATTCATATATTTTTTCTACTTAGTGCCAAACGGTTGAGTCGTCCAGTTCATTGCCTCCAATCCATTCACGCTAAGACCCCCTTATTATATGGTAGCTGTTGTGGAAATAGGAAGACACCGGGGGAATATTAAGGTCCCGGTAGGAGGAACTGTGCATGACATGAGCTCAAATGAAATTCATGTGGCTCATTATGACAGTGTTCAGTAGCTACTTGTGTGTAAATAAGTGTGTGTGTGTTTTATCTCATGACACGATGTTGAAACCTGACACCGCGAGTCGTGAAGTGGATGCTAATCCACTGAAGATATACAGAATATGGTATGTAATATAGTGGAGTAGTGAATATTTACTTGCTGGAAGGACACAGGGAGAAAAATGCACCATTAATATCTGCCTGCACCACCATCGGCACCAGTGAATGACTGATGTTAAACAATTACAGATATTCTTGTTCAATCCGGCCCGCACAAGCCTCTGTCAGAAAAACATAAGGATCAATAAGGCAGACAGCCAGAAGCATTCCACGAAAACCCAGCCGCCACAGTCGGTAACACTGGGAAGGAAAAGGGGAGAGCAGGGTAATTGGAGGTTGGAGGGACGAGGGATTTAAGTTCTGTCAATAATTTTTGTCATTATTGATGACAGACGTTTAAACACTTTGCAAGGTGCATTTGCACAGAATATTCTGTTCCGAAAGCCATGTTTAAGCATCTGCTTTCGTTTTTAAAAAGTTACATTTGGAAGGCCCAGTTCTTTTCTCTATCCACTGAAAATGTGTTTTATGGTCATTTTAACCATGGCTTTTCTAAACACTTAACAAAAGTAAGGATTCATGCAAAACCAGTGGAAAAAAAATCATCCATGAGTACCGAAAAATTGTGACACTTATTTAAGAAAAGACGGTCCCCCACGGAGCGTTTCAGTACCGAGTTCTGACAAAGCTATCGCCACCGCACGTGACTGGATCCACGCGGCAGAGCTAAAGTATTTATCACAAATACCAAATGGCTAAAGAGCACATAAGCAGGCACATTTACTCTCGTTATGTGTCTGCCCTGTGGCAGCTTATGGTACCGTTTTTCAGTGTTAAAGGGGCCATGCTGTTTAGAGAAACCGACGCGTCTCTAATTTAGTGATAGTTTTGGCCCTTCCTGGTCAAACTTCTTCTCTGGAGAAGTTTCTTCATAATATCATGAAACTGACAACATTACACTCTGAAGCCACAATTAATGAGCCTGACAGCTGTAAAATAAGGCTATTAATTGCATCAAACTACACAGTCTGCAATGCTAAATGACTAAATACTAGCACTAATGGAGAGAATATCATAAAACAACTCCTCCTGTCACATGGGAAAATAAGCAACACGCTGTAGATCAATTCTTTCACTCAGCCTTCTGGCAACTGGCATTATTATTTCCAAATTACATTCTGTTGTGACGCTGGCAATAACACAACTGCTTTAATTCCACTATTCCCAGAGAAATGTATTTTGTCTTTTGCGCGCCTATATGATAAACCTTGTTTTGTATGTACATTAGCTTTAAAACATGCCGCTGCAGCATCGTTTGTGTATGTATCAGCTGTGTATGTTTAACCGAAGCTAGGTAAGAGGTAGATTTAATATATAATATGTATAATAAGATATGGTTTTATTCATAATAGAAAAGTGTGTTTGCTAATACATTGCAAACTATTCATAATCTGAAGAAGCTGCTCAAAATCTCTGCATTTGTGATATATAGAGAAACAAAAACTTAAGGCATTAATCGTTTTTAGTAGAATTGTATATCAGAGTGATCTGACCAGAGGAGCTGCACACAGAGCTCTAGCTGTGAGTGCAAAACCAAAGTCACTTGCAACCAATTAGTTTTGTTCTTCACACAAGCAAAGCAGCGCTAATGGTGCGATCAGATTCACCTCAAATAGCTTCTCTGCTCTTTAAACCGATGTGGATGACCCCAGACAAACACGCTGCCATACATGTCTTCACGCACCATGAGTAAAGACATAAAGATATCAGATGAGATCATCAGGAGTGCATGGTTCACTGGTGGTAGGATTTCCTCTGCAGACAAGCTTGTGATGTTGTCGTATCAGCTGAGTGTCACTAATTCCCAGTGTTGCTTTGCAATGTACAAATAGGAGTTTACGCACAGGAGTTAATGACTCTTTTGTTTTGGCTGTGATTAAAAGAATCCGCTACATGAATGTTTAATCTCGGTAAAGCTCATTTGTTTCAGACAATGAATCAGCAATTTTAATCATGCCGTTCTTTGCTTTAATGCGGCACCTTCAAATGACATGCAAACATCAAGCCAGGACCAGTTACGCTTCTTTCAGTGTCTTAGTTAAAAGGGAATACTTTCATACTGTACGTTCTCAAGGAAACAGCAGGTGACAAAACTTAGTACACACAGAATCAGACATTTATGGCCCAAGTTACTTTGAACTAACACGCAATCACACACACACACACACACACACACACACACACACTGGCTGAAGAGTTTAATCACTGCCCAGAGGATAAACGCTTGAGTGGATGGTTTCCTGTAATTACTGAAAAATGCAAATTCATGTGATCTGATGATGCCACATCATTCCTGCTCCCCAGTTCTGACAAAATTCAGGTCACTGCAACCACAACTCTGCATTCATTGCCGAGCGCATTTTCTTTTTTCTCACTGCATTACTAGACTAATGAAAAAGTCCACCATTTCACGGCTCACTTTATCATCTTCCTTTCTTTAACTAAGGTGATTCACGCTAGAAATGACTTCATTTTATGACAACACCTGGGAATAATTACTCCCAACATTTGCTGATTAATGAAAGCATTTATCTGCACACAGCGGCTGCACATACAGTAGGTTGTTGATGATACCATGATCACCAGTGTTCCGGCAGCAGGTCATATTTGTGGCTTCCACCTAATTGGACAGTTCAAATTCATACGGTGACTCGAACAAAAAGGTGCACTCGAGTTAGGTTTTTGAGTACATTAAATTCCAGGAAGCTTCTGTCTTAAAAATTCATTCACGTTCAAGGTTGAGCGCAGGGGAACACATAGAGACGAGAGATAAATAAAAAGACCAACAGATGCCTACATGAAAGATGAACAGATCACGGTGCCGAGGCTCATGATTGATGATTCAATGTTTGTGCCAACACCAACATTACTTTCAGACGTCCTCTGCTTCAACTTTTTAGTGTTGTTTGCTTCAGTTGATTGTTTGACCTGCATTGGGGTGTACAGTATGTGCAGGCATAAACAGCCATCTGAAAATTCATCTGCCCAAGCTTCTGTGGATGAGTTAAAATATTTATGTGCTTAGAGTAATGATTTGACTGACGTTAACTGTCACAAAGTCATACACCACAAAGTAATATTTTCCAGCAAATAATGAGGCTGAGTAAATACATGTTAGGAATCCAAGGTCTTTGGGTTCCAGAGGGAGTATGGATTCAAATTTGGGACCCATTCTGTAGGGAACTGAACTAGGAGCTGGAGGGTTAGTGGTTTGAGCCCCACTGGTGGACCAAAAACCTGGAAAAAGAGCTGGTAGCAGTTGGGACATTTCCATAGCACTGCCAAGGTAACTTTGAGCAAAGTACTGATGCTAAGAACATCTGCAGAGGGCACCTGAGCAACTCTGACACCTCTTCCCCAATGATTGCAGGTGTTCTCTGGATGTTCATGTACAATAATGTGTATCATTTCTTCTCTCTGGGACTAATAAAGGATTCTTCTTCTTCTTCTTTTACATCTGGATCCGTCCTATTAGAAGATCGGGGATGCTGCTGCATGTGTCCCAAAAAAAGACCTCAGCTTGGCTCAGAAAAGGCAAAGCTGCCAACTACTGTTCTGACAAAGGAGATAGATTGTGGAAAAAAAAGGATCAAAATGAAAAATTCATTCTGATGGCTTACCATGGCACCATAAACAGACACAGTGTCTCCTGTTTCCTTTCTGCTCTGTTTATTTTCATCTGATTCTATTGATCTAATTTGGTGATGCAGGTAAACACCAACGTCGGCCGGAGGAAAGAACGCCAAGGTCTTCTGGTAAAAGGACTGTACAATCAAAGGCTCATACATAAGTGAAAGGAAAGATCGATTGGAAGGTTGTTGAGGCTGAAATGCACCTGACATTTAGGTCTAATTAAAATGTAGGTATATGGATGGTAATGGCATGCTGACAGAGTACTTTTAATCTTTCTTTTACTTAAGTATGAGGCAATCAATGACACACAGAGACACAACACCAGCGTGTTCTGTGCGGCTTATACTCGTTGACATGCCTTTTGGACAAGGGCCCTATTGTTTCTATTACCCTGAGTAATGCAACCACCGGCGTGCCCACTTTGCAGCAGCCAGTGTTCTTGCTCACTGACCCGTGTCCTTGTTTCAAGCTTGAGTAGGTCACTCCTTGTGCCACCACAACTGGGGTTTGACAACACAAGAGGAAGCTGCAGAGTGCTTTACCTGCCTGTTTTTGCAGATGTTACAGGGCAGCGTGCACCCTTGAGTTGCAGGGCTGAGATTAGGCAGCAGCATGTTTCTTTTCTTCAGAGTCTCTTATGCTGTGTACTTAACTACAGCAATTTGAGAGAAAGCTTTCTTGAAAGGAGACTACATTATGAATTCCTCCAGACAGGCACATCAGGTTGCTTAGAAAACTCTAAATCTTTATTATAATTGATAAATGTGCAATTAAGATGTGCAAAAAGGAAATGCAGTGGCAGCTGCATAGGATAATCTCAGTTTTGCTCCAAATGTTTCAGTACTTGGAGCACAGATAATACAGATTGCCAAACTGGACCAGATAGCGCTGGTCTCTTATCAACCTATCCAGAGTAGACAATTAACGTGCTGTGGAGAGTCTGTAAAAACTTAAAACTTTTAAAACAAAGCAGTTATCATTCAGTAAATGAAGTTGTTTTTCCAGCAAGGGCACTGGGGTTTTTTTCTGATTAAGCAGAGAGCAGATTTGCTCCATAACTGACTGAAGATTATCCTCTGATGGCCTTGAACAGAAAGCCTGTGTTTTAGAAGATTTCAAGACAAAGGCGGACGGTTTCTTTGTTGCACATAATGACAGGCTGGCACTGCTAAATAGACACTGTCAATCAGCGCACATCCGTGCAGACAAACACACCTCCGCTGTCCTCTAACGTCCGTCCCAATACGTTTTTGCCCAAACTTTGCAAAAAAATAAAAAAGAAAAAGAAATAGCTACGTTCAGGCGCATTTTCAGTTGACACAGAGCACAACCGAAGAGCTGCAGTAATTACTGAGTATCTATCTGCAAAAAGTAATCTGCATATTAAGTAGGGTTGGGTTTTCTTTTAAATCCACTCAAGGGCAAATGGGTCAGGGTATATAATTGCTATAACATAGCAAAGGGCAGTTTCATTGTCATGTAAGTCTCACATCTCAGGTATAAACTGAGAGGTTTGAGTCCCGGAGTAAAAAAAAAGAAAAAAATAACAACCAGCATTCTAAGCACTGAATTTAAAGTTTTGCAAATTCAAACCATGTCTGACCTTGTTGTGCAAGAAAACTTTATTAGAGTTTGTGTAAAATAGAATGAAAACATTTTTAAGGACCTAGAACATTTTAGTGAAGGTTTGAGGTTAAAGCTCGGTGTTGAAAGACACCGAGCTTTGAGGTCACAGTCCATTAACCCATTTCCCACGATCAATCCCACTACATCAATAATAATTATGTTTTTAAACAAACCTAAGTGAATTATTTGTCTTCTTGCTTTGTTTCGTAGAAATGAAAAGGGTTGGGACCTAATTTAGGGTTAATAGAGGCAATTAGGGTTAGGGATCTCTATTTGGGGTTAAATGTGCAGGTGAGGGCTAACCTTAATCTTTTGTGAAGGAAATAAAAATTTTTTCTTTCAATTTTTGACAAATTTGTCAAATTTGTGTAGGAAAAAAGATCAAGATCAAAACAAAAAGGATAAAACCTTCAAAATTTGCACCTTTGTAAAACCCTAAAAAGCACTTTGGGGATTCAGTCTGGCTGAGAAAGGTGGGTCTCCACAGAGGACACGTGGTGCTGCTCATGAATGCTTCTGTGGCTGTGTTTGGACTACACAGATGAAGAATATACGTGAGAGCAGTGTCAATTATATTAGTAGCATCTTTCTTGTGTGTGCACGTGCGTGTGTGTTCAAGTTAAGCGACCACCAATCTGCTGCTGCCAAACCACCTGTCTGCTGATCGAGCATACTCAGAAGAAACCCAAGAGTCTGACTTTATCTGCCTCTTCTCGATTAATTCAGGAAAAATACTGTATTTCTCATGTTTCTATAGCAACTGTCCACACTCATGTTTTTAAGGTGCTTATCAATGCAGATCTACAATGATGAGAATCATTGTAGTTCATTGACAGTTGTGCTACCAGTTGTGCAACCCTTGTTGACCAAGAAAATATTATAGCCTTTGAAAGTTCTATATCACATCTATGGATTATTTAAGCATTGTTTATGACTCATGAAATGATATCTGATATATTTTGGTTTCATTTTATTGCCTATTGCATCTTCTTGCGTTTCTGTTCTTGCTTATTTCAACATTTTGTGTGTTTTTGATCGCGTTCTTGCTTTTCCAGGTCTTGATGAGTAACAGAGATGGTGTGATGGCAACAACAACAGGCAGGACACGTCAGAGCAGGACGTCTGCGGCACACTGAGCTCACCGGGTGCAACACTTTGACACCCTGACAGGTAGGATACCTGTCTGTTTCATCAGGTTTTGCCATGTGACAATCAGTTGTAGGAACAATATTTGAAAAAGTCGAAGTGTATTTTTTAACAGCTGACCTACAGGTTATGGTGATAAACAGCTTTACATCTCACTTCTTTGTGGTTTGCCTTGTCCCCGTTTAGTCTCAAGTCAACCAGGGAATAAATCATTGTGGAGGTAAATAAAGAAAAATGAAGGTGAGATGAGAACTGATAAATCACAGGTTAGCCAGACACAGGGATCTTCCCCAACGCTAACTCCAGTCTGTTCTCATACACTTGTTTCTGAAGATGAACAGCCTCTCAGAGTAGTGTATCTCAGCCAGTACTGCTCACGACTCAATTCTTGTTGAGCTGATTAAAATAATGGGGAAACAATAAAACCGAGATGAGGAAAGATGATGCAGATGGCGTGGGCCTGAGTGTTTAGACAGATGTTGCTGACATTTATAACAGCCGTTTGTCATCTTAGTAAATCCAAGCCTCCAGGATTACATCTCCACCGTGATACACACATCCAGGTGTCGGTATAGTTGTCGGTTAATCGTAACTGGGTGTAAATAGCATCTAGCCTATCGCTGTGTGTTGACTCTTCCACTCTGTGTGCAAATTGTTTTTTGGTTATGAAAATCTGTGCACAAATCATGCCCCCCTCCCTTAATGAATTTATCTCTGAATAAAGCAATAATATCAGTATTATTTGTCTTTAAAAATACAACGTTCCTGAGCTCCTTAATGTCTTATACCCCTTTTTCTTTCAGAATGGATTTCTTCAATTTCACCGAGGGGGTGTTTGCAGCAAACAGCAGTGGTAATGACACGCTAGGGACCCCTAAACTCCCACGCAGTAAGATCCTGCTCACAGTAACCCTCTTCATTGTAGCCATTCTGACTACGTTCCTCAACTGCCTGGTGATCACAGCCATCGCAGTCACGCGCAAGTTGCACCACCCGGCTAACTACCTCATCTGCTCCCTAGCGGTGACCGATCTGCTGGTCGCCGTGCTGGTCATGCCCTTCAGCATCATGTACATCCAAAAAGAGACTTGGGTCATGGGTCAGGTGATGTGCACCATCTGGTTGAGTGTGGACGTCACCTGTTGCACGTGCTCCATCCTGCACCTTGCCGCGATCGCCATTGATCGTTACAGGGCCATCACCAATGCAGTGGAGTACTCCCGCAAACGGACGGGCGCCAGGGCCGGGCAGATGGTGGCTGTGGTGTGGCTCCTGTCCATCCTCATCTCGCTTCCTCCTCTACTCTGGCGGCACTTCACCGAGGATTCAGAGCAGGAGGACCAGTGCATCATCATCCATCATCACATCGCCTTTACCTTGTACTCTACCTTTGGAGCCTTTTACATCCCCCTGCTGCTTATTCTCATCCTCTATTATAAAATCTACCGGGCTGCTCAGACCCTCTACATGCGAAGGGAGGCCAGCCGGGCGAGTCGTCACTCCTGCATGACCAATGGGAGCATGATCCCATCATCCTATCCTGCTGGAGATGGCGACATTCACAGCGGACCTCGAAGTCCAGAGCCTCTGAGCCCAGCAGAAAAGTCCTCCGATCCCTCGACTGAAGAACCTCCACGCGAAAGGATGCGTGCACCAAAAAAATCTTTCCAGGGCAAGTCACGGCGCTTTGAGTCACGCCGGTGTGAATCGCGCAGCGACTCCCGTCGCAGTCAGTTTAACCAAGGACCGCGCATTTCAGGCTCACGTGAACGCAAAGCTGCGTATACACTGGGCTTGATTATCGGCGCTTTCATCATCTGCTGGCTACCGTTTTTTGTCAAGGAAGTAATCGTTAATACGTGCAATTCTTGCTATACGTCAGTGGAGATGGCTGACTTTCTGACGTGGTTGGGCTACATCAACTCCCTGATCAATCCACTTATCTACACCATCTTTAATGAAGACTTCAAAAAAGCTTTCCAAAGACTTGTAAGGTGCAGTCATTACCTATGATGGTCATAATTGAGCATGATCACACTGTATACTATCATAGGTACACGTGAAACCAGATCGGGGCAAACTAATAGCTTTTCAGAGAAAAGAAACGACTCAGTGCGCGTGAGTGCGAAGACTCTCAAGAGGAAAAGGATTGACACCCATTTCCAGACACTTCAGCAGATGCTTCACAGCTTAAATGACACTAGCTCAGCAGTGAGCTTTTCAGCCAAGATGCACATTGAACTCCTAGTCCTACTGTTAATAGAAGAGCCTGAGATCTCCTGGATGTTAATTGGTGTGTCTGAAGGGACAGTGACATGTTGGTTTTTAAAAAATGGGCCATATCTGACCTTTGCTAGGTCTGGGCTCTGTACATTAGTGATCACACCCATTTAAAGGTCTGGAAATAGCTGACCATTTCGTTCCATCTAATGACTTCCCTTCCATTGAGTCCAGGCTTCTGGCTGATCATGTGTAAAATACTGAAGCATTCCCTGTGGTGACTCTTTTAAGCAGAAACTGTTAACTCCAACAGAAATATATTTTTTTTCATATTTGTCCATGAAAATCATGCACAAATTAATAAGAGATGTATTCTTTACCATAAAAAAACAACAAAAAGGGGGGATTTATTGCCTGTATTTATAAAAAAAACAACCCCTAAAATTATAATTTATGTTTGTGATTACCAAAAAATGATAAATGGAAGCGATGTTTGTTGTGCAATTTCTTTTCAGTCGATCCTTGCAGTATTTATTTATTTGTTCTGGAATCATTAAAGGTCCCCAGCCCTTTTTTTCTCCCATACTCTAATCAGAATTAGGTAATAATGGATGTGAAAACCACTGGTGGAGAAATCCTCATTACATTAATCCTACTCATATCCTACGAATAGAAGTACTATTTCTTTACTGCCTCCAAAAGGCCACATGTTGTTGGAAACTGTGTTGATGAGTCAAGTGTGAGGGTGTATGTATCCCAGAGAGAGCGTTTCTGACCAGTATCTGTATGCTGTCTAACAGACCACTTGTTAGTGTAACATTGATCTGTTCTTGTCTAATTTATAATTATAATGTGTGCAGACTGGAATAATGATCATATTGTATCTCTTTGTGTATGGAAAGAATGGTATAAATTAAATTATATTTTATACGTGTACACTTATCTTGATATGATGCAATGAAATCTCCGATTTCTTGACGTGAAACGTGAAAAGCTGATCTAAATGTGCCCCCTTGTGGCCACCAGAACGACTGTGAGACTTTAATTTTTATTTACCAGTAAGGCAGCGTCACCATGAGAACAAAGACATTCATTAACATGAAAAAAAGGTGTTATTCATTTGTCGTTAAAAAACCCCACACAAATAAAGAGATTGATCAAAAAAATATGTGCAGTGTCTCTTTTTAAAGAATGACTAGATTTGGTACTTTTGATTTTGAAGTTTTTCAAGTTCTATTTTTCTTTTTCATCTTTTTTTCTTGTTTGTTTTTCTCTATTTCTCTTCAAGAGACGGCTGTTATTTTAGAAACCCCAACTTGTAATTTACTGTTTCTTTATAAGCAAATTATCTTCAGGCACCTTTACAGTGAGTCGTCATCACCCATTTTCTGTTTCTCTTATTATTTTTTTACATTTTATTTTATTTTATCCCTAACCCACTAACCCTAACCCTAACACTGACCCCCTAACCCTTTACCCCTAACCCTACCCTAACTCTAACTCTAACCCTACCCTAACCCCTAACCCCCTAACCCCTTAACCCTGAATGCATTAAAAATGTTTCCCAGTCCGGACTAACAGTAATTGTTAGTAATTGTTAGTAATTGTGGAAAAAGATGCAATGCCCAGAATATGACATACAAAAATTAATTATCTGACATAATGCAGGTCTCTAAAATCAGTTAAAAACTGTTGACCATATTTATTGCCAAATAAAATGTGGGCTTTGATTGTGGTTTTTATGATGGATACAATTAGACAGATGCAGGACTGTGAGTACCATAAGATAAGGAGCAGAGCTCTGCAGTGCAACTATAAAGAGCCTGAGAAAGAAAATAATGGAAAAAATATTAAAAATCTAAATAATCTATGGCTTGATTGAGCCTGTATCATGCAGCATACAGAAATGTCAGTCTACGATTTTTAAAACCCCGCAATTTATAATTATGATAATTATGACCATTTATTTAATAATAGACATTGCATGCTCTTAGATTGGAATCACTATTTCAGGTCTGGTCTTTTATAACAAAAAACCCTACTGTACAACCATTAACCTTCAAAGGTCTCATCAAGGCTTGTGCAGAAAATATACATTTCTTTCCACCATTTAATTAAATCTTAAACATATCTGATAAATGAAGCTGTTGTGACTGCTGTCATTCATCTTCTGTTTCCACTTCCACTGCCAGAAAAAAAAGCATCCCAGACAGAAGGAGTTTGCTATTCCATATGCCACTCAAACACGCTTGTTAAAAATTGTGTCCACTTCACATGAAGGTGTTTGAAGTTCATTCCCAAATCCTCTGAGAGCACAGCTGTCATAAAATCTGTCTCCACACAGCACAAAACAACTGCATGTGTGGATAAGCACTCCACAGGGAGCACAAGCACCAGGCATAAATGAGTCTTTTTCTTTTCCATAGAGCATGGTATCTTTAGCTGATTGGCATAGAAACAGCTTGCTTTTCTTATGCTCAGTGATATTTTTCTTAATATAATGCAAGCACACTGTATGCAGCATATTGTGCTTAAGGAGGAACTCATCTCTACTTAAACTGTAAATTTATTCTGTCATATAATTAATGAAAATCCTTAACTGAAATTCAGTCTTTTAATTTAGCTTTGGAAAATATATGGCAGATAAATTTGATATTATAATTACATTTTTTACTTGTTGTTCTTAAAAATGTAAACTTGATTACTAAAGAAGAATATATCTTTATGTTTCTTTAAACAAATAAAATATTGTTACCCAGAATACATTAAATGTAAAATGATAGATAGATAGATAGATAGATAGATAGATAGATAGATAGATAGATAGATAGATAGATAGATAGACAAACAGACAGACAGACAGACAGACAGACAGATAGACAGATAGATAGATAGATAGAATAAAACTTTTTTTTTATAATGTTTCAATTAAGTGGTTGCCAGATATTTATTGTTTTGTCTCAGGACAATATGTATGTGTATAGGAGGATGATGACTTGCGGACCTGGCATCCGAGTATGCGCTGGATATGGCAGACAGTATGGCGGACAGCGAGAGTGATTTAGAAACAGACGGGCTTGAATTAGCTCTGGACACATTGTATAAAAGGCACTGCAGTGACGAGTCTACACTGAGGAGCAAAAGCTACTGCTCTGAATTTTGTGAGGTAAGTTTTAAAATTTTAGACGATCCAATCACTCGGTACATGATTATTGCTAACGCTAGCAATGCTCGTTAACGTTAGCTGTCAGATTAGCTGTGCGTTTGAAAGCACTTGTGTTACTAAAACGTTTACATGACTGATTATAAATACATTATAAATACATTTTTGGAAACGTAGAATAATGTGTAATACACTCCTACTATGGTAGTATCATGTATTTCTGACCGTTTGACAACATTTTGATTCTGATTTGTGTAGCTAACAAGTCAAGCAGACGCTTTGGTGTTGATGTAACAATACCAATTTATTAAACTTCAACGATCTATCCATTGCTTAGTTGCGAATTGGTCTCATCTCTTTGAAAACACCAAGTTGCCGGTTCTTAATTCAGTGTTTGGTTTGTATACACATCTATAAATAAGAGACTATTTCGGTTGAACCATGCACCTGCAAACTACATTTATCAACCTTGCCAGATTTAGATTGTTTATGTTACTAACCTATGTGCGTTCCTCCCGAACAGCTGGTGGAGGAATACACAAGTCACTGGCAGGTTCCTCTTCCTCAGCTGAAGGTGCTGTGGACTGCACTCTGCAGTTTTACCAAAGCCACGTCTGCCTTCCCTCATGACTGCCAGCATGTCCACTATGTTCTCAGCAGTCTTGCCCTGTAAGTATCTATCTATCTATCTATCTATCTATCTATCTATCTATCTATCTATCTATCTATCTATCTTAGCTGCAGAAGTTGAGAGAAAGCTACACCTTAATCTCAATTATTGACAATTGTTTTATTTGCAGGAGCTTCTTTGAGTTGTTGCTGTTTTTTAGCAAAGATGAATTTTCGGAAAAGCCTTTAAAAGACATCCTTGATTCTTTCCAGGTAAGAACAGGCGACAACTATGATTCTATTTTGAATTTCTGCAGATGAAAATGTATGTATGTATTACAATGGAGACATAATATTGGAAATCTACAGTTATATCATGCAAGTCTCATACAAAATTTAGTTTTCAGCAGTAGCGTCCTTTCTCAAATCCTCCGTGGAAGTGGTTGAAAGAACAAACACGCCCTATGCTACATAATGCATTGATAGAAATAATGACTGTTTATCCGAATACTTTCCATAAAATCATGGAAACATGGCACTGTAATTTAATACTATGACTCTAAACCAAGTATTTTCTGCAGGAGTGCCACTCTCAGCTTCTTCGGCACAGAAATGTCTACCTTCATCATGTGAAGCAGATCATTAAAGCAGGTGGCCCCTGGGAGAATCCAGTGCTTCAGAGGATCCTCAAGGAGGAGAACTTGCCAGCAAAAGAGGGTAGGTCGGTGACCAGAGAGAGTACCTTCTCCCCACTGAGGCAGTGTGACAGTTGGTATATTGATGTGTTTTAGATTAGATAGCTGTGATTTTTCACCTTTGCACATTATAAAATATGCACTCTAGAAATGTCAGCATTAGGTTTTGTGTGTGGTGATTGCAGTTAATGAAGAAAGGCATCTGTTCTCATTCATCCAGGTCATAGTTATCCAAAGTTAGATCTCTGTGTGCAACTGGGCTGTACAGAGATCTAACTTTGGATAATGAAGAAAGGCCATTTGACTTTTGTCACAGCCTGTAAAATATCAACACTTCCATCCCATTTGCGCATTAAAGGTGTTTGGTGTGCATAAGAAACGGAACTGCAAAGCTCCCTCAGTTGTCAGCTTGCTGAGTTTTATTGACAGCAAAACAAGTGTTCCTTATTTGTATTTCTGAATCTGAACACATCATCACTCCATCCCGTACAGTTGAGGAATACTTGGGCTCAGAGTTGCTTGTTTTCTTTGAGCTACGAGTGCGCTATCTGCAAGCCTGTGAACGCATACAAGAGACGAGGGCTCTGTCGAAAAGCTGCTTGGAGAACTGTGAAGCAGGGAAGCATCTGTATTTCCGCCAAGCCTACCTGACCTGCCTGTATAAAGCCTCACTACATGAGCATCTTCACAAAGAGGTAAAGTGGCAAAGATTGTTTTTGGAAAAATAAAAAAAAAAGATAATTTCAGAAAATTAAAAACATGTAGATACTTGCATTCTGTTGAGTGAGGTGGAGAAGTTTAATTAAAATCTGAAAAAACTTGTCGGTCACTGTCTTGTCGGTCACTGTCTTTTGTTAGATAGCAGAGATAGATGGCCGAGATGCAGTGGAGATTATCTGCAACACAGAGAGTGTCGAAAAGGATGAGCTGCTGCTTTCAATGGGCAAAACTTTCCTCAAGCAGCAGCTGCACAATGGAGACATGTACTATATCTGGTAAGAAATACCTAAGATCCTGTGATATTACTTGCATTTTTTTTTTTTAGATGAGTTTGAATATCACATGAGATTCAGACCCACTTCTGCTGTTTACTGAGGGGAGACCATTGATGCAGTCACTTAACAGTAGTAACAATAATAAAGATGTGTTTGTCCTGTTCCGCCTCCTTCAGGGACCTGGTGTTTATCTGGAGCAGGTTACATCTCAGGGCTCATCCTAGCAGACAAGGCTTCTTGGCTGAGTGCTTGGATTTAGCTTCGTCCGCGACTAACGTCAGAGCAATCTTCCCCTTCATCAAGCTTGTCACCACAGAGGTAACAACTGCATATAGTTCCTAACTGATCTAACCAGAAAGGCTTTAGAGAGGAAAATTGTCTTTTCGATGCTTGTCCTGGTGGATTTCAGTCTGTTGAACGGCCATATTGATTTGCCTGTCATCCTTGGCGTTAGCTTGAACTATATTTACCAGATTTGGCCATTGTGGTACTTGTCCTGAATGAATAAAACATTTTTTTTTGATATTCCTGTCTTTGCGTTGGATAGCTGGGCGGTGAAGGCGTCCATGTCTGTCTGGAGCTTTGTGCACGAGCTCTGCAGCTGTGTGACATGCAGGCTGACGTTGTGACCCGATCTCTGGTGTGCAAGACCATTGCTTTCCTGCTGCCTCATGACCTGGAGATCTGCCGCGCCTGTGCGCTGCTGGTCTTCTGCCAGGAACGCAGCCTAGAAGCTTACAGGACCGTCTGCTTGCTCTACATGCTTCCTGACCAGGAACCGCACCCTCACAACAGCCCCGTGCGGACAAATGTTCGCTTCCACGTTCTGCAGGTAGACAGGGGAAAGTAGGGGCTTTATTCGATGCTATTGTCACATTTAGTGCATAACAGAGTTCAAAATATTTGTTTTCCAGATGTTGAAAGAACGCCTGTGTTTTGACCCAGAGTTTTGGAACCTCCTGACTCTCAGGGCTCACTGCATGGAGCTGATGAGTGACAAGGTCATGAAGGCTGCTGTTCTCAGTGAAATGGAGGAGGAAGAGGAGAAGGAATGTCGCGAAGAGCTTTTTTTTAACAGCTGCCTAAATGACTCATGCACCAACGGTCTTGAATCGCCCCAAACTTTCGAGGCCGCAGTTGAGGATCAAGAACTCCCTGTAAAACGGCTTGTGAATGCGGAAGTTGAAAATTGCGTTGACACATCCAGCGATGCACCTCTGAAGAGGAGAAAATGGAGGAGAAGGTTGCAACGAAGGCGACAGTCAAAGTCTGATGACGAGGGAGACCCCTGTAAAGATCCAGAGTTTAGATATAATCTTAAATCTCCTGGAATTAAACCTACTGGCTATTCACTGAGACACAATCACACTCGCACAGAAAATTCTGCTCCTCTAAAACTGCCTCTCAACCGTAAGAGAGAATACTTGTCTCGGTGCGTGAAGAGCCAAATTTTGAAAAGGAAAGGTAGGAAGAAAAGATGGCTGCAGGGTCTTCCAAGACTGGAGCTGATACCAGCGGTACCAGAGAAGAAGATTAAAGGCAGAGGGAGGAAGCGTCTGTGGAGGTCTTCACAGACACTAGAGCTCTGTTACCCCGACAACGAAATATTCAGCGCAGAGTTTAGTTTTGCGAAGATCACTGATAGGGAGGACAACATGATGGATGTGCCCGTCCTGAAAAGTGAACTTCAGCACCAGAGTGAGGAGATCAACCACCAGCTTCAGCAGGAAGATAATCCTGAGAAAGACAGTGGCTTTGAGGAAAATACTGACGCAGACTTTGGAAGCAGCATTCCTCCACAGATTCAAGAGGATTCTCAGATACGGCTTGATTCCCAGGAAAGGCCTCCAAACAGACCTCAAGCTATTCCAGCAGTTGAAGCTGATGCCGCACTTGATGGTGAACCTTTAGCCTTGTCCAGTTGGCCAGTTGAACAACTACACAGCTACTGTATGAGGTTAAAAGACGCTGATGGTGAAAACACACTGCCTCCGGAGTCTTCTGCTTCGGAGGAACCCAATGATGACACAGAACCGGAACCTCAGACCACAGAGGACACGGAAATGTCGGACGCAGAGGTCAGTCAGTATTGTTAATGATATCACATTCCTGTCTGTTAGCTTTGTGACAAATATGTGACAAATGTTTTAAAGGTGCTGATTATATTGCTGTTTTCTCTGCAGGGAATGGCCAGACAGACATGGAGGGACAAAGCCCTGCGTACTCAGAAATATGCTCACGTGAAGCACCACTGCAAATGGTGCCACAAAGACTACAAAGGCTTGAATGTTATGAGGCATGCTCTCTCACACCTGAGGGCTGGGAAACTTCGATGCATACTCTGCGGAAAACGGTTACATCAGTTTTCCTCTGCCAAAATGCATATTCTTGAGCACATCGATCAAATGGACAAAGATAAACCGTTAGCCAAGGAGACCGGCACTGTGGATACCAAAGCCACGAATGGAAAATCGGATGGACGGGCAAATCCGAATCCACCCCTGGTTGAAAACGAGATCCCCGTTTCCAATGAGAAAACCAATCAAATACCTAAAAGCAAAAAGAAAGTACCAGCCCTCAAAAGAGAAAACCGAATCATCAGGAACTTGCGCACTCTCATCAGAAAGTCAGCTGTGCTTCACAGCAAAGGCAAGAACCTGAGGGCAAATGCATTCAAGCGGGCAGACTTCCAGGATGACCAAGTGGTCATTAAAGAGGGAATGGTGATTTTGAAAGAACCCTCCCTGCAGGAAGCAGATGGCAAAGAGATGCCAGAAGGACAGGCTGGCGATGGCGTGGACAGCATTTACTACCTGTGTCCCTCGGAATCCTGCGACAAAGTTTTCTTAAAGATCAACATCACATTAACTAAACACGCCATTAAATATCACATTAAAGAAGATAATGTGCTTGAGAAGATTTTTGTTTGGTGCAACCACAAGTGTATTCTGTGCGCCAGGTAAGATCTCTGATTTCATGGTTTTAATGTGAAAATATCATTAATTACACAATTGAATGAATATGAGGTAAATTTGATGACTTATAAATCTAAATGAAAATTGTTTTTTTCTAATAGGAATATACAGTTTCTTGAACACTTTAAGGACCACATGAAGCTCCATGATGCTCCTCTTCAGCATTTCTGCTACCATTTGGAGTGTAGCATGCGCTTCTCAACACAGCAGGAATTAAAAGACCACGTCAGTACCCACCAGCCGTTCAGGCCCCAGTGTCGGTTCACAGACTGCGAGACGCTGTTTCCCAATCTTCAGAGTCTTCACGACCACGAATGGAGACACTACATCCCCACACCTCAGAGGGAGGAGCTGCAGGTGAGACAGAACGTGCAAATTGACGAAGCTCCATGGAAACAGAGGGTGAAGGTAGAGGAGATCTGGCTGCAGAATAAAAAAGAACAGAGGGAACCGTCTTGTGATCAAGCTGACCTCCAGCAGTTCAGAGCCGATGATAATAAATACCTGTCCACACTGGATAATCACTCTGCCAAGAACGAGGTCACCGATGGAGGCAAGGCTGCTGTTAATGGGTGCGAGGACAGGACAGAAAACCAGGAGTCCACAGTAAAACTCTCCTCATCCCAGGCTGGTGCTGGTGCCGGTGCTGGTGCCGGTGCTGGTGCCGGTGCTGGTGCCGGTGTGTCTCCAAACAAAAGCCGTCGAAACAAGCCACCGCTCGTCGTGGACCCTTTGAACGTCAGAGTAGGTGAGGACTCGTCCACTTTGTCCGAGGGAATCCAGAAGTCCCTCGGAGAGCCTCACATCACTGAACATAAATCCTTCCACCCTAAAGATCCCTCCTATGCAACTTTTGTAAAAGCCCCCTTCGTCCGGCCTCCGCCCTCAACCTACCTGGACGAGTCTGTTCTCAGCATGCGCAAGAGGAGGACCACTGAGGAGCCCCCTCCCAGGATCAATATGTACTGGAGCTACAAGAGAAAAGAGAACTTGGAAGCAAAGGACGAACAGAAGAAGAGCGAAGCACGTGAGCAAAAGACTAGCACTCGCTGTAACAAATGTCTGTCTTCGTTCAGCAGCGTTGAAGAACTACAGAAACACCAAGCCCTTAACACGTGCTCGGCACTGTTCGGCTTTGATTCTGACGACGAAAGTAAGTAAGACGGAGTCAGCATTTCAGGTAAAAACCAGTGTTTTGTAAATGATTTACATCTTTTTTTTTTTTTTTTAATTTCAAGGTTAATTTCGGTAAACTGGAGGGGTCCCTGGCTCAAGACTAGGATTCAAGACAAGGAACACTGGAACCTTTTTATTCAGTACTTTGTGTACTCGGTACTTTTTTTTAAAATTATGACAATTTTGTTTTATGTTGTCAAGCTGGTTTTGAAGCAATATCTTAAGTTATATTCTTCACTTTTACATGACCACATCAGATAGGTTCTATCAAATCTAATGATTCCGCACATATAAAATATTGAGAATCATCTGCTCTTTCCAGAACTTCCTCCTTTTAAAACGATGCCAAAGATGGGTCTCACTAAGCAGATGAACGAAAGGCCCTGAAATTGTGGATTCTCCCTGCAGTATATACCCTGAGCAGTGTTCACAGCTATTTTATAGACTGTATGCAAACTGGGTTATGGTCCCAGTATCCATTGGATTATCATTGTCTTCCTAACGAACCAGGCACCTCCAGATTACAGTTGTCCAATCTGACGTGCATGTGGGAGTTCGGCAGGATTGCGAATGCCTTTGTTCACTCATCATGGTATGAATCTGTCAGTAAAGCCACGATCCAGCTATTATAGATGATTCTGTAAAATAAATAATTCAGTTATTGGTGCCAATATTGGATCAGTGTTGGGTTTGTAGTTTACATGAGCGAAACATGACCAGTTTGCAATGAAAAGGTGTTTTCTGTTTCAGCCTATAATTATTACATGTCTGGTTATGTATATAGTTTCTGGTTTAAGTAATATTTTTTTATGCTTATTTATATGTAAAAATGTAGATAATTTGGATTTGTAAAAGTAAATGATCCCTCATCTATTTTTCATAAAGAAAATCAGTGAATTTCTTTGAATAAAGAAATGTTGCGTTCAAAACATTTTTTTCTGCATTGTTGATCACATGAGCAACGTGGATGGAATTGAGTAAAAACAAAACGCAAAATACAGGCTTGATGCAATTTTATTTTTAACATTAAATATGCATACGTATTTGCATATTTATGGCAGATAAACATGATTTATGACTGTTGCAGCTGCAGGACAGAGGAAAACAGATTTGCTTCTTAAACATTTTAGATCATATTTACCTGATGAAGGTAAATCTTAAGAATGCACCAAATAAAATCTCAGTCATCCTGCTGAGTATCCCCATACTGGTGTAGTAAAGCAATGAATCTGGTACACAGGCGAACAGGCCGACAGCAATGAAGACAGCAGCTACACTCATGGATCCAATAATCTAGGAAGCGCCGGTCACTGAAACGTGCACTCTGCTATGACTGGATGTGCATTTTTACTGCCAGTTTACAGGCAAAGAAACCGACGTGCAGCACCAAATATAGGAGGACACGTGATCTGCAAGCCTTTGAGTTGCTTTTTCACTTAGCTGTATTTATGCTCTGGAAACCCCTATAACCCCAATCTAGAGCCTGATGCTGTAGCCCTTGTTCCTGCTCGTTTGGTTTCGACCTGAGATATCGATCCTTAAACTACTGACACAAATAAAATTCCCTGATTTCGACAAATGTTTAGCAAAGCCGCCTATTCGATTAAAACCATGTACGGCCTGACAAAAGTGCTCAGTGTAGGCTGCTGTAGAGAATAAAAGGTCATACAATTTCCAGTATTACAATGTGATTAAAACCACAGAAGTAGCACTTTTTCCCAGTTAAAAATGGAAGACTTGCATAAAAAGAGGTGTCATGTAGCACATTTAAAGGTCTAGATAAGCTAAGCACTAAACAGATCACTTTAGAGTTCTTTGTAAATTTGCTATAAAATATATGACAAGTGTATAATTACTGACATTTACTACAGTGACCCCCCCCACAACCTCGTTTTCAAAAGAATAAAGCAAAAAACTGTAAACCTCAACTCGAGCAGAGCTAAAGAATCTGCGTAAATTGGACAGAAAAGGAATATAAGAAACATTTCTACTCCACTCATACAGTATAATCCTGTTTTTTATGCTTTTTAATCTTTACACTCATTCTGTATAGTTTAAAAATGGAAAACTAAATTTAGAAAAGGCTCCTATATTTATTTTGTTTAGTTTAAAAGGACAGCATAGCTTGTTTAATTGGATCCTCTTCATCTTTCGTCAAAGAGGAGGTTTTGCATAAATATTTGGGGGTTGAACATCGGTTTACAGTTTTTTTAAGCAACCTTAGTTGAGTAAAAGTGCAGAGATGCAAAGACAGGTCATGAGCAGAGTGTTCAATGGCTACTATTGCTGCTCCAGTCATATGGGAGGAAGCTAACTTTAGTCTTCCCAGCAGAAAGGACCCCCTGCAGGCTGGTCTTCTTTGGAGAGTCGCCCATGTGCTCGACAACCCACTGCAGCAACTGCAAAAAAGGAAAGGCATATATAGAGGCGAGACTATAAATATATAATCACCTTGTTGTCATGTGTTAAACAACCAACCGATATCCATCCTCACCTTCTCATCAGTGCCACCAAAGTCGGCCTTGTACCATTTAAATATCTGACTAAGTCGCACTTCTTTTTTCCCAGAATCCACCACACAGGCGTCGTCGTTCTCCAAGAAGGCCTCAGCAGCCGTTCGAAGCTGGCTGTCAATATCCTGATGAAGCAGATTTAATATTTATTCAGTCAACAGACACATACTAATTACTGAATCCTTGTGGGCAGATGTGACATCTGCCCACATCTGTTCTGTTTACCTGTGGAGTATAGGTTTTGATTGGTGGGCAGCCCTTCGCCCCACAGTTCAGGGCAAAATGAATGAGAGGCTCAGCGTCCGGCAGCGCCACCTAATGGACAATATAGTGCACAGTTAATTACGACACACAGTTACCAGTTAATTCTGTGTAAGAGAGTAAGTCGGTGAAACGCTGAACTGTGTTTTGACAGAACGATCCAATACTTGTAGCCGAGGATCTGTTTTGGAGAAAGGTCTGCAGAGCTGTGCTATGCCTTTTCTGTTCCCTCTCAGGACACCGTTTTCGATGTCCTGCAGTGTGAAGACTTCTCCTCCAATCAGGTAGCTCACATAATTGAAGAACTGAAAAAAAAAAGGTAGAGAGAGACATGATGTTAGGCTCACTTTGAAATCATAGTCAAACAAAGTTGATAAAAATTGATCAAATTTCCATCAATATAAAGCTGAATGAGCTTTAAACAACAACTGAGTGCAGCGTTGAGGTCCTGGTCATACTCTGTATCTTTGCCACATGTTGGTGGGGGCTCCCAGTCGTAGGTACCCGTGAATGACCAAGGCGTTGTAGATGTTTATAAAAAATGCCAGCTTCTCCTCCCGACTGAGCGAAAGCAAATCCACCCTCTGCAGCTGGATGGCTAGCTCGGAGTAGCGCTCAAAGGTGGGGTTCACCGACATGCCTTTGTAGTCCACGGACTGCGGGAGCAACGACGACACAGGTGGAGCTCAAACACAACACTGAATGGATACAAAGTAGTGTAGGGATTACCTTGCCATCAGCAGAGAGATGTTCAGAATACAATTTCAGAATCATGTCCCGTAAGAGCAGAGAAAACTCAGCAGCTGGGACAGAGGTGAAAAGAGAGCTGCGTCAATAACAGGGTTACATCCTAAAAAAATGCCTGGATTTAAAAGATCACACTTCTCTTGTGGGAGCTAATATTACCAAATTCAAAACAAACAGGCAAGCTTGATACTGAACAACATGAATTATTACTAAGCACCGCAGAGAAAGTCAAACATGCAAGGATAGTAAGATGAGGGAATATCACAAGCCACAGATGGGCTTGTCAGAGGTCATACGGTCAATACAGGAATTAGGCAACTGTCTTTAAACTGCACTGTAGATGGAAAAAAAAGAAATTAGGAGTGTTAAATGAGAACAACAAAAGCCACAGAAAACCAGGCCAGGGTGTGGAAACAGATCATTGATAAGGCAGTGCTGAAAAATCCTTAACTCTGTTCTGTGGAATTTTCTCTATCAAGAATGGCTTTTTCTTTTACCCATCAGGTCATAGCTGTTACATAGATGGACATGAATTATGATAATGGCAGCCTTTGATGATGAGATGATGACTTATAAATGTATGGTTATTGTCAAGCCTGCATTCAGTTCCACCCTCAAGCTTCTTAAAGTCAAGCACAAATGCATCGAAACCCAAATAGGGGACAGAGTCCGTCAGCCCGCCGTGAGTCTGGTCCACTCATGACCTACCCTGGATGGGACTGCAGGCGGCCGTCTGTCCTGCATTCAGGGCTGAATGTGGGTCGTCCTCCAGAAGCCTAAATAATGTCTTCATCGTGTCTTCAAACCTTGCCTCCTGCTGCCCACTGCCTCTCACAAAGACCATGTACTTCTTCTGTAACAAAGCTTGTCCAGTTTTACAGGCCGCAGCCCTGCCTGGCACAAGAACGGCCACAGAATTACCTGATCCGTATTTCGCAACACTTTCAAACTAAACTGAGGACGCTGCGTAGAGTGCCTGGACTACTGCGGTTCTGCCGTCTTACTTACCTATACCCTTCTCTTTCTGCAGCCAGTCAAGCAGCTGTTCGCCTGAGAAGCTCTTTTTGTACAACGTCAGACTTCTCCAATGGTTGCCAATCACACTGCCATGTTTGAGGTCCTCTACCAGGTCCGCCAACTCATCTCTCTCACACATAAAATCTGTCAGGGCAGGAATATGCCAAGCCACACAAAAATACACATGTTCACACACCCAAGTCAGCCGCCTATACTGATGCTGGTCAAGTGGCTGCAAAACACTGACATGAAGATGACGATGATGGTGATGATAGTGTCCTCTGTGCCGTCTGATTGTTGATTTGCAGAAAAACAAGTATCCCTCATTAAAACTTGTCTCAAGCTTGCTTTGTCGCTTGAACCCATAATATTTAATCAGCCAAACCAGACTAGAAAATTACAGGTTAATCCATGGGTTACTAATGTCCTCCTCTGAAGTGTTTTGTGACGCTGAAAGATTCTCTCACCACCATCCGTCTCTCCAGTCGTGCTCTCCGATTGGTCGTCTTCTGGAAGTGGTGGTGCATCTGCAGGAAGGGGTGCCTCCCTGATCAGATTCACCAGCCTCTGAAGCTCCTCAGCCTCCTGTGGGAGTAAAACTAACACTAATGCACAGCCCTGGACACCGGTTAGGATTCCGATACTTTTTCTTGGAGGTTATGCTCCTTCTCACCAGTTTCTGGAGATCATCATTGCCTCCAATATGGATGCTGTTGAAGAAGATCTGTGGGACGGTACTGCATCCCGTCAGCTCCTTCACCCTCGCTTGCAGCTCTGGATGCCTACCAATATCAACATCACACACTGGTACTTCTAAACGCCCCAGGGTGGCTTTGGCTTGCACGCAGTGTGGGCAGCCCTGGATGGAGTACACCGTCACCCGGCCCAAAGGGCTCCTTTCAATCTCTCCCATCTGCAACAACAGAGAAGAGAGAAAACAGAATTGACAAAGTTGGATGGACAGGTACACTATTTCTGCCCTTTCTCCCCATATCAGTTCTAAACATTTCCGCGTGCTGTAAAAAGTCTACAGTTACTCAGACATTTGTGCAATCAATGTTAGTTTAAGTTCTCAGAAGCTCTATTGGTTTGAAAAAAACTACTGTCCAAAGTTGAATTTGCAGGTAACTTCCTGAAAGAAACAAGAAAACTTTAAAGCAGAACTATATTTCGAATAAGAATATTCGATATATAACCTATTATTTTCAAGATTAGATAAATTACAAATATAAGAACAAGAATCCCTAATGCCTAATAATTACTTTGTGAGAGATATTACTAAATTTGGCAACGTTAACGTTTACAACACACAAGACGAATAATTATCAGCACGTAGTCGTGACAGTGATACGATACCTTTCAGCCACACCTGGATGTGGGAGTATGATGTCAAGTCGCCGCTTACCTGGCAATCAAAACGCATGATATGAAATAAATGCAAATAACACAACTCGTCCCGCTCTTCACAAGCTAGTTCATTTTAGCTCTAGCGGTTTTGTGGGGCGTACATTAATTTGGATAGCAAATGATGCATTCAATGTACCTCGAACGCCCTAGGTTTTGCCCACGTTTATTATGATTTTAAAAAGAGGTGTATAAATGGTTCCCTTGGTATTCTTATCCAGGATGTAAAGTTATACACTATAACATTCTTATTTATTCAGTAAGTCAAATACAGAACTCATAGAACTGTCTTACATTTAGAAAGTACTGAATCCTACATTATAATCGCCGTAAACGTACCCTAGCACCCGGAACTTTTAGCGTCCTGAAATTTGTTGCCGTACGGACAAGTTTTGAGAAGGACACGAACAGTGATCAAGTGTTGTAAACATTTCACGATGTCAGGACTTTCAGAATCAGAGCGTGCTGGATGTACAGATATTTTGAATTTGATGACAAAAAGCAGCATACTTTCTCTTTGTGACACTATTACGAATAAACTCATAGTGGTGGAAAATGTTGCAGGTATGCTTTTAATATTTAACGGATATTGAATGTTAGCTAGGATCCAGTTAGCATTAGGTGCGTTCTCTTTATAGATTAGATAAGATTCACACTTTATTAATCCACACAAGTGGAAATTAAACCGCTGCCTTTTTTTCCCATCACATGCGTGTACAACACACACACATTGGCAGTGGGCAGCCACTTAAGGCGCCCGGGGAGCAACAACTATGGGGGTTAAGGGCCTTGCTCAAGGGCCCAAAGTTGTGGTCACAGTTTCGGTCGAGGTTTCTTCCTCTTATACAGCACTACTCGGAAAATTAGAATATCCTGAAAACGTGCATGCATTTCTGTAACTTTAAAGGTGAAATGTACATATTATATAGACAAGTAGTATGCGAATCAATATATTTAAAGCTTTTATGTGTTTTGAATTTGCTGATTAGGACTTGCCTCTTCAGAAAACCTCAAATTTAAAAACTGAGAAAATTAGAATATTGCTTGAAATCAATAGAAAAAAGAATTTTAAATACAAAAATGTCAGGCCTCTGAAAGTAAAGTCTTTCATCTGTAATGAATCTATAAAATGTATTGGTTTCACCTTTCATGTTGGATTGCCTGAATAAAACAACTTTTACACGATATTCTAATTTTCCGAGTAGTACTGTATATACAAATTGATATAAAAATAATTAGAAAAACTTTCTTAGCAGGCCCTCACTAGTTGTGCCGTGATGGAATTAAAATGAAAAAAGCTACTGTGAAAATACTTGTGGAAAGCATGTACTGTTTTGATGTTTTGCATTTTAGTCTGATCTTAACACAATTTGAGTTAATAAACACATGAAATATTTCTTTTGCCAGAGGCTACGGAAACAGTTCTATCCTTTACTAAAAATGCCGAGGAGTTCCTAAGAAGAAAGAAGGTTCACCGTGATCTCATTTTCAAGTATTTAGCTAAAAAGGGTGTGGCGATGCCCCCGAACAGTGAGAAACACCAGCTGGTGAAGAGAACACTGGAGCTCTGGTCCTCTGGGAAGGTAAGGATGATCAGGATAGATCAGTTCAGTGCATGTCTTTCTGAACGCCAACATTTTGTTCCTTTTAGGTCGACACTGGAGAAAGATTCCCACAAGAGCCAAATGGGAGCAATCAGAGCAGAGCCTCAGAAACATCAGCACCCAAGCAATTGACCACTGAGGGAGACTTCAACCCACAGACTTTTGGGCTGCAGTTTTGCCAGTGGTTTTACCAACTCTTAAACAGTCAGAACCCCTCACTAGGCCACCAACCACAGAAGTGGGGACCAAAACACTTCTGGCCTGATGTGAAATTACGTCTATTTTCCTGGTATAGATGTTGACTTTATCAACTTGTATGAGAATTAACTTGGAGGAAACTACCCAACTTTGTGTATTGTGTCTTTTTCTCAGTGCTGGCAGTGAAGAGAGGGAGGAGTTCATTGGTGCTGAACTGGTTAGTCTGCGTCTGCTTGCTCTAACGAAGGAAGAGCGCCTGCTCCTGAGTCCCAACCTGGAGCCCTGTGCCCTCAATATCCTGGCCTCCCCTCATGGTCTGGTACTGGTGGCTGTAGCTGGGACCATCCACAGAGATGGAGTGTGTCTGGGCATCTTTGAACAAATATTTGGGCTCATCTGCTCCCCTCTGGAGAAAAGTAGATGGAAGATCAAGTTTGTCAACCTGAAGATAAGAGGACAGGATGCACTGGAGGGCAACAAGTTGGCAGCACCATCTCTGACCTCTCTGAGTTACACCTCTGCAGAATTACAGCTCCTCTGCAACTGAAGACAATCTTTGCTTACCTGTTTAAAGTTGGACTGAGGACACTCCTCTTTGCCTGAGTCATTCAGCACTTTTTCTCACCTGGCCAAGGGCACAGACTTGCATTAAACATGTTCTCATTACTAATTTAATGTAATGTAGAAACTTATGCATAAAATGTTCTGTCAAAAAGCCTTGCCCTTTTTGTTGTCATGGTCATGATAAAAAGCACATTTTTTTTGTTTTGCTCCTGGTCTATTTTGTGAGATAGATTTTTGAAAAGATATTTATGTTTTCTTGTAAATATGTATGTATCAGACATGTAAAGGTGATAATAAAACAAGTACATTTGGGCTCTATAATGAAAAATGGATTGATTATTATGTCCATACCAAAAAAAGAACCTAAAAAGTCCTTTCTTTGAGGAGCTCAGACACTGAACACTTGCTTTGCTTTAAATGTCCCAGAAACTTCATAAATGCAGCATTCAACACGGAACATAATCTCTTTCTCATAATCTCTTTTGCCTCTGTAGAAACTCATGGTTTTCCACAGGAAAGAGTAATATTTTTCCCTGTTTTTATGGTCAGAATGCAATCTTTATATGTCTGCAGACAGAAAGCATGTGCATATTCTGGCAATTTAAATTTGATATATTTTGGATCAATGGAAAATAATACTGTGTGTGTGTCAGTATTTGATATCCATAGATCTGACACTTTCCATTGCCTTAAACAGGTGTTATTACAGGCTAAATACCTTCCCCACCACACTAGAATTATGCCTTTGGGTGGTCAGGCATCTCAGATGAAATTGAGCAAAATTTGCTTGATATGGTCATTCAGAAAAACTCGGTTATAACTGACATTTATTTTCTTTGACTGGCTTGAATTGCACATGATGTGTAAAGGCTCCGGCACTTCTGGAAATACCTCCAAATGATTCGTTCTTGTTTGCTCTCCAAGAGAAATATCAGAATGAAATGATGAGAGGAAGTGTCTGAAATCAGACACTTTTGACAGACTCCAGCACCCTTTGAAAAGACAGGATTTATCCTGCTATGGAGATTTTGTAACTACAATTTAATATAGTAATTTTCTGCTACTTTAAACCTTAATTTTACTGAACTTTATAGTAATATATATTTCATACCCCTGCACTATTACTGCAATAAGTTACCCTGTTGTCTCAGAGCTAAAGAGGTGTATGATAAATGCATTTTATGTATTTTTATTGGCAAATACTGTTATCCCCCTTAAGTCAAACCCTATTTTCAGGAAATATGGTTAAAAGAAATTGATCTAAACATTGTAAACATTAAATCTATACAAAAGAACACACACAACTGCATGTGATGTGATTATTACGGGAAAAACTACATTTAATACAAACTATTACTTTTATATCAATTTCCACCACTATAAATGGATCAGATTTATTCTGAAAGCTGCATATTTTTGGACAATATGGCATTTTCACTGAAGTTCTAGTGTCATTAATTAAGAAAAAGAAAACTTTATTGACAAAACGGGTCCATTTCCCCCTCTAATGCTCAGGGCAGAAACTGTCTGTTTGCATGACTTTGTGGCTTTTTTGGGGGAAATTTTGCATGTGGGAAATTATTCTTGGCAGCTGTGTTCAAAGGCCCCTGGAACAGTTCATATGTGTGACTGCGGGCTGGTGCTGTGTTGCCTTTTGTGCTTTACTGGGCCATAGATGTGGCGGGGAGGGAAACCGCTGCAGCCATTGATCTCAGTCTGCTCACCTCTCAGAAAGAATAATAACAAGCTGCTTCGCCTTCTGTCTTTATGGCACTTGGCATCTTCGCATTTCAGTAAGTGGTTTGGCCACGGGCGCACGGCTGTGACGCACACGCTCCGAGGTTACCGCTGCAGTGGCGTCTGCTGGTACTTTTGACTCAGTGGGTCCCCTTTTTAATCCTCCTCGCCCCCACCCTCACTCTCCTTTTAAAGGAAAATATGTTTTGCAGAAAGAAACATGTTAAAACTTCAATCCAGAGCTTTTGCTTGCAGATGGTGAACCAAACCTTTCCCCTCTCAGAGGTATTTGAAAGTCCCTCATTAAATAGCAAAACTTACACTATGAACTGCGGTTTTCACTCTAACAATCTGACGATTTTTACTGAAAAATTACTTTCAAGCACTCAGCAGTCATTCTCAAAGCCGTGTCTTGGGGGGGGGGGGGGGGGTTATTTACTCATTAATTGCGTGATTTTCATATGTTTACACAAAAATTAATGTGTTAATTGACTCTTCTGTCAGCGAGGAGGACCTTGTGACAACGTGAAACCAGAAGAGGGCAGACATGCTACACGACAGAGAGCAAAAAGGGCCTGCATCGTTGGCCAAGAACACAGTAAAGGGAAAATCCTTGTAGCACTATTAGGTGAGGAAGCTGATCAATTCCTGAGAGCAGTAAGAGTGAACCGATGTTAGTAGACAATGACTGTGCAGTTTCAGTCAGGAGGAAAACTGTAAATTCCTCCAGTTAGAAATGTCCATTAAAGTAATGGAGTTCTAACAGAGAGACACGTTAAACTGTTGCCTTTCACAGACACCAGCGTTATTTCACAAGTTATTGAAGTGTCGGTAATTCATCTGCACCCATGAAGGTGTCACACGTGGTTTTAATGCAATATTCTCCGCAGCTGCAGACGGTCCCCTGACAATAAAGAGCAGGATTTATGAAATTGTGAAAGAAATCAATCAATAAGCTATAATATTTCTCCTGCTGACAAAACATCTTGGAGGAGAGTTCAGTCATGGTTTGATGTAGTTGCTATGTCGTTTGATTTTTCTTTCTTTTTTTTTTTTTTTGAACTTGCCCTCCAACCCAGCAGCGTTTCATTACCCAGTGCACTCTGAAACTGCACAGGAACAACCGCATAACTTGCAGAGGAGGGATTGAGGTCAACAACAGTTGGTATCGGCTCTAAAGCCACAATGCACAAGTGTGTAACCTTATGCTTTATCTTTTCGATGGGGTGGATTTACATTTCTGAACTCTTTGTTTACATCGAAGCGCTGACTGGTTACCGCGGTCTGTCGCATTTTCCCCTCGTTTATAAGAATTTTAATTGTCTCCCTGCTATATTTCAATACACGAGTTGTGAGTTTCCCCTTGTGGATGTATTGATGTGGATGTAAGTATTGATTTAAAATAATTAGACAAATTCTCAGACTGCCACTAAGTAGTGTTACATTTAGAGAAAAGTTGGTCCACAGTGGAGACAATTGTGTTTTCAATTCATCACTGTGGCATCTACAAAAAATATATATATTGCATTTAGCCTTGTGTTTGTTTGACCTTGTGACCTTTAAGCCCTTGTTTGGCGTGCTGGAGCCTTTTATTTTCTGCCCTTCATATCGCCTGCATAGCCTCTCTCTCCGTTGCATTCTGTGCTTGAGCTGACTCTCTAACTTCGTTTCAGGGTAAATTGGTTTGGACTGCTGCAGTCCATATCAGCCCCCTTTTCTGTTGGCTCGCCGGTGTATCCTTACACGTGCGTCATTACTTCATGTAAACAGAGGAAATGCGAAACTGCCGGGGGGAGCCGACACCATCCGCGGCAGTAAATAGAGGGCCGAGTGATCCTGGGTGGCGACGATCGAGCTTAGCGTCAATTAACGGAAACGACAAGCAGAACTCTGTCTGAAGGCAGCTGGGCCCAGTGTTATTATTTATACTGAACCAGATACATATGTTTAGGGGAGCAGATGCAGCCACGGATGTTTCAATCAGAAAAACATGGAGGGAACTCAGACACAACAACAAATGTCCCCAACATTGAGATGTACTTGAGTTTAGCTTGCACGCAATGCCCTTCCTCCCCTTTCTCTCCGATTATCTCGTTAATGCGCCTCTGTCTCCCTCCTGCTCTCACACATAGAGGCACCACTGTGAAACTTGGAGTCCATTTCGAATGGTGCACAGGGGCCCCAGTGAGGCCCTCTCCCCTGGCACTCCAACTAAACAGAGAGGATGGCGTTATCAGAATGCTGCCAGGAGGTTGTCAGCTCGTATTGGGCCGGGCCGACCGAGTGGCCAGTTGGCGGGTGGATGCGTGCCTGTGCCAGGCTCCCATGCAGTACCTTCCCTCCGTGGACATCTGCTGTATGCGGAAAAACTGGTAGAGTTTGTCTGTGGTTGCATCTTAATCCTCCATCTCTGCAGCCTGAGCCTGGCCGAGCGGACCGGCAGCTCCGCTCGCCTTGCTTGTATTAATTGCCCATGCCTGGCTTGCTGTTTGCTTCTGATTATACTCATTAATTTCAATTCCCCAGGAAGCCACCGCCACAGTAGCTGCTCCTTTTTTTTTTTTTTTTTAATACAGGCACACACGCAATTACACAGACTCATTCCCACATGCATACTTGGACAGGCATGAATGCATATTAGTAAGAGCAAAACCTTGCATTTGTTTTACGGTGTGAAATAGTCAGCGTTCATTAACGTGATTTCTTCATCCTAGCGCGTTCGCGTTCTTCTCATTTAAACGCCCTCAACACCGCCATACTAGATTAAAAGAAGAGAAGGGCGGCAGCAAAATGATTACATTTGGATAAATCTACATCTATTTTAAAGGGGAATTTCAGGTACTTTTACATAACGTCAAATTTTCTCTATAACACGGGAAACATGTTATGATTGTAGACCAGCTGTGAGAGGCAGCACACGCTGAAGATCCATCTGTACTATCATCCTTTACCCATGCTGTCATTTAAGCAGCCATATTGAGTTTTGTGGTTTTATTTTTGGCACTGCTAGCAGTCATTCAGTTGTTCCAGGCATGACATCAAATATGTTTTCACTATACATTATTTTAAAACAAAGCAGATAGTGTAGCATCTAGCTGTAGTATAATATCAGTTACATATCCATCACATATTATTTTAGCTTTTGTCAATATAAACCACGTTATTTATTATTATGCAATATACCTAAAAGTCAAAGGTCAAGAGAGTCATGTACATGCTAGCACTCATTAGCTACATGTCACCTGTTTCCTGCAATCATATTCGCAGATGCAAACAAGCCCCCGTGTCATCAGAAAGTCCCGGCCATTTGTTTGTCATCAGCAGCGGTAATGTGCTGTGTCTGCTCTCTGTAAGATGGGGAGCATGGTATGGGGGGTGAAAGTTAGTTCTGATCTCCTGGTCATAAGTCAATGTCCTCCTCCCAGCAGGTGGACCACATCTGGTAAAACCCAACATCTGGACGGGCAGGGTGGCCTTGTAATTACAGCAGAGCTACAGACTTCGCTCAGAATTGCCTGGAAAATACAATGTCGGACCACTTCACCGCCATGACTCATTAATCTTCCAAGCTCAAGCACAAAACACCATCATCAGAGGCTAATCAGCAGCTTATTGGCAAACACAATGAGACTGCCTGATATTAATGCTGTCTTAATGAACAGACTTGGAATGGTTTATGGAGGTCCGCTTTGTGCAAATCTACAGCTCCTTCAACAAAAGTGCGGCTACTACTTCTCCTCATCAGCCACTTAGCTCATCGACTACAGGGAATGGTAGAATCCTTCAATAATACCAAGCTGTGTGGCCTCTAGCCTTCTGTCACCCTATCACCTCAGACCCATGGACTTTCTTCGAACGTGGGGGCTTCTGGACTGACTCATCAGCCAGCTGTGCCTTAAAGGGCCTCATGGGGGCGTCACCCCAGAAGGTCACTGCCCTGGGCTGCAATTTTGACGGCCACGCAAATAAAAATCCCTGAAGCTTGACAACTTCCTCGCCAAGCCCGCACAACCCAATTAGCAAAACATTCCTCATTCGGGGGAAAATTAAAACATTCCAAAGTCAAACTCCCAGGGCCCCTGTTGACGTTTATTAAATTTTTTTGGTCTTGCACCTATTTCCTGTGATTTTCTTGGGCTGATTTTAACAGTCCGCCAGGGAGCGACTCCACACTTCACAGTCATGCCACTGAGTGGAACATGTACAGGACTTGGCCTTGCTGAATCCTGCATGCAGGCCACGGAATCTCATCTTCTTAACCCACTGCAGGACGCCCGGATATGAAGCGGAGATTGCCCCCTCTCTGTGGGTGCTAAAAGCCCACATTACCCAGTGGGCCGCACAGGCTGCTGCAGATACTCGATGAAGGCAAAGGCAAGGGGACGAATGCTCTTACAGAAGGTCATATTGATTGATAAAGCACCCTGTGGACCGGCTGTGGATTGCTAACGCGCTCCCATGATGTGTTTGTTGTGGAAAACCAGACTGCTTGCCTGAAGCCTCTGAACAACAAAATGGGGCAGAAAAAGACAGTGAAATCAATGAATGCCTCTTATATGTTCTTGCCAGTCATCTAAAGTGGCTCCCATGGCTCATATCTGCACTGAAAACACAACATGCTTTCTTAAGACACCAGAGTTCCAAAGCAGCAGCATTAGAAAATCACCAAAAGATCTGAGCAAATGTATTGATTTTTCATGTTCTTTACATTTCATGAAAAAAAGGGCTTCACAACTTGAATGTCAGTCTGCACTTTTGTCAAGTTAGTATGTCCAGATCCTTTTAACCCTACTCTAGCCTATTTTGAAAATGTTTCCTCCTTGGAAGGGCTCATCTTACCACAGTGAACAAGGACGACTTCTACTCAATGAGTCGACAAGATATAACTAACATGAAATCCCAAGAAAAAGATGAACAAGAGGTAATGATACAAGCAGATGCATTAGAAGTCCTGGTGTTCCTGCTACCATTGTTAAGAAACTGGACATTGGATTCCAAGCTTGTCATTCCTGCACGAACAAGGTAGGAATTCCCAGACTGCTTTTTTCAGTGATGATAGATGTCATCGCACATCAAAATCCTCCACATGGTTATGTTAACTAGGTGCAGATTTTAAAGCTAAAAAAAAAACACAAAACACAAAATGGCATTGAAAGACTCCATAAATTTCATCCTCCTTTAAAGGAATGCATCAGAAAAAGACAACATTTGCCTATTGTGACCAGGCCCCTATTGTCTTCTCTCTCCCAGGAGCCTTTCTGACAGAGCTAGATAGGCCTCTTACTGCTGACAGCCAAATATCCTCATCCATCCTCATCCAAGAGGCCCACAAGCGTCATCAGCCCCGACTAGATTTCCCCCGACGAAGCTCCAAAGGAGAAATCTTCTGCCCCTCCCTGAAGCCTGCAAAGCAGCAGTGCTGGAAGGGTCCCTGAGGAGCCTCTGTCAATATGTCATCATTGTCATAGCTGCCAGTTGGCAGCACAGTAACCCACCACAGATGTGTCAGCAAAACAGCCTCTATTTTATATCCTTGCCTTTCTTGTGAATATCCAACAAGCTTCTTCTGTGGATTCAGAGGACGACTCATAACTCAGGCCCCTCAACCACCCATGATGCGCTCCCCATTCCTGTGACAGAGAGGTGTTTATAATGATGAACAGACGCACAAGGGAGCGTTTGATTTGTACGCTGTGTGCATGTGGGTGTGTGAGCGGTGTTGGGCTGTTACGCCGGTGGTGCAGTACAAGCAGACGTAAGCACTTCTAACTGTGCTGACGAACACTTTGGAGACTAAACCGACCATTTCATAGGATGATAAAACCCCAGTAGAAATGTAACACAGAGACCACTTTATCCTTTGTGTGTGGATGTGTGCAAAGTATGAGGTTTAGGCTGCTGGTAAATACTTTACACATCTTCTTTGTTGGATAGAGAATGATGTTATAAAAGATTCAAAACCACAAAGGTTTTCAAAACAGAAAGGAGCATGCCTTTGAGAAATGTCCCCACTGTGCTGACTTAACTGTGCACTATTTGTCCTCTGCAGCAAGTTTCCTGAACGTGCAATGATGGTTTGCAACTACAACGTCCTGCCAAATGGAACAATATTTAGTCAGCGGGAGTTGCAAGTGTGCTGTAAATATGAGGCATTTTGCTAAAAGCTGGGAAATGGCAGCAATTCTACGGCCATTTGGAGAGCGAAGTCGTACTCAGTGCAACACTTCCGGGCTTCATATCATCAGGCCTCTGACAGTAATTGTTTATATGCTGCGTTTAGTGAGGATGGTATAGAAAGTGACAGAAGGAAAAGAGAGAGATAAATAAAGATGATGAAGGGGCAGGCAGAAGTGAGGGGTCCCTTACAGGAAACTACAGAGCCCCATTGGTTAATAAGGAAAGAATGCTTAATTCATGGTCCTGCCTGACAGTAGTGTCAATTAATGTGATTCAGACAAATATAACACGCTCCTGTCACATAGGACCATGTGTGTGTTGAATCTACGCATTGCAGTTTGGGTTCGAGGCCTCGTGTGAGGACATACGTGACCTCCGACCATGGAATGTTTTTCATAGCCAGGTCATCCTTCTTCATTTTCTCTAAGTGGGTATTGCGCAGGACAGCATTTATTCAAGCAGTTTCAAATGTTTGGATAACTTGCTCCGTTGGACTTAACACACCCAAAGTGCCTGAGATGACATCCATCAGTCAAACTTTGTTTCGCTAAGGGATCGGGTTAACTTCATGTTATCGCTTACTGTAACTGAACTCTCAGGGATTACATTCAGTGACACCATAAATCCAGACAAGCCGTGGAACACAGTGACATCATATATGTTTTAAGAGCTTGTGAAGGTGATATGTAGGTTCAGATCAAATTAAAACTATGTATTGATCATTATAATTATAATTATATAATTAAAAATCAATTATAATTATTGATTAATGGATGATGCCACATACATCCACCGTGTTGGCTGATATGCAAATATGGCAACAAATCCGTGCATTAGAACTTCCACGAGTGACAAGTATGTGGGAGCCTGACTGTTGCCTGTGCATCAGCCCTCTGCAGAGCCTAACTTCATAACGCACAGATTTAATATGAGCTTAAGCAAACATTCATATCTGCAAGCTGTGCATAGGCAAATTAGGTGTCAAGTAGTTATATAGTAACTGCCAACGGCCTCCGCTCCACATCAGCATCATTTAAGATGAAATGAAATCTTGGACCTGCTGCTCAGGGATCCCTTGAAACCATGAAGATATCATAGAAATGTGACTTAATAATAGTAATTCTTACCAGAAAGATATTTCTGACATCCATTGGAATTGAATTAGAAGCTACAACAATACTTCTTCCTCATGTCAACCGGATATTCATTTAATCAAGGAGCCGCCGCATTCTCCAAGTTCCAAAATGCCTTTTAAAAGACAATGCGTTGCAAAAGATGGAGACACAAAGAAAGTCAGAATAAAATGACACGCTTTGCCCAGAGCAATTTCAAGATTCTGGTAAGTTGGGAAAAGAGTGCTTGATATGTGACTAACAGTAAAATTCAAGATGGCCAAAATACCTGAACGTCACTGGAGTAGAATGCAATAATTAAAACCTGTCATTTCCCTATCACTGACTCGTGTCCATTGCATTTTAAAGGCAAATAGTTTTAAGAGTTTTCAGAACTTTTTTTGCTTTCTGCCAGGTCATCTGATAAAAAGGACATTGATATGATATGATGGACTGTGATGAGAAATATTCCTGCTGGGGGAATTCATGGCCTGATTTTCATTGCTGAATAAATATGGATGTCAAACATCCCCAAAGCACAAACGTTTTCACTATTGTTTGCATTTTATTGATATCCAATTAATTTGAGCGTCGCAATCAGAGAAATGATAAGAATCAAACTGGTCAATTTTGAATTATTTCATAGTCAAGTTTTCTCTTGGCAATAATCTCCAATATGTTATATTTGGACAACTCATTTAAATGATGATAACAGACTTGTTATATATTTTTACTTTGGGGATTTTTTTTTTAAATCACTAATTCTGAAAAAAAAACATTAAGATTGACCCGGATTCTCGTTATATTAATCCATTTATGTCCCCCAAAAACTAGGCCATTCACAGAATCCCCCAGTGTCTGCAATCTCGGGAACAAACAAGCACACTTGCAAGGAAGCACATTTACGAACAAGGAAACAAGTGTGATAACAGACAATGGAAACATGTTATTGTGAAGAGGGTGATTGAGACATCACAATTCCACGTGCACGTGAAAACATGGCAACAAAGCTGGACGAATCTGATGTTATCAGTTGTCCCCTTTGAAACTGTAGGGGCCAAAGTCTGAGCAAAGATTTGATTCAACTTGATTTATATAACAATCATAAAGTTCTTTAAAACCTAAAGGTAAACACATTAGCTTGACAAAATCTGAGTATAGAAGCCTCATACAGTAAAACTGTGTGTGTGTGTGTGTGTGTGTGTCTTTACATGAAAAGAGATTCATGTGGCACCCATATGCTCCACGTGGCTTTGACAGAAAGAGAGCAAGTGCGATCCCCCCCCCCCCACGGGTTGAAGGGAAATCTGCTGCAGACAGTGTCACCCACCACGGCTACTGCTTTAATTAAAGTTCTAATGATAGGCTTTCAGCCGAGATGGAACTTATCATCACACATAATCACTCGCCGCCAGTTAGAGCTGGCAGAATTACAACCATCTGGTCTACAGAGAACACATTCTGATCATTCTTCATATAGCACAAGTGCTTCCTGTTGGGTTTGGTATTGTTAAATCCTGTTACAACCACCGCAAGTCTCAGATCTTGAGAAAACTTTTTGTGTTCTTCTTCTCTGGGTGCGGAAATGTCGCCTCTAGATTAGCCCAGACAACACTATTTTACTTCACTGTTTTCAGAGGTGGAACAGACAGGTGACACTTTCCCCCTCAGACCAAACAAATGTTGCAATTTGTGTTTGTTAGCAAAAAAAAAAAAATATTGCAGAATCGAGTTTTTGTGTGGTCGCACCACTATCAAACGAAATCCCCAAGGGGCTGATTAACAGGAAGATTGGATGGCGGTTTTCATCACGCGTCTGTTGCGATTGCATGTGGCAAAATGTTAAAAGAGCTGATGATCTGGCACAGAAACGGATTGAAAATATAGTTTGTGTTAAGCTATTGAGGCTTTAAACTACTGCACCATAATGTGCTGTTTGCACACGGTAGCAGTTTGGATCTACAGCAACAGAAAGGGAGAAATCTGACTGGGGATAATAACTCCTGTAAACACTGTTTACGAATCAGGTTGTAGTAATTTACTGTTTTCTTGATGTTTGATTTGTTGACAGAATCTAACCAGCCGTTTTCACACTTTCATTAGAGCTGTTTCACTTTTGCTCACATTGCTGCAAGATTTACTCGCAAAGAATCAATGTGAGGTCAAATAAGAAGCACTTAGGGATTATTTACAGGCTCTGGGAACAGAGAGAACACAGAGAGTCTAACTGACAGCAAAATGGCACCACATGAGCTGATGTAATTCTCCTCCAGGTTGGAAGCGTGAATGCGTTGCCGGTAGGGACGAGTTCGGGCGCACGCGGCCTGCCATTTTACTGATTTACCATTGTTGATCAAAAGGAGGATGAGGAGATGGAAGGAGGGGGGAGGAAGCAGTGCAGTGCCGAGCTGAGTCACTGTAGCTGTACATCTCTGTCAGATTAATGGTGTGAGAGTGTGTGCAAGGGCTTAATGAAGGGGTCTAATGGCCTGTAGTAAAATGTGAAGATTTTATGCTTTGTCCATATTAGAGAAGGTCACTTGCCTTTTAAATATGTCTCAATTGTTAATAGACACTGAATTCTACTCTGAAGCATTTTTACAGTCGCGCCATGGTGACACAAACCCTTTCTTTTAATTTTTTTTTTTTTAATTTGTCTAGTCTCCTTCATGTTTATGATCCCCCTGTGGAGCAATACCTCCCTTCCTTTTACTCCGTCTGCTGCCCTGAGCTGAAAATGAACAGAGGATGACACAAATAGAAGAAAAAAGGTGTAGTGTCTGCAGTTTGACAAGCGCTCCCCACGGGCTTCTTTAATCATTCATGTTTCATTAGGTGACTTCTGTTTCCATTTTGCATCTTCCTTTGAAGGCGACGAGGAAGACAGAGGGATGCACGGCAATCAATTTCTCTGCCACGCGACTGTGGCGTCTCTGTATGGCTCCAACTTTTTGGCCTCAAAGCAGCTCAGAGAATTCAGCTTAAAAAAAAAGAGGTTTGTTTGAGTGAACATGTGGTTTGTTTGGTACAAATGCCAAATTGACCAATGACAGGTTAATTTTCGATCCGTTGGTGCCGTGTCAGCACATTAAGGGTTATAGACCCAAATGCTTGAGTCATGAGAAATATCTTATAACACTCCATGAATTCATTCCATGTGCAATTAAATTTGGTGTCTGGCAGCACAGATCACACACTTTTCACCAGGGGCGGTCCCAGGCTTGTCTCCTTTGTGTTTAAATCGAATCTTGTTTCTGGAACTTTACAGCATCCCAACTGGTGACCGACCTGTTTAACTATGTAACAGATAATACAAAAACAAACAAAACACACTACACACACTATTTTCCACAGATTTAGACCCTGCTGACTTCAAAAAGGTTTCCTTTTCCCATCTGTGCTGCAGTTCACATCCGGCACAACTCCAGTTAGAAATATGGAAATTAGGAATGTAAATGTGCAGGTGATTTTACTTGACTGTTTTAAATCAGTCATGTAGAATCACATCCAAGTTCAAAACCCAAAGCAGTTGTGATGAAGGAGGATTTGTTGTTCCTGTAGCCAAGCCAAAAACAGATATCAGTAAGCGACTCCAAATCGAATTATGGCATCATTTAAAACCCAAAAAAGCCGCTTCCTTGAAAAAACATTGGAGACTTTTTGATTTGTGTTTGTCGACAGTTCATGTTCTTAAAGCTATTGTCTCATTTTTACTGCTTTTGAAACAGACAAAAATCATTAAAATTCCAATCACAAGTGACTTTAAACCCCATCAGGGATGAACTGGAGACATCTTTAGCCACACAAATAACTCTTTTCTTTTTTTTTTCTGGTACTATGACATTCTTCTTCTCTTAAATGTAAATTTTAAGCACCAAACAGCAACGATCATTGTGCTCAAAGCAATCATCTGTTATCACTTCAAATGTCACATCTGTCCCTGCCCACCAGTTCTTCTGGTGATTTGGATCAGGCATCAGCATGTAGCTCATAAGCCGTGACATATATATTATTGGGTTGTACACTCGTCTCTTTACCAATTTGTCGGGACAGACAGCTGACTCCGTGTGATCTCGCCTGTTCCCCGGCTGAACTGCAGAGATACAATCAGTGCTGGGGTGCAGATGTCAGACTGGGAAATAGTGGAAATAGTTTACTTGAGTTGAATTGTGCCCTTGAGAGGAGGAAGTATACTGTTGCTATCAGATGAGAGATCAGAGAAGGCGAATAGTTATCACATCAGCAGTAATTAGGGGAACAGGACGTGGCTGGCTGATAAGGATCTGCGGGCTTCTTGCAGACGCTTGAAACAAGTCCCTGAACACCGTGCAGCATCGTCTGTTTCCTTTCATCTCACCTTCTTAATCCTGGTTTTCATGGCTATTTATGGATTATTATTATTTTTTAATTTGTTTAGCATCATTTGTTTAGCAACTGATGTATGTGGATTAAACTGTTCTTATTTCCATATTTGGGACTAAATCACATTTGTTGCTTTATCTCCATCCTTTTTGCATTATAAAACTGCTTTTTTTACTTTCTGTAAGATCTAACAAGAGGTACCTGCTTCTCTTTGAATACTGACCCCCTGAGAGAGTCTGTGCTGAGTTCCTCTTTAAGAAGATATATAATCCATGCTCACCATCTGCCAAGTCCAGACAGAAATGTATTGTTAATAGTTAGTCATTTATCACTATTGCTTTAAACCTGCCATTTCTGCACTGTAGAATTATAGCTTTTCTGCACTTTTAAAAATAATTTATAGAGTTTCTGCAAAATTATTGTTGTCGTTTACCTTTTTTGTCTTTCAGATAACCATGGCAAATTCCATTATATGTGAAGATGTCAAACACTTATTCCGAATTCATGTTTTTCATATTTGAAGATGGGCTAAAGTCATGACACGCACATGTGCGTTTTTTCAAGTCATAATCATCTCTTGCCACCCGACGAACCGACACCCTTCCATTCTTTATGCAAATCACCATCTATTGTCAACGCCACCTAGGGGCTAATGTGACAGGGATTCTCACACTCTATCATAGTAATTAACATCCTTCTCCATTTGCCCGTACACCCCCCCCACACACACACACACACAGATCTCAAATTAATTTAAACCCTTTTCTTATACGTGTCAGCCGAGTCATTATCCTGTCATTTGGACCTGTGATTTTTAGCAAAGAATGCAAAACTGCTGCTGACAGAATAAGACACAGCAGAGTATGCGTTCGCATATGTGTATGTGCACGTATGCTTTAATGTGTGTTGTCTGCTGTGATGTGTATTTGGTCAGGAGGATGTTAGGATAATAGTGCTAAGCTTTACCATATATATTTTCATATACTGTACTTTAAGCTGTTCTTTGTCATTTAAATGTAACCTCTTTTTGCAATTAAATCATTTAAAAGTCATTTACAGACGATGAGTTTGAAGGCATTTAAAAAGCTGAGCCCCCAGCAATTAGCTGTGTCGTAGCACAAGGCACAATATGGCATTTTCAAAGCATCAGAAAGGGATTAGCATAGTTTAAAGCCATTATCATTATCATAAACATTACAGTGCGTCATTGCTCAATACTGCTCACCCTCCAATGTAAAAGATTCTTCAAGAGCGGCACAACTGCAGGATGGCTAGGGTCAATAAACTCTGAATCCTCACAGTTCCGCTTGTGTTTTTGCTGTACAGAAATGCACCCGCCTGCGCAGGTTCATTTCCCTTCTGAATAGAAAAAAAGGTTCTGTGTTTTTTGTCAACTTTTATAGGCACCATAAATTGAGCCGAAGCCAAACGGTCAAACTTTTGGAGACAACATCAGAAGATACGGATGAGGAGAAAATACACAGAGGGACGGCCAAACATGGTCTCCAGCAGTGGAGGACACACACACACACACACACAGATGGTACAGCTACTGTCAAGTGGCCAAAAGGTTCAGATGCAGGTTGTTTGTATGCTCTGAGAAGAGAGAAAGAACGACTATGCACATGGATGAACTGTACCATTGTGTGTTGCTAGATGGATAACTAAATAAAGTGAATCATTTTTTTTCTGCGGGTAAACTATTGTAGGCCATCTATAGAACCCATTTTTTTCAGCGGATCATGGCTAATTCAATTCAATTCAATTTTATTTATATAACACCTTTTACAAAAAAGTTGTGTCTTGTTGCTTTACAGAGGTAGAAACCCAGAGCCTGAACCCCCAGGTAAGCACAGTGGCAAGGAAAAACTCCCTTTTAACAAAGAAGAAACCTTAAGCAGGACCAGGCTTACAAGGAGGAACCATCCTGCTGAAAGTCAGCTGGGTAAAGGAGGAAAAGAAGAGGGAGACAGGACAGAGAGAATAAAGAGAGAGAGAGGGAGAACAGATACAGTCATAAGAACAGATACAATCATAGAGTCATAGAAATACAAACATATCAGACATAATATATATAATACATATATACATAATACCGCATCGCTAATATGGGTCTAACTGACCAGAGATGATGGTTCTGGATCAGAACTATTCTCTCTGCTGTTGTGAGCTGGGCCGGCAGCCCGAGGGTAGGAAAGGAAGGTTAAATCTTTACAGACCTAATGAGATAATGTAGAAACATGAATATTAAAGATGGCAGATATAGTTGCTCGTACCCCCTGTAACATTATGAATAAGCATGAGGATTCGCTGCTCAGCTTTGTCAGTGCCGGACATATGAGATCTTCCACTTTAGTCATACTTTTTGATGAAGTATTCATTATCAGAAATGACTGTGTGATGTCCACGATTATAATTGAAAAAGCCGACCTCAAGGCAGATCACACGCTGCACACGGCTGAGGGTTTGAATATATAATTGATTTACCCAGAGATCTGCCCGTATCAACATTAACTTCATATAAATAAATGAGAATATACATACGTCTGGCTAGCGAGGGTCGTATACTGGGAGCTTCAGTTTGCTGCAGCCTCCTCTTCAAACCTAACTGGTGTGAGTTATTGCTGCGTGTGGCTTGTGATGGTCTGGCTGCCCGTCCAGTATTCCAACACAAATACCATAACGCTTCCTGGATAAGCCTCCAGATGTTGAAGATGTTAACATAAGGCTTGTTTTCTTTTTTAAATATGTATTTGTGATTTATTTCACTGATTTATTTCTAAACCTGCAGCATAACAATGAACAATCGTAAATTTTTACTGTCGTATTCTGCAGGATTGTTTTGAACTTGCACTTGATATTGTTGAGCAGTGGCGAAGGAGCAGGTCCTGTTGTTGTTACATTACAAATCATACCTAAAAGTATGCCTATTAAAATCAGCTTTTTACTGAGTCCATAAAAAGGAAACATTTATTCAGTAGCCATAAACATGAAAAGACTACACATCGTTTTACAGGGTTACGCTTAAATGTCCAGTTTAGGGAAGAAGAAGAAAAATTGATTTGCCTCAATTTGTTTTCCAGTTATAATAAAGATTTAGACATAAATTGTTGGTGAGCTGACAGTAAGAACTTTATCATCTCTACAATTCCAGAAGTGCTTCAACTACGTCAGGCTGTAAGCCACATTGTCAAGAACAAGCTGATTCTTTAAGAAAAAGTGATTTTCTAAAATCTTTTTTTGGGTCTTTGGCTTTGTCCTTGTGTTCATTTCCCCAACTGTTTGTTGCGTTTTCTGATGCAGTTCCTGTCTGTGCACACTCCAAATGACATCAGCGGAGGACGATGGCAGCCCTGGTGCCAAAGCTTCACTGGCAGCAGAACAAAATGGGGGCATCTTTTGGTTCACTTCACTATACATGATGCCAATGTCTGTGTGCGAGCTAGAATTTAACAGTTTCAATATTTCGTCTGTTTCTCCCTCTGCTGTGTTTTGATATTTCTGTGGGTCCTAGAACCCAAAACATGAATTTATCATCAGTCCCGTGAACACAAACTGAAAGTACGATGAACTGTAGCTGCTGAGAGGGCAACAGTGACATTTGGGGGCAGTGGGGCGGTGGTGTAATTAGCCAAGGCAGCGGTGTGCTGCTCACCTGCGTGTTGGCTGTGCAGATTCTTGGCCGCCCTGGCTCACTAAGTAAGGATTTGCACGCAAACTGGTGTTATTGGATCCACCTCAGTGTCATGTGCTTCCATAAGTTTAAATATTGAAGAAGGTGAGGTTCTCTCGTGGCTCTCAGCTGGCAGTTTGATTCAGGTTCTATTATATGTGCCTGGGTCTATAATAAGCAGGAACTGTCCCGTCTCATTAGGCACGCTCAGTGGCGCTCTCTGTACCCCAACCCCACGCTTAACTCGCTCCACTCCCCACTGCCTCGATCTAATGCCTCGCTCAGTGAGGGGAGGAGGGCGAAGACTTAAGAAATTCTATTCTCTTCAATAACACAATTAACTAGGTTAACTACAGGCATTTTACTTGACTGAAAAAGGTTATTTATTTATTATTTCTATCCAGAGAGAAATAATTACTTCTTAACTAACTTTATTCTCTTTCACCGTTATACTAGCACCAGATAATCTTAGATTTTGATGTATTTCTTTGATCCTTTGATATGACAGTATCTTTCTAGGTGTGTTGAGGATTTCCTGCCTGTTTCATGTCTTTTGCTTTGTTGGTTTCTGCTGTTATCACCTCAGTCTGCAGCTCGGCCGAGCAGCTACACACCACACACCCCATGTCTGTAAGTCTTAAAATGATATTTTTATTTACACAGCTAATAGTTTTATATCAAAACATCCAAACAACAAAATGTTTCTGATGTGGTGGTTGGCCCAGAATCAGTGCCAAACACCTCAGATTTACTGGGCAGTAATTGAAATCGTGAATATGAATTTTCTATATTTTTAAATGAGCTGTTACTTTTCCGTTCTGTGTTGGAATTTTAAGAAATAAGCTGCATATATAAGTTACCAGCAGATTCTTTTCCTGTGTTGTGACTGTATTGCCTGAGGCAGACAGGCCGGCAGGATGATGACAGAGTATATATCTGCACTTTACCGAGGATATCTCATGGGGAGGGGGATATGGTTTAGAAATAAGGAAAACCAGGAAGGAAGAAGTTACCTTCTGAACAGTTTGTTTATGCCATTTTTATGTCCTCGGCAGCAGAAAATTGACCCAGGACTCATTTTCCAATAAATAGGACAAGGATTGCATATGCTGTCTGCACATTATGAGAGGGTGGGTTACGCAAGCCCTCTTTTTCTGCTAATTCCATCAAAGCTTTGGGAGCAGTTCTAATTGGGCGTCTCTATTTTGGGTTTTTTCCAGCCTTGTTTTGCTGCCTTTGAGTAAAGGCAGCGCAGCGAATGTAAAGCTGTGTGATAACAGGGCCATTCGCCACAGTACTGAGTTTGACCCGGCAACCAGCCTCCATGACGGATGGGAGATGATTCCGAGCCCCGCAGCTCAGCAAGACACGCTCAACACATGCACTCTCCCAATCGCTCCGTCGCCCTGCTGTTTTTCTTGTCTCACTCAGCATCTCTCCCTCTCTCTCTTCCTATCTCTGTAACTCTGCAGATCGACCCAGCTCGGCTGTACTCAGTCTATTTAAAGCTGGTGCCATAACCACCCACTGCATCTTTAAGAAGTGGTGACTCACCAACAGATCAGCCCTGTGCACGCACACCCGCAAACACACAATCATGCTCCTTTTTCTGTCTTTATGCTTGTCTTGTGGCAAGTGCATATGTTTTAGAATGATAGTATGTTCCAAAGTGAAACACACACACACACACAGGAGGCAGGACTGATGGCACAAATAAATAAATAGGCAAAGAAATAGGTCTTGTTTACTTTGTACAGTGTATATGTTCATAATGTGCATAATGTTCACATGCACGCACAAACATGCGCATGCACACACACATGCTGTGCACTTAGAGGTATTGAGTTATGTGCTATTCTGGGTGCATCCAGGGGACTTCCAGCTTACGGGAAAAGCAAACGGCGACATTTGCATTTTACTTTGCTCGGCCAGGATATATAAGCTCGATATAAGCAATAGATTTTACAGAGTGAATGGAAGATGGACGATGGCTGTGCGTGGGTCGCCTTGTTGCTGATTATAGAACAAACAGGGCAATGCATATGGCGTGTTTCTGTATCTGTGGCAAGAGCTTGCAGCCAGCCAAGCTGAGCAGTTTTCGCTGGCATGGTTTTGAGTCCCTCTCACTTCTTTGCATTATTAACAAAACCCTGAATAATTCACTTTCGTATCAAACAAATATTTTTGCAACTTGCACCTGCAAATTGCTGGAGATCAAGCTGCTGCACCGTACAGGCGTCAATAATAAGGACACAGGTGATGTCATGAAGTGTTTAGATTAAACCGTATTAGCCTGTGATGCTCCGCATCGCTGACTGTCGTGAGTCATGACTTCATTTCTATTCTCTGCTGAATCTGTAGGACATTATCAGCATTCCTCTACTGCCTTGAAATGTTAATTCAGAGACTTTAAAGTCTCCCGGCAGCCCATGCTCCTATACATGAAATTTACATTTAAGGGATGAAACTGTCATTTATGTATGTTTTTATGTTGCATTTATGCATTTTTATGCATTTATGTAACACATTCAAAAAACCCGCACACGAAAATAGAGTTTGACTTGGGCCGCCTCTCAAGCCCCTGCATACGTAATAATCTGCCCCAAGTGCACACATCGCCTTTCTGCAGAATGTTACTGTGCAAATTCCACGTGGCGAAGGTCCCGAAACCCTGCCTGAGTGCTGATAGGTGAAATCTAAATCCTGGAAATGACGCCGCGATCTCCAGCACCGACTCGAGTTCTGGCTTGTTAGTCACGCTTTGATGCACGGTTTGGAGAGGACTCCAGGAAGCACGCCCAAACGCACATGCGCACTTCTCCAGCACGCAGACTTGGGGACGCTCTGTGCAGATTTGCTCACGCAGCCCGTGAGTGCTTAGATGGAGGGCGGCAGCAGCTTTTGGTACTCTGACGGGGAACCGAGGTCACGTGTTTCAACTCCAGCTAAAATATTTAGGAAATTTAAACCTACATGTCGTCGTACAGCCAACAGATTTACTCATGACATTTCTTAGGTCACCGCTGAGGACTAATTCTTAAATACTCTTATGATGTTTATATGGGCAGTTTAACATACTGTTTTATTTTAATCTATATACTAATAAAAACACAGGAGGAATCATTTTAAATCTCACAAATTATCAGTCATTTTAATGCATTTTTAAAAAGTATATAAAAAAAAAATTGACAACACAAAAAGTACTTAGCAGCATTACTTTTCCTAACTGTCTCTCTCATATTGACTTTTATTGTAAATATTTCCTTATTTCATTAGAATTCTGGAGGTCAAGGGCGCGACTCCACCTGACATCTCTAAATTTTCAAAAACTTTCTAACACCACAGATGTTTGGTAGGTCAGCACGTCCACAGACCCCCCCGCTCAGCTCCATTTACTTAAAAAAGGGTCTGCCAGATTATTTAACATGACAAAATGAAGAAATACTAGCAGCTGCAGCCTCTCGTCACATGCAATAAAGTTTGCTGCCTCATGTGGGGGATCTCTCCCTCTTTTTGACGCAGACTTTTTTTTTTGGTCCATAATTTATACATTTACCTTACTTGCTTCTGCGTGCGTTGGCCTCCTGCATTTTTTAAAGGCTGGGTATTGAGGGATTTTCTGTCATGCTCTCTTGCTTTGTTCTGATCACGCAAGCTGCTGCTGCCATTCCACAAACAGGAAGACCCAATGAACGCAGAGGCCTTACTCATGCCACCTAGCTGGGATGGCAGCCTGCACGTGAGCAGGCACACACTGTCACAACAGCAGAGTCACCACGCACCATCATGGCGGAGGGGGCGGAAGGGCCGCTCCTCCAGCTGCAGCTCCGGGGCAGATTTGTGCCATTGCGTGAGCGTTTTTCACACAAACGCGGCCCAGTGTGTCTGGAGGGGTGTTGAATCTTCATCTCACACCCATGCAAGCAGAAGGAATCTTCCTCCTCTGCTCCCTGTGGAGAACATGTGGAGAGGCCAAGATGGGGAGATTAAAAAACAAAATGAAACAAAAAGGGGTAGGAGAGGGTAGTTCCTGGATCAAGTTCTACTACTAAAATCTTCTCTGGCTTCAAAAACAAAGACAATTTACACAGAAAAATTATCTTTAAATAAACTGAGTGACTTTTTTAATGGACAAATTCTGTGTCAGTTAATAAATGTTTACATTTAATGTTCAATTTTCAAGCAGATTTTTCTCTGATTGTAAGTAAAGATGTATATAGATGATTTCATTTTTCCCAATTAAATAATCTGTCATAATTAAATTAGAATAATCACTTGGCTGTCATATAATCCATCATATTTGGGTTCCTGTATATTTCCTCCCTTCCTGGAATGTGTGTCCAGTATGTGAGTCTCTAACAGTTTAAATAGAGTCATGGAATGGAAAATAAGTTCTACTAGATACTAAATACAATTAATGATTATAAAATAGTTTTAACACATCACATAAAATTATTTTAACGCCGAACCGAATAGTATAATTTAAAATTATAAATGGAAGCAAAGGTTGTCTTTATTGGTGAATCTGTGTGTGCAGCATGCAAAACCCGAATAATAACTTCCGATTTATACAGTGTGTATTGTAGAAATAAAGTTTGTTTTTAATAATAGAGTCCAGGAGGAGTCCTGCAGTTTGTTGGTGTTTGTGGGCTGCAGCTGGATTTTAAACAATCCACCAGTAAATCTTCAAATTATTAAAAATAATATAATACAGTATATTTATTACAATTTATTTATATTTATATGGTGAAGTAAGACTTAATTCAGTGTTTTGTAAATATTATATATAAATATGCTCTAATGCAACTGTAAACACTCTTCAAATTATTGTTTTTAAATTATTTTACCTTAAAAAAAACCTGATTACAATCTTGCATTAAAGGAAGGAGAACATTCTGTATGATCTTGTATTTGTGCTGTGCTACAGTATTTTTACACTGTAGTACACAATTTATAAAAACTACACTTGTGGTGAAAGAAATAGTTTGTTTAGGATGTTTTCTTTTCATATTACAGATTGATAGATGTAAACTTTGTTCTTCTTCACTATAAACAGAAAAGAAGACAGTAAAGATAAAACAAAAAGACAACACTAAGCGTGATTTTGGGGAAATGAAATACATGTTTTTTTTCCTACAGAATTTGATGTCATTTATGAAACTGTTGAAATTAATAAATTAATACTTTATTAAAATCTATAAACCATTTCCTAAATTATCATCTCATATCTTTGACTCCTAAATGAAATAAGTGCACACTGCACATTTACAATTACATTTAAATGTAATAAAGAAAGTTTATCAGAGTTATTATTTTAAATTAAAGAATTAAACTAGAAACATAACTGGGAAATATCATTTAATGTAATTCAAAATTTAATGTGATTCATTTGGAGAAATAAAGATTAGGAAGAATAATGATGATATTTAATTTTCCTTGCTGTACAAGAAACTCCTGAACAGATAAAAAGCCCCCCTCCTCTTTTGTTGGTCAAGTTGAGTCTCTCTCTCTCTCTCTCTCTCTCTCTCTCTCTCTCTCTCTCTCACCCTCTCTCCTTCCATGTGCTGTCATGCAGATTCTCTCATGTAAATTTAGGTCAGGCCACAGTCTCCTCTCTGGGCTTCAGAGGGAAATGTGGAAATGGATTGTTTCACACCACTTAATCTTATTGGGAGAAGGACGAGAATGTGAAAACAACTGGGACTAATGCAGAGGGCACTGGGGAGGAGAGAGGAGGAAAAGCACTAACGAGCGGGCGTAATGACAATACCAGAGCGAGAAAGGGGAGAAAAGTAGAGAGGGAAATAAGAGGGAGTCGAGGAGTAAGACAGAGGGGGCAGATGGGGAGAAATGAAAAGACGAGTGAAGTGGGTGAGAGGCAGGGTGAGGCTAAGCGGGGACAGAGGGATGGGCAGGAGACAACAGGAGGAAGGAGGAGGAGCAGAGAGCAAACGGAAGTCGAGAAGATGAGAGGAGAAAAGAGAATAAGAAAAGAGCATGCCACTCACGTCTCATCTGGCTGCTCTCTGCCAGCGTCTCAGCTTGCAGAGCTGGCAGCCTGCATCCTCACAGACAGGCCATATGGCTTTATTATACACACACACACACACACACACACACACACACACACACACACTGAGTTAAAAACTTGTAGGAAACATACATGAGGGGACTAAAATGGTCAATATGAGTTAATATGTTGTGCCAGTGTTTACACATAACCCCCCCCACAGAGTATTCACAGTGTTGTGAGGACAGATACTGCAGGCAGGGTGCGTCAGCGTGACCAGTGTGACACACATTACAGCCATTATTGTAGTAATCTGAGGGATTAAAGAGATTGGTGGTGGACGTGCCCACTGAGGACTGGACTAATCCACCTGTCCTGATGTAACGATGGTCCAACAGGCTTCACATGTGCAAAGATCTGTGTGCTGGTGCTACACTTCTTCAGATTAGGAGACCTCAAACAGGGCTGTGCTGTGCGTTTGGGGAAATGCATCATTCCAGACATTTTTATTGTGTTCTCTTCTGTCTGCGATGTTGAACTGGACCGCGGTTGTTTCCACTCAGCTGTCATTGGTTTGACATTGAACTTCCACTTTCACACCAGTTTGTTCTGTACTCAGCATTTCTGTGGTTTCTGACTAACCCTAACAGAGGTTTCAGCTCCAAAATATAAAATGTCTAGACTTTTTTGTATTTAGTTATTTGTTGTTAAATGTATTATTGCAACAGATGATAAAACAATATACAATAGACCACATTTTTGCTAAGATGCTCAAACCTGAGAAAATAATAATTTTTTTTCTATTTTAGGTGAAAATAACCTTGAATCAGCATTACTGGTAACATTCCGGTCAGACTGCAGCAGATAAAAAATGTAGTTGACTGGAACACAGGAATTACTCAGGACCTGTGTAATCATAACCTTTCTCTAGAATTCTTTTGCCACCAATAGTTTTCATAATAGCTCTGTGGTTAGGACATATTTGCTGTCTGTGTTATATCAGGAAAAAAAACCCTTTTTTTATGCTGAATGAAAAAAAATGTGCTGCTCTGGAGTCACGGAGAGATGGAAGATAATCACAAAACTGGAGTACTTGTCCTCCGATCAGTCTGTGAGGGTTTGCTAGTCACTTTTTACAACATTTAATTTTGCTGCTGTTATCGTTAACAGTTTTAAATCTTAAACGGTAACGTTTATTTAACAGCAGTGATGTGCTGACCCAACTTTCTTCTGCTTTATCAACACAGTGGTCCCTGATTGTTTGGCAATGAAACTGTTTTCAACCAGAAACAGTGTGAAGGGAACATTCTTTTTAATTGTTCACTGTGTTGACAATGGCAAACGCTTACTGACCCCCTGTTTCTATTGTTCAGGTTAATTTGTCCGGGTCAACTTCTAGGAACAAATGAATTGAAATTGATGAAAAGAGAATGGAGCCCTGCAGTCTCAATCACCACCAGGACGACTGCTCCCATGGTTCGGGGTAGGGGGCAGTGCTCGTTGCCGGGATACAGGCCGGACCCAGTCTCGAGGTCCCGCTGCTTTATTGGGCAACACATTTGACCCTAAGGTGACCCCCAAATTGGCCCCTGACCTGAGAAGTCGCACCTAATCAAGGCAGCCATGCAGGGAGGGCTAATGCTGCCGACCTGCTGTTGAGGATGCAGAGCACCCTGCTCCGACCACATCAGGATCACACAACATGACACCCTCAAATAGTCCAAATCACATTTAGAACAATCATAGGATGGACAATAGGGTTCATGGCGTCAACAAAATAAGCTTAAAGCAAATGCTTCTGAAAGAAGCAATAAAAAAAAGGCGTTAGGTATTAGCATGCTAACCAACCAGCTTTTTTGTTATATTGCAGTGTGCACGTGCAGAGGCTATAATGGCACTACCTGGGTTTCTATTACACTTCCTTCTATACACTAAAGTGTATAGAAGCAAGTGTTGTATAAATGTAATAATAATAATAATAATAATAGAGTGTTAATAAATAAAGTGGTAAAAGTTAAAAAAAGTTTTTTCAGTTGCAGAAAAGTGCAAAACAGAAGATGGAAACAACCTTTGATATTTTTTATTTTTATCTTATAACGGCACATGATCGCTGCTCGTGGACAAGCACCAGCTGCCCAAATGAAAATCTTTGAACCAGATTTTGTTCCATTTTCCTCTTTTCACTCAGTTCGTTCTGTTATTTGATTTTTTTTTCCTTCATAAATTCACATTTAGATGTAAACCAGGCTGTAGCTGGATGTCTGAACTCATACGAAGGCTGATGGCACTGTTTCAAATTTAACTTTGTAGTGGGTTTGGATTATTTTTGGGCTGTGTCAAGTTTTTGATAAATCTAACTTTTCTAATGAGATCACTCTGATTGGGTTTTCAGTTTTAGCCAATTGGTGGAAGAGAACAGGGCATGAACAAGAACATCACGCTTTTTTTTTTTTTTTTACCGTCAAGAAAATACTGTTCGTTTGAATTCGTTTTTCACTTCAGAGGAGCAGATATGGCAGCAATATAATGAAAAATAATAACTTTTAAAAAAGAATCTATAGTAAAACATCCCAATAAAAAAGACCCTGACTCAAAATTACATACAGATTGACGGAGCGGTTGTCTGTGATGTGGTTTTCTATATTTGGTGCTCTCTCATAACTATAGTCATTTTTCCCCAGCTGCTGTAATGCTGTCATTTGCTGTCTAAAGTTAATTAGTAGATTTATAGTTCTTTTTTTTTCTTTTTTTGAAAAAATAATTTTATGGAGGAACAATCAGTTAATTTCTACTATAAATACCTCAGAGGGCCAATCACAGGGCACGTGTCCACCAACTGTGGTAGTGCCTGAATATCAAACGTATCTCTTGATCTGGCCTGTCACCACCAGACCGTTTGCAAAGGCAGACCATGCGCGATCACAGACTTCTTCATTCTGCGGCCTGACACAAAGAGGAATAGGACGACCCAACCGGTGAGCATTGTGACTGACTCACAGCAGCGGCTATCTCAGAGAGCAGCAAAGCAGCACACTCACAAACAAACTCTAAATGCCAACTAAACCTCAAATTGCGGCTATTTATTTAAAAAATATAAAGAATTCAGACACAACAAAAGCACAGAATTTGCCCTCTGTACACTGATTTGTGCTACTGAGTCGTTTTTGTCTTTGTGATGTCATTGTTGAGTCTATCCATGTTGACTTGGTCTGGCTGCTCTTCAAACTTTACTGGCATCCCAGTATTTAGATTTTGTCCAAAATCTCTATGTAGGAATTATTTTGTGGAAACCCCACGTCTTTTTCTCATTGAGATGTGGCTGCTCAGTCGTTATGACTAAGATGTTTACACATGTGTCATTTGTTCTTCTATTTTTGATTCCTGGTTTTCTTTGTTCGTTCATACAGTCGTGAATGTTACATTCCGCCAGTGACTCAGCAGAAATCAGAGTTTGTGTTGTCTTCTGCTGGGCCGCTCTGCATATAAAGAGTAGCTTCCTGCTGCACTGGCGAACCTTTGCTCTTTGTTGTGGCGCTGTGATAATTACGGCTGTGTACCTCCGCTGGATGGGCTTCGTCCCCGCACAAGAATGTTTCCAGTTATTGTGGCCGAAAATGCAGAGAGCAGAATAAGACAGGAGGCACTGGCAGGAGTCCTTTGGCAAAAAATTGAATTTGGATAAACATAGCAAGAACGCCGCCAAATGCTGCTTCCATATCGTCTCTCAGGCCAAATGCAAACCTCTGAAGCCTGAGCGGAATCCCACGTGCTTAGCTTTACCTTTCATTAACTGGATTTGGTCTCTTTCAATAACATAAAATAAAACCTAAAGAAAACTGTAATACACAGTTTCTTTTTATGAATTACTTATGTCAGTACTTTTGTGATTCAATATTGAAAAATCAAACCCTCCCCAAAACAGTTTCACGTGACCGATGAGGCCCACCCAGCTTGTTAGCCAGCTGATAAATTCACCCACATCTGCTCACATAATCTGTGGAATTATTCTATTTTCGCCTGCTGACTGTTAATACTTGATGTATTTCACTCTGCGGTTTTGGGTTCACGTATTTATTTGCATACCTGCTCATACCTGCTTTTTTATTTTTTTTTTGAGCCTGCCCAGAGCAACCGTACTGAAAAGTCTCCTCTTGCCGGGATATAGTAAAGGTTTTCTTTCTATTCGGGGCGTACCCGCACACATCCATCACAGCAGCAGGCTGGATTCCTGGTGATTTAGAATTTGGGGAGTGCAGCAGCCTGCTGACCAAGGCCTTTCCTGCACCCTCCTACCACTTTTAATATCATTATGGGTATTTCTCTCTATATTCTAAGAAATTGTTTTTCACCTGAACGAAGAATAATTGATGCAAATCACATTTTTTTGGTGCAGTCATTGCAGGGATTACATCTGGAAAAGCAAAAGTGAACTGTGGTAATTTCTTCCTCTTCTCTTCCCAGTACCTGCTGGGAGGTTTGTACTTTCAGGCCGTGTGTTCTCTCAGAGCCGGGACACCGCTCCATCGCTCCATGTCAGCGTTGAATGATTCCATTTCCTCACCCGTGCAAAGGCAGTAGGATTTTCTTCATTACATTTCAATACAGCATTTACACAATTATAGCAGCCAGAATTTGTATGTTATATGAAAAAGTCCACCGATAAAAAAAGGTGGAAAGAAGACCAGTGGTTATCAATTTATTATTTGAAAAAGGAAAAAATATTTTAGACACCAGACGTCTGTCAAATATCCCACTTTGTGTCCACTTACGTCCGCTTTGTCCATTTGAAGTTGGAGTCAGTGTACACTTTGGTTGGCTGGCTCTGGTAATATCAGCCCGTTCAGAGCACAGTCATATTTGGATTTTATTCTGAGTGCTCACTGTCCATTTCCACAAAGCCGATTTTGCATCATCCTGCTTAGAAGTGAGCGTTTGAAGTGTTCTAATCCTTCCCCTACCTTCAGATAACCTTGCCTGACTCACAGCAGAGTCAGGGTTCCATAACTGTAAAAGCCAGACAGGGTAAACGCACACTTATTTAATAGTTTACAGCTTAGTCTTACAGCTGGTTACCTGCATGTGTGATAATGACATGCACACGGTACGATCTAATGGTATAGACTGTATAAATCTTGCAAAACGTATTAAGAATTTGGATTGTGACATTGTGAGTCTTTTTAGACCTTTTTTTTAAATTTAGATTAAATAACTTTAGTTGAACATTTTTTAAAGGCAGACATTTGCTTTATATAGAAAAACCAAGACGTCAAATAGATTTTTCACGCTTGTGCCTTTTATTTATGCATTCCGTGGAACATTCAGGTTATTTTTACACTGGTTTCTAAGTTACTGAAATGTGAAGTTAGAATTAAAAAAAGTAAAAAAAAAAAAGGGCCTCTGATTTTAACGCGCCATATGTGTCCTGTAGACAACCAGGTCATGTCCTCAACCATAGCGTTCTAATAAATCTGAAATATTAAACAAGAAACACGACGGATCATAACATATTTCTGGGTTATTCCATGAGCAATGGCTCCTGATCCCTGGAATAAGTTTAAATCTACATCCAAACTTGTGTATGTGTGTGTGTAAGTGGAAAAAAAACGGGCCAACAGTAGATTTCTGTATGACAAAAAAATTTGTGATTTCACACTAAAGTCACCAATCTTACTTAAGATCGGACCAGATCCTCAGTGAGAAAGAGACAGATCTGTGACAGAGTGGGTGGCATTACCGGGCTGTCAGCCTGCTGAGGGCTGCTGCTCTTTATTCACCAGACAGAGATCAGCAATTTTCAATTTCCTCCTTGCCGCACACTTAAGCCCACATGCTGCCCGACCGTGGTACCCTTCAATAACCGAGGCTGACTCCTCAGATTGAGGAAGATGACCAACAATTGGAACTGTACTATTGGCTCTTCCAATCAGGACTGCCGATGTTGGTGGGTGGTCCATGTCTACTGCTTAAACTCTTGACCAATCCTCTGTCAGAGGAGGTCAGCTGTGTTTCACTGTCAGCATCCCTGCTGGCTGAGGCAGTTTCCTCATCACGAGGAACTAGGTTGACTGTCAGTGCAGGCAGATCCTGCGCGTGTTTGTTCGTGCATTTATGTGTCTGGTAAAAAAAAAAAAAAAAAAAAAAATCAGACAAGTTCAGCAATAATATGACTTAAATGAACAATCCACATTTCTCTTTGGTTGCACATTCCTGATGTTCCGTGTGCAAGTGTGTGTCTCTCTCTTGCTGTGTGTGTGTGTCCTCACTGTCTGTGTAAGTGCTGGAACCAGACGGTGTATTTTGGCCTCTCCTCGCTTCCTTATGCGTGTGCCAGTTCTCCGTCTGAAAAGAATCTAGAGGTTTCAAAGCTCTTTTTGTGAACTGCTCATCAAAGCCCATGCAGACAATCCACTGCTGATTTTGAAGTCAATATCCCTGATTTTTTTTTCTTCTTCTTTGGAACAGAACTTGTGGTTATGGTTCTGTGACTCTCTATTATATGTATGTGCTCCAATAAAAATGAAGCGACTGTCTTTCTGAAGAAGGGAAGATTGAATTAAATTGTCTATTATGATTGAGCACCAGATCTGGCATTCTCTTTAATTCCCCCCCGCCCCCCTTTATTCCCTTCAGCATCCAGTTGTAACTTTCAGAAATAAAGTGAAGGACCTGTACTGAAACTCCCAAAGGGCATTGTGAATAGTTTTATTTATGTATGCCTCTTTTTGGAGAGTAAAATCACAACAAACCTAAAAATAAAGAGAAGAATAAATAAGACTCAACTGTTTATTTTTTTAATACGCTACAATAGTATGGGTTCTTGTATCCTTTCTGTCTTCTATAAAAATCATAATAATAATGGTAATAATGTATTACAAAGTTGTCATAAATGGAAATCCATATGCTCATTTCCAGGCTTTATTTTTGCCTTTGCAGGATTACAGTCCAAACATTCTTCCATGAATAGTTAATATGGTCGCATTTTTCCTCTCTCGCTGTGCTGTCGAATGATTCAGCCAGACAGACACTGGAAAATTGAAAAGTACGATCCACGGGGGGTAGAAGGAAAACACTGGAATTAGGATAGGGGAACAATTGGAACTAGCTTATCCCCACAAATACACAGGCAGTAAGATGACACTTCCCCTCCTGTCAAAAGAGCGTTTTTGTCATCGCTCTAATTGGATGTGATTACATTACAAGCGGGAGGGAATGATGCCTCTTCCAGACAGTGGTGATTTCGGGTGCTTGTTCTACAACTTGTCACTTAGTGAATGAGTTTCCCCTGAACAACAGTGAGCTAAATGCTTGTTTATGATCAGACTGCAGGACCGTGTAGTTTGGCAACTGTGACACTGGACGGAGCAAAAACACAGAAAGAGCATCCATAACGAGGATGGAATCGGCAAAGACAGCAATATGCTTTGACAGAGCCGTGCTGGCAGTTGCATAAAGCTTTGCTATGCAGGATGATTTATGCAGGACAATATGACCCTTCTCTCAACAGTTTCACTCTAGCAACCGTCCAAATGGGACACCATCCAAAAAAAAAAAAAAACACCTTCAAAGGTTTGCACCATACATGATGCCACACATTGCAACTTTTATCTACATCTGCTACAACAGATACCGCCATCCAAGTGCTTTACATCCCCATATGTTCCAGGCAGCAGGTCTGAAGAAGTAAATAGATGCAATTTCCTGAATATGTTACTGTTTCCACTTCAGGTGGTGCAGAAGGTTTCCATAAAATCTTAAAATTACTCTTTATCTCACATGACATGCAGTCATCGTGAAGACATTTAATATGAGAGGTCTTCTTTTGAAAATGATGACCTTAACAAGGCAGCATCTCCTGGGCCTGTTTAATGAGTTTGGTGGGATTAAAAGGGACCTCTGCACTGAAACTATATTAAAGACATGGAGCCAACAAAGTCCCTGTTCTGGCTGCTCTGTCATCTTTGGTTTGGTTGACTTGAAGCAAGGAGTTCCTTAAGTGTCCTCTGCATTGGACATTTTTAATTATAAGTCCCACTTTCCATAGTGCCAATGATCTGGTTTCATGTAAAAATCTTGTATTCTTTGACTACCATCTTTATTCACTGCCATCTCTTGTAGTTGTGACTTAGACTACACATACATTTTCAACAAATTGATCAATTGTTGAAATTTAGGCCATAAAATCAGAGATTCTAATATAACATCAACACTGAACAGATAATATGGTTCAGTCATGTAGACTATCCTATAAACAATCATCAGAAATTGGTCCACCTACTTCATGCATGTCATGTTTGTTCTATAATCTCGTTTGTTCTAAAAGCTTTAGGCTAATTTAACATAGAACACTGAAGAAGATCCATCTAATCATCCGGGCGGCCCAGTCTGAAAGCAGAAAGCACTCTGACGTCACTATCTGTCATAATAAATGTTCAGCGCTTGCAATTTCCTCGTGTGCTGCAATAGATGACAACAGGCCGATAAGGAGGAAAATATCAGGTAAGCAATTAAACCAAAGTGCCCTCTTGTCATCCTCTTCTCATCTCCTTCATTTTCATCTCCTCTCCCTCCTCCTCCTCCTCTGCTCGCTGCTCCGCATTCACTGGCCTCGGCTTCCCTAAACAATGCCTTATCTACAGGAAACTTTCCCATGTTGAACTCCCGATCACCCTGATAAACCACCAGGCTAATTAAACAGAGCCTCGTACAATATGTCCCTGTATGTGCACATGCATATTTATGTGTATGTGCCTGTGTAATCCATGGAGTGCGTCTCTTTATCTCCTCTTCAGCTCCTCCCCACCTTTTCCTCCCTTTCCCTCCTTGTCTGCCGAGCTCAGGGAAATGATGCTGAATGCTGAATGCCGAAAATATGGCACACGCTGAAAGCAGCATTTAAATCTTGACAGTGGCTGGGATTAGCTAGGTAACGAACAGGACAGCTTGGGAAAAAACAAGCTGGGGAGGTGAACTCGAGGACAGGGAGGCGGAGGAGGAAAATCCTGTATCTTGGGCGCCTGGAAAAATGGGACAAATTTGAGGTCAAGTTTCATAATTATCTCCAAAACTATCTGTTGTTTCCCTTTTTTTTCCCACAGTTTTAATTATTGCCACGCTTCATGCGGAGGTCCTCCCACCCTCAAACTTCAGTTGGAATGGCTCAAACTTTTAAAGTCCTTTCATGGACTTCATGGACTTTCATGAGCCATCATTATCTGGTTTTCAAGGAAGGCACCAGTGACTTTAAGAAACACTTAAAAGAGACTCTGTCAGCCTTTAAAGTTCTCCATGGTTGCCCCCTTTTTTTATGAATTAGCTCGCATGCACTCCTAAAAAAAGGGGGGAAAAAAAAAATCAAATGCCATGCTGGCTGTTCCTTCTGACTGCAGCCTGCTAAATCCTAATCCGCTCTCCTGATTCCTCTGCAAACCTTGACTTGATGAACACGAGTCGGTTGGGAGAGAAGTGGAGTTGGAGAGGGAATGGAAAGATTGGCACCCGCTCTAACATCAAAGCGTGCACAGAACGACCAGAATCCATACAGACGGGCAACTCACTCAACTTGTGTTTCCTCAGCTGTGTGAGAAATCAGAAAATGGGAGGTTATAGCGTCTGTGTGGACGCCTGTGTGTGTGCTGCATATGCAATGGTTCGTGTTTTATGTATGAGCTGTTATGCAATCTGTGTGGAAGCCTGCTGTGTGGCTGCATTTCCATGCAGACAGCATTCCAGTTTTCCTTCCATTTCATATGTCAGGCGTTTACTCTAGACGTATATATTCCGTCATGTCGCTCACAGCAAAAACCTAATCCTAAATGGTATGACCTCAATGCAGCTGAAATGCATTTAAATATACAGTATTTCAGAATTATTTTTTTATTGCCTCTGACCAAAAACAATTCAATATAGGGGGAATTCGTAGCACATAAAGCAGAAGCAACAATGCATCTCTTTATTTGGACCTGTGTGCCAATATGGCCACCAGATTTAAAGAACCTCTACATTTTTATTCCAGAATTGCGCTGTGATATATTTTAGAAGCTGTTTGGTCTTACATGAAGACTTCATGGGGATCAAAAAGACCAGTGTGTGAGTGCTCCAGATGTCCTGATTCTACTTGGTTCTCTGATTTTTGGGAGCCTGAGGTTTGATTTGAAAATAAGGATCTGATAGCAACATCACAGATAATGATATTAATAAAATTACAGGAATTTTCTCTGAAAATGATGCAGTCCCAACCGAGTGAACAATAAAAGGATATCCAGTTTTATCACTAACGTTGTATTTTTATTCGCCTACAACCTGGGGTGTCAGTGACGTGTCTGCGCTTTGGTGCTGTCACTTTACCATCTTGTCAGAGAGAAGCCCACAGAGGAAGGGCAGACAAGCCCTCTGAACCCTACCGCCGACTGGTTCAAACCCTGACACATGCACACGCACACACACAAAAAAGAAAAAACCTTGACACACTGTCAGAGTAGACTGGAGGAGAGGAACAGTAAAATGACACACAAGGTCACTTTATCTGCTAACTGTGGCACGTAAAGGTTCCTTTGCTCCTGAGCCCACCTCCCTGTTTCTAGACTTCCTTTTATTAGCTTCTTCACGGTCGTCTAATATCTTTTAGGGCTCTGGTCTCTGTTTTTGCTGTCTACTGTTAATGCTTAAAACATCTGCTGCAAACGAAATTGGCCTGATGACACACCAACTGTTTGTTTCATATGTGGTTGAATGTATTAGCCAAGAGAAAACATTAGTGTTTGATGGGATGTAATCTCCGGACTCAACTGTGTGACACTATACATGATTCAGTTTGCAGTGTAGTTTGCTTCAACATTGTAAAACATTTCAAGAACAGACTTATAGCAGTGTAAAGACATTTAAAGTCGAAGAAGACTTATGTATGCTGATGATGGACTGTTACAAGATCACTACGCATTTATTTGTTTAATTATGTGTTTGTCCTTACAATATCAATTCAGTGAAAGTGCACATTATTTCTTTACTGAGGCTGACATAACAAAGGTCAGGTGTAAATATCCCCAGCTAGCAACCACAGCAGAAAGAGAAGGCTGTGGAGAATAGGATAATGATAGAACGGATGATTATAAGTGTGGCAGAGGATTGTGAGAAGTACATTAGAGGACAGGACTGTTGTAGGGAAGCAAACAAAACAACATAATCGACTCAGGAACACTGAACACTCCCCTGTTACCGTGTCCACTCATCCTTGCTGCTTTGCAGCAGCCTTTGTTGTCCCTACAATAGCAACATTGTGTTAGCATGTCATCCTTTCACGGTCATTGTTTCTCACCTTTAGCTCAGTACCCAGGGAGGGTGTCTGTGACCCCACACTTTCTCTTGTCAATAGGTTGCTCTTGATTTGTCTTTGTTTTTCCAGGGTTTACATTTTAGACACTCTGGGAGTTTTGCTGCAAAAATGTTTCCTCTGTCATTTGAATGGCAACAAGCAATGTAGAGGATTTATAACTCATCTGCCCACTGGTGCTGAGCCACATCACTCGTGTGTTATCTCTGAGTCAGTAGACCAGACATGATCACATGCACACACACACACACACAAGCAACAACTGCTTGGATGGATTGTTAGGCGTTATTAATCCCATTTCTGCTTGTTAATGGGATTATGTCTTTTAATTAAAGGCAAGTGAAGATCAATTATGAGCAGTGAGAGAATGTGGCACAGTTCACTGTTGTATCATCATGGATTCATGCATCCCTGCTGCTGCAGGTGAATAACACATGACTGTCTTTTGTTTTTGGCATTCTGGATGGCATCCTTCCAATTCTTGACCATTCTTTTCACAAATACAATCTAAAAGTATCATCAATTCAAGCCTTGAAAATATAGCTGACGTATATCTGATAAGTATTCTGCGGGTTGTTGTTGGTTATACAATCACACAGAACTGAGCGGGACTGTTCTCACAGGATGCTCCACCAGTCATTTTCTATTCTATTACGTTTCCTTTCCCAAATATTGGTGAAGTGATATTTAAACAAATGGGGAATTGGGATTAAGGAGCATCTGCAAAAAAAAACAAAGGCTCAGACATTGGACTGATGCGGGCACATTGCGGAGAGGTGGGGATGGGTGTGAAAAAACAGGAGTCAAAGAAGATAGAGAGAAATGATTTGAGCTCTCTGGACTCTTATTAAGTGACAAAATGTTTCTAAAACTGTCAGTGTATTTTACTTGCAGTTTGCAGCAAGTCCTCTTCTTTTTTTACATAACTGGCTCCATGGAAAAGCCCCCGATTCTGTTGCTCCTATGTGCGCTCAAGTTTTATGACCTTAAAAAAAGAATGACTTCAAATTACATACTTAAAAAGAAAGCCAAAGAAGTTATTGGCTTTTCAACTGAATTTTAATGACTTATCAGTTGCCTTTTTAAGTAACCTTTGTCATATCAATGTGGCAAAACATAATAATAAATACTATAAACCCAATCTTAAAACATTCAATCTAACATTTCTTCTCTCTAAACTCCTGTACTCATGCTTAAGATTCCGCAGCTTTAGGACCGTTTACCATTTAATCTGCTGAATGACACTCTTTTAATTAGCAACAGGAAGACTAGGAAGTGTGTTTGATATCATAAAATCAGCTGAGGGGTGTCACCATGGCAAGAATTACAGTACAAGCTGCAGTTGTTGCAGTGCTGCTGACAGAGGCGGAGAGGGCAATTACACATCCGCCTTAATTACATCTCCCACATGAGAGTTCACTGATTTGTCATTACTTCAGATACACAGGTGTGTGAAAGACACACACATACACACACACACAGAGTGCGAGAGGAAGAGAAAGAGATGGAAAAGTAAGAATGTATGATTCTAACGTACTATATCCTGCTAATATCTCAACTGTAGCCCTCATGTCTGCTTCTTACGAGATGTGCCGTATTTCTTATTCCACAACCCAATAATGTTACGAATTCAAATAGACCTGGCAAAGACCCTCATATATTAATGTATTATACTTTAATAAGAAGTATTTTGGTGTTGATCTTCATGTTTCATTGTAAATGTTTTATTATAATACACTATTAAGGTTTTATTAATGCCACAGGCTAAATGTACTGTACAAGAAAAGAAAAAATAGAAAGCCTCACCATTTCCTAACCGCAGCAGTCCCCCGAGGGTAAGGAAATTGTACAGGGACAAATAGTGAACCACAAATCTCAAGCTAATCTCTCCTTATGTATATATACTCTTAAAGCAAATTCTCTATTGGCATTTGTAAATATGTGGAATACAATACCAGTGGCTTCTGTGCATACTCCACAGATTTTACTCTGTTTAGCATCAGGAAACCTGCAATTTGCCTATCATATCATCCCTGAGGGAAAATAGTTCATGGTTCACGTTCCTTTATAAAAGCATCTCACATCAATATTCATTAAGTCTGGAATTAATCTGTGATAATCAGGACATTCTTCCCACATGTTGCTTGGTTGCAGCAATGCTTACTGCCTTATCCTTGCGGCTAATTCCAAACAGTAGCTGAGGGTCTTATCAAAATTAGGCCGAACTTGCCGGATGATGAAAACGAAATGCTGTAGTTAAAGTCATTTCCAGGCAATTTGGAGCCCCCTTTAACCTACCCACCCCCCTGCAAATGCTCACATTTACCCAGCCTGCATGCCAGAGCACAACCATGTGAAAGAGATTCAAACAAAGCAAACATTCAGCATGAGCAGAAAACGAACACGCACCACTCTGCTTGGTCCAGAAACATAACAAGTGATAATGACCGTCGCTTACGGTTGCCATTTCCAGGGATGTGGTACACATGCATGCTTGCCCCCTTGAAAGACCCTTGTGTAACGCCATCATCTTTAATGTTCCACCTGTACTTTCCCTGCTTTGACGTGCCAAGGTCCCCACAGTTTCACTTAAGTGTGACAAATTAAAAGATTAAGCAGAATCAGCTCTGTGGTGAGAAATAGGAAAGATTTATCCAGCCAATGCCCCTCCCCCCTCGCCTACAATGGCTCTCCATTGTTTTGTCTCTGTATTTGAAGATTAACCTCCTTGTTGAGGTAAACTCTTCTCCCATGCCAACTTGCTTATCTTTTCCACCGGCTCCGTTCATCTGTCTTAATCTCATTACAGATGTCAATAGCCAACCTGCTTGGTTCCCCCGATAAACAGCACTATTACCCCACAGTGACCCCAAGCGCTGTTTACCTTGTTAACAGCGTGCTGAACCCCGAACACACTCTCATTTCCTACACTATATAACATGTTTGTCTGTGTGTGTGTGTGTGTGTGTGTGTGTGTGTGTGTGTGTGTATGTGTGTGTGTCAGTGTGGCCAGCAATGGTGGTGTTTGCTCAGTTGTCCTACATTATTTCTAGTGTGGGTCTGGTTGTTTCTGGGGGTTTGAGCTGTTTGATGGATGGAATAGGAACAGGAAAAATGTTATCACCTGCAAGTTTCTGGTGAAGGTTGAAGGTTGAAATATAGAAGCTAAACACTGGTATTATTGTTTAATACATTTTCTATATACATATATATATATATATATATATATATATATATAAGAAACACATATCTAATGATATTATGATATTTAAAAAAAAGAACCCAAAACAGTCATTACTTTATTACTCCATTTGCCAAATGTAAAGTGATTCTTGAGGTAAGAGATCCAAGCAGATTCTCTTTATCAAATTATCCATAGCATTCTTTCACAATATGCACTTCAAATGACATTTTCGCTGCAATCAATGCGTATAATTTGAAATGAATTGAACTTAAATCGATACCATCTGTTAACACAATGGGCAGAACGTTCTTTCCTATGTTTTGACCGTGACGACAAGTCACAAGGGTTAGGCTAATTGCTTTATAAAGTGATGATGAAGACCTCATTTGTGCCATAAAAAAGAATGTGCATGCAATGACTCACTTTTTAGCTGTGAGGATTATACGTACTAACCAAAGCTCTATAGGGATCTATAGGAAAAAAAGCACCATGTCTTTATGAAAGCATGAGCTAATTAACTAACTCACTCCCTTCCCAACAGATACGTGCACTACATGACCTTTTTCCCGAAACATGCACCAGAAGTACCATGGTCCTGGAAGCTTGTGAGCAGCTCTTAATTCACTTCTTTTCCCATCCACCGGCGGGCATAGCTAAAGGCTAATGGCTCATGGAACATCGTGGAGAATCCTTCCCACAGAACTTTACTTAGGTTTCTGCTTTCACCTTACAACTACAGATCTATAAAAATCATAACCTATATTTTAAAACATGGCCTTACCTTCACTTTTTGTCAGTTTAATACCTCTTGATGTTGCAAATTTGAATTAAAAAGATTTGAATTATTCATGACATGAGCAAGATTACAACACTTTGTGAAAATCGCCTCCAGTACACGTGGTGTTCTGCTGAATCCTTCCCTCGGCAATTAATATAAATTCTAGTGCTTTTGCTAGAGGAGTCAAGGGTCGTGTTGGTGCCAAACAGGCAAAATATCACATATTTTGTGATATATATATATATATCACACAAGATATTCATACAAGATATTCAATACAAGATATTCATCTTAATATGAAGGCGCTATAAAAAAGACTTGCCGGAGCCTCTGTGTGCTGCAGAGAGCTGGTGCTGTGTTTTCAAATACTGCAGACACAAGACAGAAGGTCTCATTAGGGATTTTTATGGCTCATTTCAGACGTTTCCGAGTTAATATGGCTCAGGAAGCGTTTGGAGGGATTTCTTTGAAAGCTGCAGGATATTTTACAGTGTTTTGGGTCCCACCTGGACTGGGATTAAAACTAATTTACTTGCTTTCTTAAAGCAAAACTCTGTAAAAATGTCACCACTACTGTAGAACTAGAGTAACGTACAGCATACAGCTCGTGCATACCTTTGTTGTTGACAATCACTGACAACTAAGGCAAAAGCCATCAAATTACCCAAACCTTTCATATACGTACGTAACGTGAAAACATATTGTGCTGCCTGGAGAAGCACTCTATTAGGTGTCCTGCCTGGTTGTTCTGTTTGCAGCCCAATTTGGCAACACCCTCACCATCAGCTTTGCCATCTGCTCAACTCTCAGCAGCTTGTTTAGAGGTTAATAGCCTCATGATCCCTTTATCATTCCTGTCCATCTTCAAATGACTAATTCTCCCTCTCTGGCAGTTATTAGCGCAGGCTGCTGCGCGGCCTCCTCCATCCCGTTTTGGCATCATCATCGTCAGGGCAACATCCTATGACTAGACATGTAACGGGCAAGAGTGCAACCACAACAAAATTCCACATCTGGAGTTGTCAGAGATGGAGTCAACCCAAAAAATGGTGAAATATTTGACAGGAAATGACTCCTTACGCTACAGATGTGCATGCTTTGAAGTTAGGTCCTAATAAATCTTGAACATGGACTATCAATTTGAATGCAAATCCATAATTTCCTCATTCTCCTGACTAGCCTCCTAAGCTAACATCTACCATCTGATTTTTTATGAGGGGCTTCATCCGCATTTTACTGCTCACTGTTAATGTGGTAGCAGTGACATTTAAAGGCGTGTGGGCAGGTTAAATCCGAAGAGATCAACTTGTGTCAGGGCCTCAGGGACCTTCATGCTCCCCAGAGGAGGCTGCTGCTTTGACTATAACTGAACCCTATCCATAAGTGAGTGATTTTCTTGGGGGGGCGGGGGGGATCTTCAACAGTCTCTCAAATTAAGTTTAAGGGATTTTTTTAGTGTGACTTCTGCATGACCCATTCTGAATTTGCATATTACATAGCTGAGGACTGAATATTAAGCATTTGGGCGAATTACTGTCTCTTAGTTGAAATTCCCCATGCAGCTTGAGGTAGAGAGCAAACGGGCGGGGAGGCATTTAAAACCCTTTTTGAAGATAATGTAATTTTTTTTTTCATTTGGCTGATAAGGACGTGTCATGGAACGTTTCATTATTTTGGACGCTAAGCATTTCTTTCCATACTCTTCATAGCTCAACCAAGAGGAACAAAAATTAATCCAGCATCGTATTATTGCTGGCTCAGATGAGAAAAGAGGGCGGGGGAGCGGGTGTTATGCTGTGTGATTACTGTCGGATCGTCTTTGGGGATCTGCTCTGATTCTGATGATGCTGGCAGACGTCAAAATTCTCGGCTCGGCGGCGTAAGATGACATGTTTTCACACCAGCGGTACAGGGCACACTCATCCTTTAGAGGAAGATGCACAGTTGTTTGAATTACCCACGTATCCCATAATACATTCTGGCCAGGAGTTGCTGATTTCCTGTGATCTTAGTGTTGTGTGGGAAATGAGACAGATTGTTCATAGTTTATAGATGTACATCTCAAAGCTCAGATGCTGACCACATGTTTGCTTCAAATCCCAACCTTCACCTTTCAGCGTTCTGAAATATACCGCTCTCTAAACCTTGAGAGGTGCAGTACACGATGTGAAATTGGATATCTGGTTTCAGATGATTGCTGCAGAACATGCATATGCATTATATAAACATGAAAAAGCCAGATAGCTCTAAGGGAAACTATGATCTCTCAACAAATTCTAATTAAAGATTCCCCTTTTCAGTCCAGCCAAAAAAATTCTGCATTACACTTTTGACTTATTCTTAAACTGCTCTCCAGCCCACTTTCTCTAGTTTGTTCCAAGTTTTCCACACAAACATTGATGTTTCATTGGCTAATACAATTTGAAACCTTATTCCCTTCTTTGTCCTTTTTGATTGTGTGGGAATTTTACTCCTTGGTGATAATCAGTGAGAGTGCCAGGATTCTCCTCTGGGTTGGGGAAACTGGGCACAGATGAATGGGTGCCTATCCTTCTGCCCACCCCCATTTTTTGTGAGTGGATGGAAACATGGAAATAGATTCATGAGCTTTCCTGTCCAATAGCTCGGGTGATGCTTTGCCAGTGGTTGGCTCCAACAAGGACAGACAGACATGCTGTCACACAAATCAGTGTTAGCGATGAGCAGTGTGTGGAAGGTTGTGTATACTCAGAGGAATAATATGAATGTGGAGAAAAAATGTGAAGTGTGGAACCACTGGGTGACTGATCTGGAGTCCCAACTTATGTGTGTATTCATAACCTAATGTGAAACCCCATTAGATCTGCGCTGGGCCTAAAGACAAATTGTATTTGGTGTTTAAAAGAGAGGGACAGAAAGAAAAAAAAAAGATAAAGATGGCACAGTACAGTGGTTAGCACAGTCACATCATACCGAGAAGCCTCTGGGTTCAGTTCTGGCTCGTGCACTGGAGTTTGTATGTTCTTCCCTTGCCTGGGTTTCTCCATGCACTCTGGCTTCCTCCCACAGTCCATAACAGACACATTAGGTTGAATGAAGACTCTGACTTGTTCATTGTATGAGTGTGAGTGTGAATGCTGTGTGTGTCCCGTGATAGACTGGTGACCTGATCAGGGCATATTCCAGCCTTTTCCCCAGTTACTGCTAAGAAAGATTCCAGCACCCCGTGACCCTGATTATGAATAAGAAGCAGTAAAAAGAGAATGAGTGAAGTGAGATCAAGAATTCAGGCTTATTTGCTTATATATAACTTATATGCAATGTGTTTTTTAAGATTCATTTTAAAATGTAAGCAATACAAGCTAAAATCTATTATAATACTTACCCAGGACATTAGTACTTACAGCATAACCTCAGTGCACACAGAGCTTTGGAAAGAAAAAAAGGCATTTTCATACTTGGAACTCATGACAGCAGGAGATGTCCAATTTCATCTCGCTTGGGGAGACCAAGTTTTCATAAACTTTGTAAGATGGTACTGGGACAGGCACACTTGGAAGACTGCTCTTGTTTTTAGTATTTTTTTACTCTTGTCTGCTGAGCACTTTAAACTCACTGTTGTATGTTTTGTATAATATATCTGTCTTTCTGCAGTATTTCTCTATTGTTTGTCTGTCTGGTACAGATTTTTCTTGTAAATTAGACCTTTGGTCTCATTGAGATCTCTTAATTGAATTAAAGTGAAATAAAAATAAAACAAAGACACTAATTAATAAAGGTAGATTCCCAGCTGGTCAGATACATGACTCCTTGGCCATTGGCCTTCCAAATGTAATTCATATCACTGCTGTATTTCAGTCAACGATTTGGTAGAGATTCCATTTGAGACAAATATGACGTTTCAGTGTCTGTATATATTTCAGCAATATTTATCTAGCAGTGAAAAAAAACTCCAGACCAGACTTGTCAGCAGATCCACATAGGAACGACATTTTGGTTTTGACAAGTAATTAATGATAGTGTGCACGCCATACACAGTAATTACTGTGAACAGGTCAACTAAGTCCAACTCATGAAACATTAAGGTACCTAGTAAACACAACAGTTCAACAACTACCAAAACTAAACATAAACATCGCAAAACTACTTACACACAGACTTACAGTTACTGATTGTGTTTCCTGGATTGCCCCTTAAAAAAAATCTTTGAAACTTTACACGGCTGAAAAAAAGATGACAAAAAGCAGGGCCTTCCTTGCTGATTTTCTTCCTCAATAAAAGCACCATTCAGTGATCAGAATCTAATAGCTGCTATCTATCAGCCTCCTGAGCATGTTGGCAGCATTTGCCTTCCCGCGATCTTTCGGCCGTACATTCAGACCAAAGTACACACACTCAAACCCATTCAGCATGTTCCTTGAGACTGCTAATTATCCTAAAGCTGTTCTAAATATTTAGATAACATCGGGTTGGAAATTATTGCATTGCGAGTTAATACCTAACAAATGTGTGCAGGGGCTTGTCATTCGGGGCACTCGTTAAAAGTCCCGGCGAGCTGAAATCGATGTGGTTGTTGGAGTCCTGTCCAAACAGTGGGATATGAGGCAAACAGTGACCTCTCCCAGGCAGATCATTCCTACCACATGGAGCATGTTTGCACAGACCTGCCATGACTTCAACCCAGGAATGCATGTCTGATTCCTCAACATCGCCACATCCTCTCCTGCATCTTTAAAAAGCTGCACCTAAATCAAATAACAAGAAACAGAGCTAGAATCACAGTGATGATCCATGGAACATCTGGTCTCCTAAATAAGGCTATTATGACTTCCTTATAATCCACAATGTTGCACAGTGTGATGAATGGATCCACTTCCATCAGATGATCACTATGTTGGTTTGTTTTTTTGTCTGGGGATCCGATGCCAGGTCAACACATACCCTTGAGAGGTTAAGAGCAGTGCTCCAAGCAAAAACAGATGACAGGGATGGACTCTTCTTTGACTGGTTTGCTTACTTTAAAAGCAATTACAGAAGAATTCAACTGTTCCATGTATGTGTGCGTGGTGATGTAGTTATGGACATACCTCCTGAGTAACATATGCTAAAAAGTCAATACTTGTTGGTGTTGGGGCATCTTTCACCATAATATCCATTATGCCAGTTATGGAGTTGGCCTCTGCTGGCGTCCATGGGGGGGGGGTTTCAATTATTCCTCTGACTCCCTTTGTGAGTGGTGGGTCCACTGGAGGATAGATGCACCAGACGCCCACTGATATTTACCAAAGGCCTCGCTCTGATGCAGGCTCATGGAAGGCGTTCAACGGTGACCCCGGGGGCCCTGATCAGGCATCACTGGTCCTGCGTTATGTTTTTCATTGAGGTCATGAACCACACTGCCGTACTGGAGTATGACCCTAGAACATATCACTCCTGTGATCACTGGGGCTATTCAAACTATTTGACCACGATGAAACTGAGTTTTTTTTTTATTTTTTTTCCAGTAATTAAAATATGTATTTTGTTATGTAATTTGGTGTGGAAAGCTTGTCATCTTGAAAGTAAAAGCAGAAAATGTAATTACTCAATTACTATCTAAAGTACATTTATATCTTAGTTACTTAATTAAAATGTGGGACTAGCTGCAAAGTTGCCCACTGGCATGCCTGTGATGGGTCCAAGATCCTCCTGTAATTCAAACCACAAAAAAGGGAACTCGGCAGGCTTTATTTAAAAAAATATATATATATATATCACAATATAATAGAGAGCTAATAATCTCTTTTACCAATTTAGTGTGTAAATATATTGAAACTGCCTCTTAAAAAAAAAAACTCACTCACACACAGACTGTGTGTTTGTGTGTGTGTGTGTGTGTGTGTGTGTGTGTGTACAGTGTCTTTTATGCTGCTTTAGAGACCACAATCACCTAGTGCTAATCAAGGCACTTTCATGGGAAAGCAGTAGAGGTCAGGGAGTCTAACTTACCTTGAAATGCCTAAATAGAGACCTCCTGTCGCCATGGTATCAGTGTCTCACAACTTTATCCTCATGGAATGTCTCTATTTATTGTAGAGACATAAGCGCTGACTAATAATGCTGCTGATTAAAGGATTTATGAAGAAAATGTGCTGCATAGCTTTTATTTAAACAACTTTTCCCAGTCACTTCTTTAATAAGATATACATAATTTTACTTGTAAATTTCTTTTTAACCTACTCTACCAGCCCCAGCCCCCTGCTCTCAGAAGTCAGTTCAGTAATCTTTCACAATTGGATATGGATCACAGAGGTCAGTCTCCTGGTCTCTGTGACAGCAGTTGTTGAAAAGTATCTCTGTGCTTCTGCCCGCCATATTTGATTACCTGAGTATTTTGATACGGGGGCATGCTTCTTGCAAATTAATACCTAAGGGCAAAATAAGGGGAGATGTATGTGTAAAGTTTTCTGATTCCAATGATTGTTGTATCAGACGTATAGGCATTTGATTAGTTCAAAACTGTGGCTAAACCTTAGGAGTTTAGGTCAAAATGGAGCAGAGAGATATTGGAAAAGGCTGCGCAGTTTTCCTGCCTGGGTGAGGAACGGCCCCTGACTCTGAATGACAAATGGTGGGGGTTAAATTAAGACACAAGGTAAGAGAAATTTACAATAACAAAGGAAAATATATGTATGCTGTTGTGTTGGTGACCTTCTTTTGTGTCATTCTGATGCATCACAACTCATCCATCAGCTGATTAAAGACATTTTGATTTACAGTGATCATTCTCTCTCCGAAGGAAAAAAAACAGCTTCCCTTATTATTAATTCCATGTGGATGGCCATGTTCTGCTGTGGTGATAAATTAAAAACGTTTTTCAGACAATTTCTGCTATGTTTATTGCACAGCATACAAGCAACAGAGTAGAGGAAGCTGATGGTTTTAGACATATTCATTTACACCCCTGCTACCATTAGCATCACTAACATGGTTGCGACCACAGATGCATCACTGCTGTCTTCTCGCATTAGGATCTTCTGGGATCCACTCCTAAGCAGCTGAGACATGGGTTAGCATAATCATTTGTGATTATTCTGTCAATTTTTAAATAAAGTTTTAATTTATCTGTGTTTATTATAATTTCAGTGTGCGTTAAAAATGCCAGAACAAAAACAAATTTAGTTTACACCTTAATTCCATCCTACAGTTGATCTAACTTGATAAACAGCTTATTAAAATTTTATGTAAATTCTCCTGCATTGCCTCAAGTGCAATGCAAAATGCAAAATCATCAACCAGCTTATTTTGTTTTTCTTTTCTTTTCCAGTCACATTCAGGTTTACATCCCATTATATCTGAGATTCAGAATTAAAGAGCCCTTTTTGTTTGTCTTGTTTAATTAACTGTCAGTAAACTAGGTTGGTGTTCCTGATGTTCTGACTTCTGAAAAAGTGATTTTTAATGTCACTCAGGTGACTGTTGACACGATGGTTGATGAGATAAGGATACCTATTGTTTTCCCGTTGCTATAGACTATCACTGGACAAATCAAAGACACCTCTGCTGTCCTTTGAGATCTGTCAGTCCCAATGCGATCAATAATCCAATCTCAGTATCCATGCTGAGGTAGAAAGTGTGTGTGCGGGTGTGTGTAAAACCCTATACTCCATATTGAGGCCACCCAAAGGGGGAAGTGCTCCTGTCTGACCTCCAGCAGGCATCATTTTCTTCTTCCTCTCTGTCTTTGCTTTGTCGGGTTCATCATGCACACCTCCATTTGGCCTCTCTGGTTTTCACCCCCCTCTCCCAGCTATCATGCTATCATTTCTTCTTTTCACCTGTCTTCATGCATCACTGTGTCCATCTGTCCATCACTCAGTCACAGGCAGTAATAAATTGGTTTGCTCTCAGAAAGTCTGGCTTCACATTCAGTGCTGCTGATTACTGTCAGTGTATCTGTCATCTTCAGTGTATGTCATCATGATCGATGGAGTGTGTGTGTGTGTGTGTGTGTGTGTGTGTGTGTGTGTGTGTGTGTGTGTGTGTGTGTGTGTGTGTGTATGTGTCTAATCAATGACTTCAGAGCCAATCTGTCTCGTCCTTATTTCCTCCAGAGTCTAAGTGCGCGCACACACATATGCCCTTGTACTTCTATCTTTGTGAGGACTTGCATAGATATAATGTCTTAACCACCTTCCTTATCCTAACCCAAACCATCCCAACCAAAACACTTAAACAGTCCTTTGGAGTTGTGACGACCAGCCAAAAGTTCTTTACTTCCCAAAAATGTCCTCACTTTGCTAGTAGAATGTGGATTTTGGAAATCAATGTGTAGCAAGCACAAGTACACACATACACACACACACACACACACACACACACACACACACACACACACAAGCACCATATCAGTGGCAGATAAATCGAAGAACAGTGATCAAACACTGACTCAGGAGACAAGTGGAAATGACGGTCACCTCTGCCAGACCTGTGAAGCTCATTGCTTTTAGTGAGTGTGCATACTGGTGTGTAAACCACAGGTTTTGCTGAGCTCAAAGGTCCAAGACCATTGTGCAAGCACATATTATCATATAGCTGCTGCACATCAATTCCCCTGTCCCGCAGGGTGATGTAGACTGGATTAGATAGCACACCTGCCTCTTACATGAACACAAGGACAGTTTAATTCATGCACCTCATCTAAATCAAAGGTCACCATTCAGATGCAACAGTGGGAATTGACAGACTGCTTGTGTTGGATCTACAACCCTTAGGGACTCGAATTGCTGAATTAGTGTGTATGTGTGTAGGTGTGTGGTATGTGTCCATATAAATGAGACAAATGTGCAGCCAGCATTGAGAAAACAGCCTAATTTATAGACTCATTACCTTCCAATCTCCTCATGCCCTTCTCTCTGTGTGGTGTCACTTCCAGAGAGAAGCTTAGTGATTCCAGTTTGTGCTGAAGGATCACATCCCTGGAAACAAGACATTTGAGTGACCCTGCCTTTGCCAGATGGACCAAACAGAGATGAGAAAGCAGGTGGGATTTGGATTAGGCCTGAATAAAGAGAGAGAGAAAAAAGGTGTCATAGAAAGGTGTCATAAAGCTGTGGCAACAAACAAAAAACATTAAAAAAAAAAAGAAAAAGTTAACAAATCTATCCAGCTTCTTCATAGTTAGATTTTTTTTTATGTGATAATGTAGCAATTTCCATAAACCTCACACATTATTCTGCATCTAGAAACAGAAATCCTCCAAAGTTTCAAAAGAAACGCAGCAAACAATAGAACAAATGGGTTGAAAATGATAAAGTTGTCGTGATGATGTCGTGGCACACACTCATGTCGTGGCGTTACATGTTGCTCTATTAAAATATCTTTCTATTAATCAATCAGTATTTGATTGGTACTGGTAATGAGTTAACAGGTCACATCAATGTAATTAAAGATAGGATCGTCTGGGTCATGTGATAAACTGGGTGTCTCTTGTCAAGGCCTTTCAGGTCTGAAACACAGCCCCATTCACACCTGCAGCTTTGCCAGCAATTTTCCAGCCTTGTCAATGTAAGGCATCATGTGTAAATAAGACCCAGAGCTGACATTTTCTGGGATAAGAACACTGACAATGTTCCACATCAAGACCTTACATTATTCCTGGGAAATTGCCGTGGATCGTAGCAAACTTGGCTACATATCTTTCCAGCAATTTCGAGCATGAACAGATGTGTTCTGCAACAGAGTTGCCTGTGTGAAAAGTTAAAATCATCAATGGTGCTTGGATCGGATCCCTGGTAATTTACAGGAAACTACTGTATTTGTAAAAAAAAACAAACAAACAAAAAAACAAAACAAAACAAAACAAAACAAAACAAAACAAAACAAAACAAAACAAAACAAAACAAAAAACAAAAACAGACCATAAGCCAAGCAAGCCTGGACAAAACAAAGCAGCTGCAGTAGGATATGGATCCAAAGTATTTGCTTACATTTGAATGACAGCCTCTAAATTACGAAATTATGCATATTGGGGTTTTTTATCCTGTAGACCTTGATTGTACCTTGTATTACTGAGTATGACTAGAACAACTTTCATTAGCATTGTGTTAGCTGGCCATCGAATGCTGTTTATTTTCCTCCCTCAATCACTCGGGGCCATTTAAATCTCATCAGTGTGCTCTTTTGCCTTGCCTGGATTTAATCAGCCCACTGTGACCTCCAGTCTAAATCTTCCAAAAGGAATTAAACTGTAAGGGATATTTTTGAAAGGGCTTCATATGTATTTTTAATCACATCGAATAAAACAAAGGTCAAATGAAATTGGGTAACAGTATTTAGATATAATGATTTTTGAAAAGACATTGAGAAATGCTTCTTCAGTCTTATTTCCTGACTGTCGCAGTGTGTGCTTGAGCACGGTTGTATTCAAATCTCCTACAGATTGTCCTAATGAATCAAGCCCAAGACCTCAGCCAAAAGACTTAACAATGGTGCTTCTGCCCAATGTGCCTTCTGTTCTTGTGTAAATGATTCTTTATGTACTCAATGCTGTGTGTGTGTTATTAAAACAAACAAACTTACAAAAAAAAAAAACAAACAAGGTGTCATGATAGACGGTGTAGTCATTCATGCTGGGGAGTCCAGAGATGAAAGTAGCTGACATGATATGATTAGGCGGGAGAGGAAGAGTGTCGTAGTCACAAGCTGCAAATAGCAGAGCTTTTAAAGAACACATCTGGTGCATGTTTTGCAAACTATTTCCCACCAATTGGAAAGAGACAAAGACCGAGAAAGAGAGAGAGGCAGAAAGAAAAAGAAAATGAAATTTTAAACAATTATTTGAATATATTATTGAAGTTTTGTCAAAAAAAAAATTGTATTTCAATACTTTTTCCACACCAGCTACACAACTGACACATTCCTAAACTGTAAATTCAGAATAAAATCCTGATGTACCTGAGACAGCAGTAAAACCAAATCATCTGGTTGATGACAGGAAGATCATTCTTAGTCAGAAATAAAGTAAAAAGTTTAGAGTCTCCAATAAAGCCAGTCAACCTAATGTTCATGCATTGGACTTTTTGCATTGGACACCTCAGAAAATTGATGCAGTCACAAGGAATTCATGCAAACTCCTCACACAGAGTGTGGAGTCCTGAGAGCATTGTTAGAGTATGACATGCCTTTACATTTGTTTTCCTTAATGCCAGTGACTTGGACTAATTGTGGCGCTTGTCTTGCCCACCCACGATTTAGCTGGGCTGTGAACTGGGCTGCTGCACATCCCTCAAACTGGAGCCCTAATAGAGTGATGGATAGTTTGCACCTGTCAGTGTGACATTTGTAATGGTCCCATTTGTACGAATGAGAAAGGGGAGGTATAAATGGAGGGAGGGCCTGCAGAAAGAGACGTGTTTCTTTTAGGTTCTCTGTCTCCATCTACATGTGTGCTATTTAAGGACAAAGGTAAGGGCAGAACAGACAGATTTACCTAGAGAAATGAACAATAGAAGCAAATTGCCAGCAGCGGTTGTGTGCTTCCAGTGTAAATCTTTTTGTTTTAGGTAAGAGTGGATTCCATTCATTACATTTCCACACACTGCTCAGCTCAGTGTTCTCATTTATGTTCCCTGCACCAGATGCATCATTAGATTGAATAACAGCTGTTTATTTTCATATTTTATGACAGCTGTCACGCTTTTTAAAGCTAGGTAGGCAATTTTTCTCCACGGTAGAACACAGTTATTGGAATAAGTCATGCATAAGTTATGCATGAGCTGAAATGTAGGAGAGTCTGCTATAAAATTAATTACTGGGTGGGTCCTAATACTGTAATGTTCATATCAATATGTTTCTAATGGCTTTAACCTTTATATTTCAACTTTACACACTTTGAATCTTTTTTAAGATGATAAAAAAAATCCTTTTACTTCTTCATCTACTCAACCTGTAGACTACATTATTAATCCTCAGACAAAGTCAAGCTTCATTAGTGAATGATTGTTCTAATAAAATCTATTCTGTCTTCTTGTCTTCTGTCTTTGCTGTCTTTTATTAGATTATTCAGACACCAAGATGTTACTAACGTGGTAGTCTGTATATTGTAAAACAAAGGTTGGTGTGATACATCATAGCATCCATTATTTTATCAAAATAGCTGCAACATAAAGAGGTGCACCATGGCAGAGCTGCATGGTATAGAGGAAAAAGTGGAAGGAAAAGGCAAGTTTTATAAATACTCTCAGGTGTAGCCTGGCTGAGAGAATATTAAATCTTTCCTGTTGGATGGAGCGGCAAAGGATAAAAAACAATTCCTTTGTCCTTGTGGAAAGGTGTGTTTCTGCTTGCGTTGGCCAAAATGGAGAGAGTGAGAGACAGATAGAAAATGAGGAACACACAAGCCACAGATTTAACCGCAGAACACCCAGAGGCTGTGTACAAGAAGGGGATGAGCAGACTCTACTTCCTGAGGAAGCTGAGATCCTTCGGCGTGTGCAGCAAGATGTTGGACATTTTCTACCAGTCTGTTGTTACTAGTGCACTGTTCTATTCTGTGGTCTGCTGGGGAGGCAGAATTGGAGCTGGCAACACCAACAGACTGAACAAACTGATCAGAAAGGCCGGCTCTGTGATTGGCTGCAAACCGGACACCATGGAAGCTGTGGTGGAGAGGAGGACGCTGAACAAACTGTTATCTATCTTGGATAACCCTGACCACCCTCTCCTTTAGTACTTTTATGTGGCACATTGTCATAACATTGCACATTTGTAACATTGCACATTTGCTTATTTCTACTCTTGTTGCATATTTCTACTTCTGGTTAGGGTTAGTCTCATAATGTCTCATATTGCACATCATTGTATTCTAAATATGTTGTAAATATGTTAATGCCGACGATGCTGCTGTGACAAGTCAATTTCCCATGTCTGGGATGAATAAAAGTAGTTCTATTCTATTCTATTCTATTCTATTCTATTCTATTCTATTCAATATATATATATATATTTCAATCCTAGGACCCTTTTTTTTTACCTTTTCTCCACATCCCCCATACTAGCTGACCCTCCCTAAGTACTTGAACTTTTGTAACTTTCCCACCTCCACTCTTTATAACCTCAAAAACCTACTTTCCAAACTACTCAGAACATAGTGACATAAACATAATAACACCACAAACACAAATGCAAGCAGTTCAAGCCAACCTGCTCTGGATTTTCACCATAATCTCATAAGTGGTGTTAAACAGGTAATCACCATCCAGAGCTTTACCCAACATGTGTGCTGACATGTGTAAATTGTTCAGCATGTGTGACAGGAGGAGGTGTTTTGAGGCCTTTGCACAAAGGGAATAAGATTTTCTAGTGTCTTGCTCTGTGTGTGTGTGTGTGTGAGGGAGAGAGAGAGAGAGAGCAAATACTATTTTTGAGGCTTAGTTTCCCACTGTGGTCATGGAAACACAGTGGTGTGGCTACTGGATTCATCTTAACCATGGGGAACTCTGCACAGGCCAAAACAAATAAGCAAACGTGTGCAGGGATGACACTTTCAACAGGCCTAATCACACAAATATAGTCAAATGGTGTCATGTCAAAATTCATTTGTAACCCTTCTGGTAGTATAAAAAAAAATGTTTGAATAGTTTGAAGTTTGAATATTATCAGTTCTGTTGAGAACGTTCTAGGTAAAACATCAGCACAGCCCAGCATTTTTCAGGCAGAACATCAATAATCCATTTTCTCTTCTCTATAGATGGAAGTTCCCCTTCCGTGTTCACATCAGTGGCTCAGAGCTCACGAGGATTATTTAAGGAGCAGGATTGATTTATTTTGGAGTCCAAAGTGCTCCGTATCAAAAAGACAATTAGCAGGCTCGTCTGTTGTTGCAGCAAACAAAGATCCTTGCAGTTTTAATTTAATGAGCTGTGTCTGGCACAGGTTGAGAATCTGTTGGAATTTAATAAAAATTTCCATTCGGCTTTGCAGTGAAGAGGAGCTGCGTCTCCTCACCAGTGTTGTCACAGTGTTCAGTAGCATACAAGGAAAACAGACCCAGACAGACTCATTAAGAACTGTCCGCATGGGCTGTTATTAGACTCTGGACTAAACTAATTTATACTCCTGAGTGTATAATTTTACACGGACAATAGATCATTCACAACATAATATTAGCTAAATCAGAATTAAAATTAAATATACTATTGATGTTAGCATATGGTACCTGGTGTTTAAAACAATTAAGCAGACATTTTGCTCTCTCATTTTTAAAGGCAGGGTTTCTAACAGATTTTTGCCTATGATGGATGTTTGTTCAGGGGAAATAAAGAAAAGCGATGGTTTAGCATGCAGAGAGCTATAGTTCTGTAGCACTAATAGAGCATTAGATTGGGGTTAAGCGCTTGAATGGGGAGTGGTTCTCTTGCTTTGCCCCGAGGCCATACATACCGGGCTACTGCTTAGCATTACCATAATTGCTGGACACCGGAGCACAGCGGAAGGTACTGAGCAATCCCCATTTTGGTTCACCTAATTCACTCTGATTGAGCTAGGAGGATTGGTGCAGAACTCCATGAATGACCCTGGTATAGGATAGATGAAGCCTTCCTGAAGATGGTAGGAGATAATAAAACGCTGCACGGACAATGTGGCTGGTCTGTTTTCTTTTTTTGATAGGAATTTCATTTAATAAATGAAGATAATCAATGGGGAAAACTGTCCAACCAAGAAATCTTGCACACAGGCTCAGTAATGTTTCACACTCAGAAATATATGTTGCTCTGCATTGTTGCTGACTTTCCACTTCTTCCTTTCTTTCCCATCTACCCTCATTTTCTTCTCCTGGGGAGGGTTCTAGTATGAATTTAATCAAAACAGAGAGAACACAACATTGCATATAACTGAAATAGGACCCCAGAGAGTCCCAAACCAATTTTTAGTGGGCAAACACAAAACCCAAAAACTGTGATGTGCAGGGTGTTGATGAGAAGAGGACAGATGGGGGAATAAAAGGTGTAAGAGCTGAAGGCCTGGAGGAAAGAAAAGGTTTAATTTGATTGAATTTCACTATCGCTTGCCACAAAACAATCCTATGAATCTTGGTCCTTTAGGCTGGGCTTCCATTTTGGTCATTCGTGGTCAGCATTGCACTGTTCCAAAATGTAGGGACAAGGCCTTCGGCAATCATTTTGACGGTTTACCCACTGGATCCCTTTTTGATGAATAAATGGGAGGTTTGCTGCAAGCGAGTTTGATACAACACAGCACCAGGTTTAATGGGTCTTAGACTCAGGGCCAGTGCCCTTTACACAACTCCTGTTAGGGTTCCCTGAACCCAGACAAGCATTTCTCCTCCCACCAAGAGCTATTCCTTCACTTCCCTTGCCATGGTCCCTATTCATGTTGTTTAGCCTGCCAGTAGGCATATTGAAAACCCAGTAGGCAGGTCTTCCACAGCCATACAGAGCCACTGAACTCTCTGTAACCTGCTAATCAGACCTCTCCTCCTTTTCAGCCTTCAAACATAAAGGCCCATCTTGACCACCATTTTGTAGGTCAGCCACTGTGGGCTTTGTCCCGGCCTCAGCACCACCGGAGAAAGATCCTCCTCCTATTGATGTATCTTGAGCAAGTAGCCAAGCCACCCAGAAAACTCTCTCGCAGATGAAGGCATTCAAAGACCTGCAGTTTATTAAGCTGTCACTGCGCATCTAAATCTTTTCCCTATTGCAGTGGCACAGGCTTTTCCACACACACTGACACAGAGAGAGGGGGAGAGAGAGAGAATCTTTGTGTGCCGGCAAGGTATTCAAAGAGAGATATAAAAAAAAAGAAAAAAAATCACACACATTAAAAACTAACACACAAATGAGATGCAAATCCGACAATTCACTTGGCAGCAGCAGTGGTTCTTCCTTTGTGTGTGTATATGTGTGCATCTTGTGTGTTCGTCTGCTGTGTGTGTGTGACTAAATCCGCTCACATGGTCTGAATGCATCCTGGCTTAGTAGCGTCTGTACAGCTGAACAGCTGTAACCTGTAACACAGTTGTTGGTGCAGAGGTATTGTGCGATTGTGTCAGGGATAAAAATTACTTAAGGGGCTGGGGACAACTTCTTTGGTGGAGCTAGACTACGGTGAGGGGAGATATGTGTAATGACCCTCTAAATGCACTAAGAGCAAAAGAAAGAGAAAGAGGGGCAAAGAGAGGGTGAAGGCTGAACCCAATCCAGGTTAAGACTTCCAGCTTCTTCAGGACAGTCGGTACTCACATATTGGATTTGCATGACTAATAGGTGTTTTAGGGCTGCTGTTTATGCAAAGGGTCTTCAGCTAGACCAGACCTGCGAATTGAAGAACTTCAAACCCACTCAGATTTGAACAGGCATGTCTCAACTGTTTTAATAATGCTACACACAGGGTCCATTTGTTGCGTTGGTTAACTCCATAAACAAAGTGTGTTTTGATTAGTGTTAGTTTTGTGGGGGGTAATGAAGGAAACTTTAGGAAATAATTGATAATTGTAGCCTTCAAAAATAATGTCCATGTAAAATAAAAGCCTTGGGCTCAGTCCACTTCCCTAAAATTTCAGTTTTCCACTGCTCATAGATGAAACATTTGTGCTTCTCTGCAGAGCGACACTTTACATGGGGACTCTTAAGGTAGTTTCAGAAAACTGACATCTAACCTGGGCGTAATGGCTGAAATGGCTACTGTGTGTATATATACGTGAGTGCGTGTGTGTGTGTGGGTGTGTATGTGTGTCTGTGGGTAAGTAGACTTTTAGCTAAGCAGTGGAAATTAATGGCTTACCGAGTAAATGCTGCAGTATTAGGAAAGAAAATCATCACTGAGCACTTCAATGAGACCCTCCATTGTTAATGACCAGAAGCCAGTTTCAGACATGGATACAGCCTGAAACCACATTAACAAAAAGAGAAAAGAAGCTAATGACCCCTAGCATACTAATTCCCTATATAAACTCTTAAAAACTCAATTCTGTGATTGTACTTTTAGGAAACACATTCTTGTAGTAAAGCTCAGGCTGTTTCAGACCCAAAGTGATCTTTCTACTAAACATGGTTTGTTTTATTCAACTTAACTCACGGGAGAGCATCTACATTTGCTAAGTGTTCATTTGTTTTAATACTCTAAATGTGTGGGTTTGTGAGTGTTGTAATATGAGACAATTAACAAGTGCTGCAGTTTTGTTTTTATTTCTCACTGAATTAATCTCATGGAAATATGAGCTGGGCGTGAAGTTCCCCAAGTGGTTCTGTGAAATGAGTTACATATGTACAGTGTGCTCTTAGTCTATGAGCTCAGACTGGTGATTCCTGTCTCCAAATACTCTCCCATGATGCTGCTGCTCCTGGTGCATGAACAGGTTGGCCACACGGGTTAGTCTCACGCGGCGCAAACAGTATCGCCCTTCTTCTGTGAATTAGTTGATTTTGCCTGGTAATAATTTTAGGTGGGAGGACATGGAAACAATGAGCCTCAGCAAGCATTACAGAAATAAGGTGTAATAGCTCAGAGCTTACATTACTGTTAAATAAACCCACTGTAGGGGTCAGGTTGCTCTTTCTTCCCTCCAGCATCCCTGACTTCACATTCAGTGTTGTTTTAACAGATATGGGAGACTGTATAATTGCTTTTTCTGTGAAAATCAAGCTCGTGCTTTGCAGTCAGATAATGATTTACTGTAGGGAGCTTTCTGAAGGCAGTGGCACCTTTTGTGTTTCAATGACACTCAGTTCAAAATATTGTTTTTCAAGTTTTGCACATGCCATCTTCATTTTCCCTTGTGTTTTTTTTTTTTGGTGAAGGCACCGTATTATTATTATTATTATTATTATTATTATTATTATTATTATTATTGCTCACACTCGACACCAAAGGTCAGAGCAGGTCACCTCCTTAAATTTCAAACATTTTTGATACACCAGTGCTTTCTCAAACCTCTGGGTGTAGTATTAAATCAATAGGAGGGTGAACAAAGGAGAGTATCATGTGTTCCCTTTCAGGCAAATATAATTAAAGCTGCATTTCTTTGACATAACGTAATATAACACAACTAAAACAGTCACACGTAGTAGTTTATTAATGTGTTAATGCTGTCAGACCCTACGAGCTACTAGAAGAGATAACGTTTCTCAATGTAGACCAGGCATTTAAGTCACACACTCTGTTCAGTGGATCAACCTGAAATTAAACTAGCACTACACTTTAAATGTATTACTTGAGGAACACACAAGAGAAATTGCATATTCTCAGTTTTTGGTGGCTGAAAACAATGACTCTAACGGTCAGTTGTTTGGCCTTCCAAAAGATCAACTGCTGTACTCAATCACGACAAGATGCTTAATTTATTAGAAGTGCAAAAGAAGTAGGTATACAGCACCAAGCTGCGAGTACCAGACACATTAAAGCCTGGAGCAGATCCAGGGAAAATCTTTCAATTACACTGAGTGAGGAGAATTTGGTTTCAAGGGTGAGGCGGGTACCTTTGAGAAGGAGGCCTGTCAAAGAAGTGAACTACACTATAGATTTAATTAAAATAACACAAAGCTGAGCCATAATGGACAAGCTGACGGCAAATCAATGCTATAAGGAAGTGCTGTTTTGTTTAAAACCGCTGAGAGCTTAAGTGAAATCAAAAGACAAGGAGAAAAGGAGGATTTATTTGAGACTATTAAAGCTTGAATTAGCCCTATATCTTCAATACCATTGCATCACACCCACAAGTTACTCTGCTTGAAGAAATGTTGTGCAGTTTGGCACCCTTCTCGGTCACTAGATATACTTTTATCAGGAAGAGGTAACACAAATGATTACATATATTTCTGGGAGTAAAAAAGTGAATGGATTCTCTTTCTTGGTGTCAGTTGTTGCTCCCTCTAAACAAGGCAGTTAGATGTTGAGTTCATTAAATGACATTGCATGCTGGTATCATCTGCCTTTACCTTAGTTAGGGGTGTCGCTGTGTGGCCCCACAGCATCCACTTCATGAAAGATCAGCCTGTTAGGGCATTCTCAACCACTTAATGCCAGACATGTGGTTCTTATTCCAAGCCAAAGGAGACAATTTAACATAAAAGAGGGTGTGTAACAGTTCTTGCATTCAGAACTCTGCCTGAGGCTGAAGGACAAGGGGCCATTTTAGGATCACCTCCATTAGGATGCATTCAGATGTTTTTTACCCATCGTAAGTGTGCATCCCAGTAAACATGGTCAGTGGTATTATGATTTGTTTGACTGTTCAAGAAAATATTGGAAGGGAACTGGAACCATACAATAAGATCAGAGCATCTTAGTTCAGCTATGCCTTGGAAGTGTTCATAAATATTATCTCAAGGTGAGATTTTTAGAGTTATAATAGTTTGAGGGTTTTCTCTGGATCCGCTGGTTTCATCCCACAGTCCAAAAACATAAAAATCAGGCTAATTGGAGTATCTAAATTGGCCCTAGTTGTGAATCCAAAGTTCCTTGAAGACGTTTTGCCTCCTCTCCAGAAGGCTTCTTCAGTTCAGAGACTGCTGGGAGCAGAGCTTGAAAATATAGTCCTTGTGGACCATTACAGTGCTAATGATCTGGGTGGTCACCTGAGAGTCATTGGCAGGGTCGTTGACCTAGTTTCACTTTCGGTGTTTCCCCTTTGTCTGCTGGGTCACATGGTGATGAGTCACCAGGTCTGGGGAAACGGTGTGAACATTTGGATTGTTGACGAAAAGAGTGGAGGACTGCATTGTACATGGGTGATAGAAAGCGCTTTAGTCCACCACCTCGGATTAAAGATGGTTTTTCCAACTTGACGTGGCTGTCTTCCTTGACATCCCTCTCAAACCAGCGATCTTCTCTGTTCAGTACATGTACTTGACTAGGAGTGTCCACTTTCTTTTAGGTGTAGGTGTACTGCTGAGTCCTGTCCTGAAGAGGCGACCCGTCTGTGTTGGGCTATTCGTTTACGAAGGTGCTGTTTACTTTCCCCAATGTACAAATCTTTGCATTCCTCCTGGCACTGTACAGCATAGACAACATTGCTTTGTTTGTGTCTTGTCCTTTGGGTGTACCAGTTTTTGTCTGAGTGTGTTGGAGGGTTTGAACTGTACTAGAATGTCATGTTTTCGGAGGATTCTCCAGAATTTTTCTGAAACTCCAGATAGGTAGGGGATAGAAATGCTGTGAAATGTATTTTTCTCCTCTTCTTTGCTGCATCGCTGGTCTCGCTTCCACTTGCACGCAGAGATCTAAGTTTGGATAACTATGACCTGTATGAATGAGAACCTACACAGACTAGTTGTGAATCGTTTGCGCACCCTTTAATAGACTGGGGGAAGTCTCCATGGCCTCCTGTAATCCTCATTAGTTGTAAATGGGGCTTAACAGAAGATGGATGGATAGATCACAAAGAAAAACCAAGATAAACAGATCAACTTTAAACACAGAAAACGGGAAATAACAAGCAACATGCATTAAAACACACCAAGAAGAACAGACTTACAGGATGCAGGTACAAAGAAAGAAACAGGGGAGACAACGTCTAAAACCAGTTAACAACATCCGAAGATCTGACACAGGACATGGGTGAAAATTCAGCTTAAACACGAGGATGGAGGAGTGACGACAAAGCCCAGTTGAAAGAACACACAGAGTGACAAAAAGACAGGAAACAAGAAGAAAATACCAGAAAAAACAAAATCTGAATCAATAAACACACAATCCAGACAGTCATTTTGAAGGATAAAGGAAACCCAGTGAGTTATACTGTACTCTTATACTCTTATATCTGTCCCTCATGGTTTTGTGATCCTAATCAGGTGATTGATATTCAGAGTATTTCCTCTGTTCTTTTAAAAATAGCAATACACATTCTTTTATAAAAAGCAACATTAAAGAGTCACTAAGGGAAAGTTGAAATCCTCAGGCATATTTAAGGGTCAGACTGAGTTTCCAGCTGTTTCCCTTAATGTCCTGCTGACCTGAGGACAAAGCTACTGGTTCGCTGGCCTCACTTTCATGTCCACACATATCAAATTTAAATATATTTGAAGATTGAAAATAATTGAAACACAGGTTACACAGTTTGGCTGTGAAACACTAGAACTTTGGCCAAAAATATCAGAACTGTTTAGGATGAATTTTGGAGCAGGAGTCTGATGGTGATGTTTGGAAATAAAAAGCAGTGAAAGGAAAATTAAGCCTTTTTCTTGCTGCAACATCTGTGTCTCGTATTTAAATGGTAGGAACATGAGAAGGTGACAGTGGGGAATGTTCATTATGATCACACACTTTGATTTTTTTTTTTATTATTATGATTTTTAAATGTCCTGTTTCCTTCTTCATTTGCACTTTTCACCTCTATTTTTATCTTTTTGTTTTACCCAGATGTTATGACCCACCATTATCCTGAACTGTATTTCTCAGTGGAAACCCAGCTTTAGTAACATTACTGACCTTATACAGGCTCAAGGGGAAAGGCCAGTTATAAAGGGGCCCCTCGCTGGAGAAAAATTAATATAATTTTGTGCAGTTTGATTAAATCATAATGCAGCCCATAATGAACCTCCACCTTCGGTATTTCATCACTCATCGCAGTCATGCTATCAAGACCCAAATATAGCTTCATTATGTATTCCATTTCTACCACATCCAAAAAAAAAAAAAAGATCCCTTCTCAACGTCAGGTATATATTTCATTATACAGTTCTCATAAGAGCTGGTGCCCCTCTCCTCTCTCCTCTCTTATCCCCCTTCATTATGTCCCCTTGAGTTATAGCCACCACTCATATCTACTAAATCCAAATGAAGGAGGCCTTTGCTGCTGGAGCGAGATACAGATAAGGAAACCAGGGTGAAGCTCTCTGGTGAAAGGTTCAATTATTGTGATGATTGGTCTCAGGAAGTGTTTTACAATGACACTCATTTAGTTCCAGCAGCGCTCTGCCAAAGCCTTGTTCTAAGCTGAAATGTCATCCTCGGGTGTAGTATCAGAAATCAGCAGAGCGATATAAACCCATATGATCCTTTACAATGAATTTTCTTTAATTTCTTGAGATTGGATTGGCGGGTTTTAACTATTACTGTGCTTTCAGATTACCCCTATTCAACTCAAACCATTGTATCCAATTAAATAAGAAAATCTGCGGGAAGGTCATCGCATAATGAACCTGACCTCTGAGGTGGGGCAGATGATGTCCTAATCAGAGTCAATGAGCTAATCTATTTAGACAGAGGAGTCAAAGGTCACAGATGAAGCTGAGATAAGAGATGGTCTTAATGAATAACAATAGGTGGATTAAGAGGGAGGTGGCCCAAGAGAGAGGAGATTTGGCTAATGAAGTCCTGTAAAATTTCATGGTGAGAATGTGAAAATTGTGTCATGCAGAATGATGTAAAGCATACTGTAATGTGTAGTCTAATAATAAATATATGTACAGCAAATGTGTTTTTAGATTATTATATTCTTATTATATTATATAGTTGTTGAACTTGTTGTTTATACAAGTTTTTTTTTTTATAAAATATGAAAATATAAAATGACCCAAAAAACTAGATATAAGAGAAGTGCATGCCTATACATTCTTGCTGATAAATGGGTGCATGAATTGTGTGCTATATACAGTATGTGTATTCAAGTGTACATTGTGATGGATCTTTATTCCAGGATATACTCTTCACTAAACAAAAAGCTGTTTTTTTTCCTATTATTTACACAAAAACTCTATTTATTACGAATGAGGAACAGCTAAATTGTGACATGGGCAGCATTGATATAGATTTATTTCAGATTGATATGCAGCTCTGTCCGAAGTAAGGACTATTCCTGGGGGTCTCCGCTGCTGGGCTGAACAAAGGTCATACCCAGCTCTGACCCTAGGGGTCACATGATGCCTGGGTGATGGAGATAGCTGGAGACCATCAGATAATAGAATTACAATTCATGTGCTGTGTGTTATGTGTCCACACACACACACACACACACACACACACACACAAACACACACACACACACAGACACACACACACAAATCGCACCATTCAGTGTACTTATACGGATGCCCCAAAGCATTTTGTTCATGCATGCGTGTTGTGTTTGTCGTGCGTTTGCTTCTGTCTGGTAACCCTGAGCGCATCATGGGAGATTGTAAAGCTATTAAAAGCAGAATAGGGCAAGCATGTGGAGCAGAGGGCTGTGTTTGCATCTCTGCATCCACACATGCAAAAGGAAATCCCTTTGTCGATTGCACAAATATTACTTTCTATTTACTGTGTGGATTAGATAATTGGAGATAACAGCATAAGGCCTGTCAACACTGCTTCTATTATTCTGTTATCTGTTCTGTTCAAAATATCAACATTTATTTTAGGGCCTACAGAAAGATAAAACAAGAGTCTTCTTAATATTCTGTTTGTAACCTGAGTATTTTTATCTTTTATAACAATTTTATAACAGACAAGAAAAAAAAATGTGCTTCTCTTCTATTGTCCACTGTATTCTAGGAATCATAACATTTTTAGTCCATCAAATATTTTCCAATCTCTGGATTCTCTATTATCAGGTGGATTCCCATTAAACAGCTTTTATACTTAATAAAAAGGAAACACCAAAAAGAAAAGAAAAAAACCCTAAACCATTAATATCATCGGACATCTGTTGCTTGCCCTAACACTATTTTAGCACACAAAAACACCAGATGTGAATATTATAACCTTTCACAAAATATGCCACCTTCTAAGCCTATTATTAAATTCTCTTAACCCTAAAAGCATAAATAGAAGGTAATGTGGCCTTAGACCACACCAGCTTTGGTGCGACACATTGTGAAGTTGAATTGTGGTGAAAATGGGTTAAACATAAACAAATGTTTGCCCCACCGGAATCTGAAGAGTAAGGACGCAGTTAGACAGACCTCTGAAGTTATACAGAGTCAATGGAAAGCAGGAGTGAACGTTCTTATGCCAGCCTTTTTGGCATCCCCCACAGCCACTCTAACTGCCCCCCTGGCTTCTGCATGTGACGCACAGCCTTCCTGCCACAAAGCCTCGCTCTTAACATGAGAAAGCACTTTGGTTAAGTTTCGACATGGAAGCTAAATGGTTTCGATTTTGATGATTGGGTTTTTACACGGAGCTTGAAATCTGGTCTCCCAGATCAACGATTTCTCTGTGACTGTGTGATCCCCAACTTGCTCTCAAATCACCTCCACCCCTCCAGGGATTTCCATGGTTTCTACACTACATGGCGCTCTGCAGTCCCTGATCACTGGATCCGGATATTTAAGTGTTTGCAGAATGTTACATTAAAATCTGGTTCATCCTCCTTCTCTCATTGCTGTACTGGGCCACAAATAAACAAACTTTCCATTCCTACCATTAGAATCTTTTTGTATCAACTGATGGATATATATTCCAACTCTGCAAGAAGGGATCAAAATGATGCGTTCAAATGAAAATAGGGATATGCCTTTAGTGTTCTTCCATCCTGCTTAATTTAAAATAGCATTCCTTGCTCCGCTAAATATTGTAGTGGAGCAAGGAATGTGAATGCCAATGTCAATTACTTTTCTCATTTAGCAAATGTGAGTTTCAGAGATTTAAATTAACTTGGTATTGTGACACACACAAAACACAAAAATCAAGCCCAGTGACCCTGAACCATTAAAAAAAAAAAAAGAAAAAAACCCCAAGATAAACGTCTGAGGTTTAAGCAAAATAATCTTGACAGATTTATTTATCTAACCTTTTTTAGGTGCAGCAACAGGAAAATATAATATTGATTATGTCTCAGATTTGCTATTCTGTTAAACACTGGTCAGCATTTTCCCAGATACACGAACTGGCACAATGGTTGGACTAATGTCTAATTGCAGCACCAGAGCTCTGAATCGTCTCTTTTTTGTTTCTTTTTTCAAAAAACTTAATCGTGCGGACAGGCAGAATGAACTAATTATCTGCCCGCTGTTTTCCCAGCCAGAGCTCGTAATTTAGGAGCAATTGACCTCCTGCAGTTTGCCAGCAAATGAAAACAGGTAGGCAAGGCTGCTAACAAGGGGCCTGGAAGACCCAAGGCCTGGTCTGAGCCGTGCTCTGCCTGGTAGACGCGGAATCACGCGCGTGGGTTCCAGTTTACGTCCTGGCCAGCCTCTGGGGGATTTTCATCATCCTCCCACTGTATAACAGCTTACAGCAGGGGGAGACCTCTTTGGGCTGACAGCTGCTAAATACAGCTATTGTCTGCTTGCTCTTACGCCAGGTTGCCAGTTGTTAATAATTTTAGCAGGAGTCTGCATTTAGAAATCAAGCAGCTCTGATTATATTTCAAGCACATCTTCTGGTTTGGGTTTTAAGCTGTGTAAATATGGCTTATTGCAGCCAGCTTACTGAGCTTTTGCAGTCATTGAAATGTTGCTTTTGGCTTGTAGAAAAACCTGCTGGAGGCGTTTTATAAGAACATGGGACTTAATCTAGAAGGGCCTTTTATTTTATAGGTCAACGAGTATGTACATTATTGTCAAAAATAAGGAAAGTGTATCTTGTTGATGTTTGATTACACATCTAATGATGCCAGGGTTATTATTTGAAATAGCTCTGTCCAGACAGACACATGTGAATGAAAACCTCACATTTTTGCCTGTGAGTCTGGCTGACTCAAGTGACAGAAACCATGTTCAAGTTGACCAGGAGCTGTTTTCTTTTCTGTCAAGGTCACATGCTGTGCTTCTGTCAAATCAGAATATGGTTGCTTAGTAACAAAATATTTCAAGCAAAACTTGCATGAAAGCCAAAACTCAAACCTGTGTTTTATGAGTAATTCCACAACTGTGATATACATGCACGTGGGTTTTCATGGTAGGGCTACTGTGATGGTATTTGACTTGCAGCAGTTTGTGATCCTAGCAACCAGCTGAGGAGGAAAGCACATCTGTCATCAATATGTTTGGAACGTACTATGAATAAAGGCTTAATGAAGAACCTGTGGCTTGGAGAATTTCACTCCTTCTGCTGTAATGCTGCAGTTCTTTGTGCCTACTTAAATCAACTGTCTAACAGATGGCTCCAGATCCGCAGGATCTATCAGACTGCAGTTTATTAGGAAGGATAAATACACATGTGCTGTAATTCTGGCAAGACTTAATTGCTATATTTCACCAATTACTTAGGAACTATTAATAAGTTCCCACCTTTTCTTCGGGTAAAATGCCGTGTTATCATTTACTTTGAGCGTCGATTATTAAAAATGCTGCTTAGTTAACGTTTTTAAAAGTTTCCCATGACCAGCCTTGGAAAAAGTAAATGCAGCACAATGTTAAAACTATGATATTCCCCCTGAAAACCAACATTTGTGTCCTTCAGTCAACCAAATCCCCATAAAAAAGCATCAGTCCCCGGCTGCATTTATGCAATTTACCGTAAATATGCAGTAAAGTCATATCTTGTTTTAGGCATCAAACTGTCAGCTTCATTGCTTCCGTGAGCTACAGCTCAAACATGAGGTCAGCGTTTAAAATGTCAGCGAAACATTTTTCATTTACAGTATTTCCCATGAAAGTCATTTTTCATTGTCTTCTCCACAAGGTAAACATCTGCGACCTGAAATGAGACACAGAGTCAAACATCCTGTGTGTGCATGTACGAAGACGCTACTGTAATCACAGGACGCAGCCGGGTCCCTGCCGGCCTGCAGACTTCTTCCTTGTTGCCCAGCCTTCCCTTTTATTGAGGTGCCATTTCTGATCAGTTTTGATTGCTTTCATTTGTTTCGTCTGTGCTGTGACATCAATCACAGCTTTTATTTTATGGGATCTGTCTGCTGGCTGGCTGTGGTTTGCAGGAGTTGGCACATCAGAGCTGGCTTTGGGTTCAGCAGCTGGTCTACTCTCCAAACGCACAAAACACAAACACAAACACAAGTCAACTCCACTGTCATCTTCATCTGTCCACATTGAATTAATTGTGATTAAGTGTTTGACAGGACTTAATATATTTCTATACTTTCATAAGGCAGCATGTGATTATTTCTCTTTTAAGGAAAAAGAGTCAACTAACAAGACTATAAAATAACAAGGTAAAGGTCCAACTATATACAGGATCGTCTCTGTGGTCCAGAGTTTGCTGAGTCAACTCCTACAACAAGGCTGTAAACATGCTGACTTGCTTCATCACACTCTCCTGATTCATCTGTGAGACTGATGATCTCTGTATAGCTGCATTATCCCCAACTGTCAGACTGTTCTGATTTCTATATTCTCCAAACCCAGAAAGAACTGCATCACTCATCCTAACTGTCAGACTCTCCTGATTGCTGTTTTTTTTCATCTAGAACCACAGTCCTCTGGGCTGACCAAGAATGTTTGGATATCTTGTTTATTTATTTAAGCTAGGGGCGAAAGAATTCATCTTGAAGACCGCTGTTACCTCTGTTTGGTGTTATTTTGAAGTGGAGTGATAGAAGAGAGCTGGCTGGATGCAGCTTTTGGCCCCCCAAAAAAGTGGAGGCAAACATCCATGAAAGCCTGCGGGAGGATGAGGTGGAGGATTGGCAGAGCCAGAGGAAAAGAGGGGAAATATTGTGTCAGAGTGAGATGTCTGACATGCGGCTGAGCTCTCTGACCTGGCACGTCCTGGAACGGCCTTGGCTCTCTGCAGACAGTGAGGGGAGAGATGGAAAGAAAGACAGCAAAGATGGCGTGTGGAAAAAGCCAGGCAGCATCGCCCTCCTTTCTTTAACTACGCAGGTCAACTGAGCACTTTTTGAGTCAAAGAAATCCTCCGTGTGGTTTCTGCCTTTGGCAAATGCTGTACAATGAATGGGTTAGAGGGATGAGGAGAAGTAGAGGACTAAAGGAACAGCAGGATAGTGGAAGTGAATGCCTTGGTAGGCTGGAAAACTGAGGAAAATAAAAAGCAGCTCCAGCCAATGATTAAACCGTAAAAGAGTCAAACGACTTGAAGGTAATTCTACACGTTTGTCCCTTTTAGTGTGTCGGGTTCTGTTTTATTCCCACAGCTGTTCTGTCTTACACATTCATTTAAGGCGACATCTCTTTTAGTTAGAGCCGGATTTCCACTTGTTTTTATGTGCATTTTATTTCATTCCATTGTAATATACCGACACTGCGATGCTGCTGTACATTGATGTTGCCTTCGTACGTGTATATTTAGTTACACCGTTCTCTCCTCATACCTGAGCTCATGGACAATCGTAGAGACAAAACAGCTCCACAAACTATTTCCCATGTCACCATTGAGGTTTGTTGACGATTCCCTCCTCTCCTTCTGGTTTATCACAGCCTGCGTTGCCTTTACTGTCACCTTCTGACTAAACTCATTGAGTTAAAGCCGCTCCAGCCACTTCCTGGAAATTGGCCCATTGCGTCTCGGTCTTCCTCTTTTGTGAGACTGTAAAAACATTTGCTTGACATTCAGATGGAAACCAGGCTGTAAAGTTAAAAGAGGTGCCAGAATTGGTTAATAGGGTAACTGGAAATAATCTCTCCTGGCATTTTTAATAAAGCCTTCGAAAGCTGTTATTGGTGGAAACAAGATACAATGATTAAACATTATGGTTATTAAAGCACATGCAATCACATTTCTATTCATTTATTTACTTATTTAAATGAACAATTCTTTTATTTTTACGTCTTTTAGGGTGCAAAGTATCAAGCAAGCGCTGTGCTGTATTACTCAGACGATCAGACTCCAAGTTAGCTGAACAAAAATATACTTATATATTTCACTGCATATGCTACACAACTGCCAAACATCTGGCCAGTGGTTCACTACAAAGACAGTTCACCTGCCACTCAACACGTGGGGGAATGTGAGAGGTATGCACCGTTTGCTCTCCTGGCTCAGCAATTGTAGAGCGACATTCCAGCTGATATTAGTGTAACACAAACAGCAGACTCAAAAAATTCATCTTTCTAGACAGCACCTCCTCTTTCCCTCCTTATTCCTGAAACGAGTCCTGTTTTTGCTTATTTTGGGGGGCTTATTTTGCACAGTATGTGTTTGCACAATAAAATTCTTCCATGTCACATCTTGTAAAGGTCAGACAACACGTGGCGTTAAAGAATACACCCTACATATCATCATATATTTTCCAAATTAAGTCAAGAAAACCCAGACGCATTCCTGGAAGCAGTCGCGTTTGGTGGGGTGGTTGTTTACTGCAAATAACGATGATCAGCTCACATCATAAGAAAAATAAAATTCATTTTTTAAAACAATAAAAATGCTCACAAGCAATCCCTGCCCTTCAGAGACAACAATGGTGTTTGTATTTGTTAGCACACACCCACAACTGACTGATTATATATTTGACTGACTGATTATTTGCTGCAATGGAACCACATAATCTGCTTCATTAGCTTATGAGAACAAAACTGTAGGTATCCTGACGTGCAAATGCCTTCACCAATAAGAGTCTCCACTGAGCTGCGATAATCACTCCGGAAAGTGCACAGTGTTTGAGTGGAACATGCGTGCACAGACACTCGACGAGACCAAAGAGGTTTGGCTATGACTGACCTTGATTTGGTGGCAGCAAGTCTAAAAATACGGCTGATTTCATGCAAGTTATGAATCACAGCCTGGATGAATATATTACTGCACCGTCCACCGTGGTACCTCTAAAAAATGGTCATTTGAAGGGTGGCGTGATACTGAGCATGTGTGTCAGCTAAAGTGTGCCACTGGGCCACTGTTGGGGCATGCCGAATGCTCTAACAAGCATGCGTGTGAGCGCTGGTCGAGTTGTTCACGCGATCAAGTCGACCTCAGGACAAATGTGCAAATGCCGTGACCACATATGCACAATAATTGTTATATTGTTCTATATGTGTGTGTGTGTATACGTTTATTAGAATAGAATAGAATAGAATAGAATAGAATAGAATAGAATAGAATTGAATTGAATTGAATTGAATAGGACTTTAAACGATTTATTTAAATGAAACTGAATTTTAAAAATTCCGACAGTAACAGATCAGTCAAACAAACAGTCAGCTTGTTTATGTTGATTCATTTGCACAAATTTCCCTAAATCACACGCACACTGCTCTGTTAATTGTGGAGCTGCATTTCTGATCCTAACAGTCTGAACTTCAGATGTACTCGCTGGTGACTTCCTACCTTAAAAGGCGGCTAATCAGCCATAGAACTGCAGACGGCGATGCAAAAAATAACTCCTAATTGGGCACAGTTGCTGATAATCTTTGTGTTTGTTTGTGCATCGCAATTAGGAGCTTTTCACGTGCCAGTTGGACTGTATTGGATGTTTTTGAGCATAAGTCTATGCCTCATAATTTTAATCACAGTGTATTTCATTCACCCATATATTAGAGCAGATCAAACAGCCTCTCCTCCTGAGTCTTTCAGATATGGAGCGGAAATTCATTTCTGCATTCACGCGAATGAATGTTCTGAAATACTCCTCTTCCGAGGAGCCACATCTTCCGAGAACCAAAGGAGGGTATGATGCATGTTGATAAATTCCTGTGTTCACTTTCAGACACAGCCGGCTCCTCACAGTAATTTTCTGGGCTGGCGTCTCCTCCCTGGACTCTCACACACCACATTTCTTATTTTCTTAAAAAAATAAATAAATAAACAAAAAAAAAACAAAATAAGGCAGCAAAGAGGACGCAAGGTGATGCTGATCTCAGAAATCCCACCATTACTGAAAGATGTGCACACACATCCCAAAGAATTCCTTCAGCGGGTTAGGCCGCAGCTATCTTAGCCATTACAGCAGCTTCCCACGGGCTCCACCAATGGGCCTCTTGGCTAATATGCTAATGAACACAAATGGAGGTAATCTGTCTGTTCCCCGGATGAGCCTTGGTTACAGAGAAAGAGAATTTCAAACACAGTTAGAAGCGAGTGAGTGATAATGATGAGCACAGGGTCACTTTGGTTTATTCAAACGTCTCCACTTTTTTTTGGCAGTGGCACGACCTCACTTTCCAAATCGCCTGACGCAGATAATAGCACGCGGAGTCGTTTTCAGGATTCATTCAAGACGTCTCAGAGGAGACGGGAAGCAGCGCAGACGCGTTTCACATGAAATACAGCTGTTGTGACAACTGACGAGGGTTTGGCCATTCGGTAGTGGAGTGCTTCCCTTGGATGTGGTACCAACACACACTCAGTGCTGCTCTGTTTTTGAGCACTGTGTGTGTGTGTGTGTGTGTGTGTGTGTGTGTGTGTGTGTGTGTGTCATAAAGTGAAACAACATAATGACACAGGCCCCATTACACTTGGTATTTAGAGATTAGACTAACACTGTGGTTTTGTGGTCTGAGTCATTTTGATGGTAACCATGTGTGCCAGAGGATATGCACACTCAGACTGCACTGAAGAATAATAGGATAATGGATGCCAACATACCTGATCCATGATCAAGTGTTGTTTAGCTTTGCTAGTACAGGGTCGCTTATGATGAGCAATGATCCACTGGTTCATTTTGATGTGTGCTGCTGCTTTACTGCCTTCGTCAGCATTAGCTGGATGTCATTTACTTTTATCTTCTTGGTGATTCAACGCCAGTCCCCTATTTGGTAGCACTTTACTCAGCAGCTCTTGCAGCTGATCATTTTTTTTTCACTTTAAGTGTATAAATGGATGGAATGATAGAATGTCCTGGAAGACTCTTCTCCTGCACTTTGAGAACCACCAATTTATAATAAAGTGTTATGTTATTTATGTAGGACTGGTATTAAACTATGACCAAATGACTGCATCTCATTTAGATCATTGTTCAAAGAATTTGGCCACATTTTAGAAAAAGACTGGTGAAACTGGTTTTTATAGGGGACATAAAATTTAGCATGCTCAACCTAAACCTGCTTTCATTTCCTGCTTACAGGCTACATCACACTTTGCAGCTGTTCAGCTGACTCTGGAATTAACAAATACGAACTGCTAAAGCGTCAGAGAAGTTTATTACAAATGTCTTTTGTGAGGCAGCATCAATATTACAGTTTCTAAACATGTAATGTAGAAGTCTAAACATTTCCAGGAACTTTTATTACCAGGAATGTATTTACCTCTGGAAAAAAAATGCAAAAAAACTGTCAATCGGTGTTATTTGCATTTCCACTGCAGCTCAAAACTCTGGAAAATGTTTTCAAATCAGGCTGACATTGATTGAGGAAGTAGGTAGGCTGTCGGAGGAAGCTTTTTTTTCTAGGTAATTTCGGTAGAAATGCTCAAAGGTTTTTCAAAATTCCAGGTAAATGACAAATGTTCCTTCAAAATGAGCTTATGTGAACATGCCAGCCAGCTCGTTTTGGACTATAATGTCTTGGAAAAGCAATTTTTACTTGTTCAGGAAACCGTCCAACACCACCCTAATTTCACCTAAATAGCATACTATACAGCTCTACCCTTTTCCCCCAACTTAATTCTTCACTTTACCTCTGTAAAATTTTACCTACTTCAGGTAATTTTAGTACTAAAACGTGGGTGAGGTTATTACTAAAACATGATGAAATAGTTATGCTATGTCTCTAAATAAGCATATACAATAAATATACAGTAGTGTGTAATTTAATACCTCATTATATATGACCAGTTTATATGTTGCCTTTGCCATGTGACTGACCAGAAAAGTGATGTTTCCCACAATCTCCAGTTTCGGCGGTCTGTCAACTAGCCGTGACAAACAGATTCTAGAGCGATTCTGAAAATCAAAAACAGAATCCAGTCCTCTGTTCTTCTTTGACTCTATATACTGTACAATACATGTATGCGCGTGTGTGTGTGTGTGTGTGTGTGTGCGTGTGTGTGTGTGTGTGTGTGTGTGTGTGTGTGTGTGTGTGCGTGTGTGTGTGTGTGTGTGTGTGTGTCTCAGGTCACATCAGTTTCCCACAACACTGTTTCCAGCTATGCCTAAGAGTGTGAAAATGCAACTATCACCACCAAGGCTGGGTCATGAGCTGCGCCAAGGCGACTATAGATACGATAGAGATGCCATATAGATGCTATACAGCACTGCTCCGACAGACACACGTCATCATGGAATGATAACCCTGGTCATTCATTACATTTATTTCTCTCCAGGTGATTAATATAAAATTCACACAGTATTTTATTATGGATACAGTACAGGGTGTTTTTTGACCTTGTCAGCTCGTACAAGAAGCATTTGATTTGTCACTATCGACAATCACTAATGTGAAACCTGCTATTATGACTTTTTATGATTTATGTTCAACCGAGCAATTATATATTCCCAGTCCCAGAACCACATGTGAGTGTTCGCTGGCTCACACCAGCGGCTCGGCTTTCCTTCCCACAGATGTTTCATCTAAGTTCTTTTACAGAGTTTGGTTTGCTTGTCTATCAGCTTTTAACAGATTCTATAAAGCTTTAAATACTCCCCGTAAATATGCGCTCGTTAATGCATTCAAAACAGACTTAACCGAGTAAAATTTAATACTGTTTGATCAACAGTAGAATTTCAGACGCCAATACAATTCAAGTATTTATAGCGCAATTGTTTTGGTATTTTGAACTGTTTATTTATGATTATAATCTAATTTGAAACACGCTTTTTAAGCTACTTTACACTTGGTGGTTGAAATGTTTCCCCTTGAGATGTTTGGCTAAACAGATATACTGCGAGAAATGTCTGCGTTTCCACCGGGTTTGTAATTTTCCTATTACGGATCATCAGAGCATCATTGCCACATTAGGGAAAAAAAAGAATGACAAGCATTTAGCCAGGATGCTACAATGATTCACTATGAGGTCTCGCTTACGCACTCGGGGTTCAATTTGTCAAAGTGTGCCCCACCCAGAACTTCGGTTTCGCCACGCCGGCCAACTGTTCCCTTCACAGCTGAGAGACAGGGGACAGATGAGGGAAACCCAAAAAAATCTGCATATGGGTGGGTGATAATAGGGACAAAGACATTACTATTATGCCCTTTACACTACGTCCCACTCTGTTTTGACTGGGGCCTCCGAAACAAGTCTCCAAGCAAGCTAAACTCCACCTCATCCCTCAGCACAGCATTAATCCTAACATTGTTCTGCATCGAAGTGTCTACATGGGTTTGTGTCAAAGACTAAGGGGCTGAGCTTTAATGAGGACGTGCTGAAAAAAAAAAAAGGTAATGTAATAAGTACGACACAGCTGCGCCCTGTCACTCGCTGCTCCAAATGTTTCATTTCTTTCTCAACTATTAACCCGTTGTCATGTTGCTCAGGTACCCAAAATGACAGCCAAGATGAATAAAAAAGGAACGACACCTTTAAAAGCTCTGCTAGGGAACCTATCTATCTATCTGTCTGTCTGTCTGTCTGTCTGTCTATGAGAGGTCACCGAGAGATATTAAGACTGTGAAATATGCACGCCGTAAAACACCCACATGCTTGTAATTCTATCTTTGTGAGGAGTTTCGTAGGCATAATGTATTACCCAGGTCGTTATCCTAACCAACACCACTAACCCCCGACCCTAAACCTTATCCTAACCCTAACCTAAACCCAATTCTAACCTCAAATTTAAAACCAAGTACTAACCCTCAAACAGGTGTTTGAATTAGTGCAGACCAACTAAAATGTTCTCACTTTGGTAGTTGAATGAATATTTTGGTGCTCAATATGTGGCAAATAGAAGAACACACACACACAAATACACAAACACACACACACACACACACACACACACACAGTACTTCAGGGCCCATACTCCATCATCTGTATAATTAAGGTGCTTTTTCTCTTAAATATTTTAACAAAAGTCTCTGCAATAGTGCAGCAACAGACCCGACCGTCCTCGCTGCAAACACACGTTCTTTAAATGGAGAAAAAAAACTGTAATTGTGCTCGCTACTACAGTGCCTTGCACGAGTTTTCCTTTTTCCCGCCAGGCAGGTTTTGATGGTACACCGGGAAATAATTGTTTTTGACAGGTAAATGGTGATATCACTTGCCTCGTATACATAATGTAAAAATGACATTCTCTCACCCTGTGTTGGGCAGACGTGGTGTGAAATCCTGACTCTCTGGAGTGTGTGTGTGTGTGTGTGTGTGTGTGTGTGTGTGTGTGTGTGTGTGTGTGAGTACATATGTGAATCTAACCCTATAGCAGATGGAAGAGGAATAATATCCAAGACAATAGTGGCAGGGGCAGCAGTGGAGGGAGTGAGTGAGATGGGGTTCCTTCAAAGACTGATGAGAGCCGATTCTGCGATGGATGTCTTCTCGTGTGAGGCCAGAAAGCACAATACTGTTATTCATGCCACCAGCATGTTATTGCTGCCAGTGCTTGTCTGATGTCTTGTGTTGCAAGAGCATGAAATCAAGTTATGGCAGTAGTACATTCAAATCACTGAGTGGAAATTTTGCTTGTTTTTAGCTTAATAAAGATGTAAATTATTTCTACTTCAGGAAAAGTGTCAGTGCTTCTAACTAGTCTGTGACCGACAAAATAAATCTTTTGCTATTTGGACAACCAATCCTTGCATATAGTATAATTTAAAAAGCTCAACCAGGCCCATCATTACAGTAGTTGGGTTCTAATGACGTGAAACCAGATATTTGTCTCCAAAACGTCCTTTTCAGAGCACAAAGAGAGCAACAGAGAAAGCACAAAAAGGGGGAGTTTACGACTTTTTGTCTACTTCTGACAATTCCTCAACGCCATCAAGGAGACCAAACATGTTTCCTCCCTCTCTAATTACCAGCTGTTATGGTTGAGTCTTGTTTAGTGGTCCTCTTAGCAAATAAACTCGCTCTGTTTTTGTTTCAGGGGATTTCTCAGCTGCTGAAATGTGCCGCCGTGCGAGCGGGACGTAGCTGTCCGGGACTAAGTGAGTGGGCAGGACGGGACGATCGGGTGCACTGGAAGGTTACATGGCTTGTGTGCTCAAGTTCACAGTTCTGACTGAACTGACTCGATCACAAAATCTAACATCAGAAATATTTCTTTTATTTCATAAAAAAAAAATAGCAAATATTTGTTGAATTCTATTTTGTTGGCATCTGACCTTAAAGTATAAGGTGTTTATAACATACTATTAAAGTTACACACTATCAGCAAAGCTGGTCTTTAAGATACTTAAGTTTTATTATTTATTTTTTTTTATTAAAAAATTAGAATTACCAAGTCATATGATGATTAAAAGATTAAATACAGTGAAGGAGTGAAATCGCATCCAGGTCAGTCTCTGCCATCGTTCGTCTGGAGGAGTAACAGACTGTGCACACACTGCTGTCTCTCCCACACACACATACACACACACTCACACACACACACGCGTGGCCGTAGATTTGACCCGCGTTCCCACCGCAGCAGCAGCAGGCCTGCAAACAAAACAATGAAACCCACAAATCAGAGAAAAGCACCTCTGTGGGGAACAGCGACGGCTGCAGCCACGTTCGTTCTGCGCGGAGCAACATCGTCTGGGTCCCTTTATAACAGTAGGGAATAACACCACCCTACATTTACCCATAAATCCCCATCTGTCCCCCTGTCACGGCTGGTTGTCCGCCGGCCTCGGCCTGCTGCACGACAGCAGATTTGAGGGGACGTTGTTGTGGCTGGATGTGGTGAAAAAGAAGGACGTTGGCAGTGGGGACGAGGCTCTGCTCTCTCAAGGGACTCTGCTACGGCAGGGCCATCGACCCTCTCAAAATCTGGAATTTGCACATGAAACTTGACCTAAATGACCGTGGGTATCATTTCTTTATACTTCTAGATTAATATGACATCAGCCATGCTTTAATGATTGCATAAATACTCCCTGGAAATTAGGTGTAACCACGGCTCCAGCTTTAGTCTTTTAATTTGTGGATGTATAATAATTATACATCTCTTGGCTTTTGTTTTGGGGAAAAAAAGTATTTCTAAAGTTCTAGTTGTTATTATTAACCCCGACTGGATCTAAAGTACTCAAAGAATAAATACTTTTGTGTGACATTAATCAGACCAATTATATTTTATTCTATCTCCCCTGCAGTGGGTGAAGACTGAAGGTTCTGGCCAGGGGAAGAAAATGTCCCTGCTCTGATGTGTTGGAGGATACTGTTACACGCCAGCAGCCCACTGGTTTCTCCTCTTTCTCTACACTCTGAGCAGGAATGTGCTGCACTGGAGGAAGACGGTCCTGGCAGCGGATGATAAACAGAGTTTGTTTCTCTTTGTTCCTCTTTGTTTATTTGTTTGCAGCGTTACCACGTGAAAACGGCAAAGGCGTCGTCGGCTCCGGGGCCGCTCCTGAGTAACATCTGGGAGTTCGCAGAGCCCCGCGCAGCCATGTCAGGACACATCATGGCGTGCAGTTGTGGCTCTAAATCAATATTTTCCTCCATCTCGTCCTGGATTGTTCCACTGGCGGGGGTTCAACAGCAGACGAGTGCTCAATGAGTAGTGGGGGAAATTGTTGGAGTGGATAGACGGGAGGGACCCATTGCATTTTTCCAATTCACCACAATCAGAAACAGATTCCCAACAATTAGTCTGGACTGACTTGGAGCTTTATTAATAAAAGATGCAGAAACAGTGGTTCCCATACAACCATGAAAATGCTGAATATATGACTGCTGATTATGTTCAAGGGCTGCATGATGTTCTTTAATGTATATACACTAGGCTGGAATCTACTGCAATGTTATTAATAGTGTTTGTTTTTGTTTTTTTTGCTGCATTTGGTTCTCTACTGCTTCTGTTCAGATACATGTTTATTTGTTACTTTTTAAGATCCAATTATGTTATGGAGATTGTACTATTCTATACAACTAATACAAATACGATTTATAGCCCATTATTCTGAATGTCCTGTGCGATTTAAACAACCAGCCTGTGAATTGATTGTTAGCCACTGCTCGTCTCATATATTCATCTCTTTCAGTGTAATAAGTGAATTAGTGGGATGTAGAAGACGTATGGGGAAGGCTGGTCCGTCTAAAACCCGGCTGTAAATCCACATGCCACAGCCACTTAATAATGAGCCCGGGAACCTCCTAGCATTATTTTCAAGAACCACTGACAGTTTGATATAATAAATAAAGGGGGGAAATGCACTGCTTTACAGTTAAATCATTATTTGTATTTAATGTTTTGAATTTTTAAAAAATACCTTCCAGCAACAAATCAACTGAGTGAGACTAATAATATAAAAGATAAATGTAATAAAGGTATTAAAACTCAGTGTTTGAGTACTGGGTTATTTGTATAACTGGCCATATTCCTATAAATATATCAATATTTTCAACATGTGGTAATGGTTTATTGTTCTTAAAAACAACCACGTGAAGTCAGAGTTCAGTGGGAGAATAACATTAGCTCTGGCTGAAGTGTGTGCCACTGCAAGGTTTCAGATTTGGAAATTCAATAGAATCAGAGACCCAAACAACCCCTCCACCACCGCCAATCCACACCGCCACCGCCGCCTTTGATACAACAGGAAGCCTGACAAGACCTGCTGCAAACTGTACTCAGCGTATTTGGGATTCAGTAACCGCCTCTACGAGTCCCCACTGTGCTGTGGGCCCGTGTGCTCCATGACCTTTGACTTTTTTCCAAACGTCAGACACTTTCAAAAAAAACCCCAGCCTCTGACCCCCCACCACAACAGCTGGTGTTGTAGCACAGGCCCCGGAGTTACACCGCCACCCTGGCCTTTAGGGCGGCTTGTGTATTGTAGTGTCAGAGGCCCCTTTATGGCGTAGAATGCAAAGTAGACCCGTGGATACGCCCCCCTCCCCTCCAAATAACCTGCCACGCTGAAAGACATTCATGTTTTTATTTTGAAGCAGATTGAATCTGATTGTCTGCAAATGTGTAATAAATAAATAAACAAAATGAGAGTGTGACTGTTGTGGGAATAAATAGTGCAAAAATGTGGAAAAAGGATTTCATTAAGTTTTCTTCGTATTATTTCCACACACACTCTGGATGGGAGATCTTTGGAGACAAAACTGGAACACACCCCTGCATGTCTGTTTCAAACTTTGCATCCGAATTGACAGGATCCTGAAAAAGTTCCAGCTTCTTGAGTAAATCCTGTTACAGTAGGTGGAATCAAAAGCATGACCTTGCTGTTGGAGTGGATGAATTTATATATTGACAGGTTTATATAAAACATCAGGTTCGCTTTCTTACCAACTTGACTGTTAAGCACATTTGATTTACACTCCACAGACAATAAAGGTCTGCTGATCGTAAAACTAAATGGCTTCAACTGTATTCTGACTAAACAGAGAGATAATCTGATGGGATTACGTCACTCTTTATATATTATATAAGGTGTCTTTTTTCTTGCACGTTTCATGAAACACACGCAGAAATTTGGATGTAACAAAAAGTGTTTTGGTGTCTCTGACAGATTTATTGGGTCAAAGGATAGTACGCCAACCCTCCTCCATTTTTCCATTTCCAATATTTCTCTTCCTCTTTCTTCGACTTGATTTGCAGTTTTGGCTCTAAAATGTGCGGGATTGCTGACATTCACGTCAAAAAGACGCCCGCGGTAAAGGATCGAACTGACCTGTGGTGAACTTGCGCGCTGAGTTTTCCTCTGTCGGACTCTGTAGGACCCAGCGGAAAGCGGCTCCAGCTGAGGTTGGTGTGGGGGGAGACGGAGTAAGAGAGAGGGAGAAAGCTGAGCGGCGAGGAGACCCTCTCAGATCAGTCAGTGGCTTCATGGAGTTATGCATAACTGATCCGCCGCCATGGATTGCAATGCGCGACCACTCTTTTTGATTTTACACGTTTTGTTGTCCTGCGCTGCCCCTGCCTTCCCCATCATCTACCCCCCCAACGAAGGTAAGCGAACTCTCACTCAATGGACATGTGTTTACGCGCGCGCGCGTGCTGTGCGTGAGTGCGCGCACTCCTGTGAATGGTGTGCATCAGCGCTGTGCGCTCACGGCGCTGTCCAAAAATTTAATGATGCCCCGTTGTGAAGCGCACGATAAGGACAACAAAGTTGAGAGTGGACCCAAACACGGGATACTTGGTTACCTTGCTACGGCTGATCTCCCGAGCGCGCCGGGTAATAGTTGTTTAAACGGGGATGAATGAATTGAACAGTGGCGAGACAGCTCCCGGAGCGCCCATCGGAGAGTTGATGAGGGCAGAGTAGAACACAGAAGACAACTCTGATGTCTGGTTCGCCTGCAAATATCCCTGCTGATCTATTCTAACCCAGAATTGGTTCGGGATAAAGCACCAATTTCCAAAATCTCACATCTAAAGACAATAATACATTTTTTTTAATGTGCGCAATAGCGTGTTGTGTAAAAATGCGAATATCTCTTTTTATGGTCCTGACCTCAATACATCCACAACAGCTGACTTGTGAGCTGCGAGTCTGATGAACTGCCTATTGTGCATCTTTTTTTTTCTTTAAGGCACCAACTGTATTTTCAGATTCCGTACTTCAAAAGGTCACGACTCGATGTATTTTGGTTTCGTCTCGAACGCGAATCTCCATCAGCGTCTGTAAACTGCGCTGGGAACAAGCGAGAAGCTGAATTTCTCCTGTGAAACAATTTCTTGAGCAGTGTTCATAATTGCTGTCGTGGTTGTAGAGTTTTCTTTTTGTTTGTTTGTTTTTTAAAGGTAGAAATGCGCTCTGGAGCTGTGAGCGGAGCTGAGTCCTCTGAAGGTTAAAAGTGCCCGAGGGTGGAGGGGGGGTCCATTCGGGTGAAGATCTGGGTCATACAGTCTAACGGGACACGGATCACAATCACTGTGAATTCAAGTTGTAGACCTGAGTCACTCAGTAAATTCATCTGTAATAGTCCTCTTATGGTGGACAAGTGCAATTATTTGGCAAGATGTCAAAATCGATTCACGTCATTTAAACATTATTGGCTCAATAACGTCACGCTTTTATTTCATGGAAATGAAATATCGTCAAACCCCACAGAAATGTTCAAGGACAGACGACTGAATTAATACAGCTACACACCCTCCCCTGACAGACAAAATAACTAAACCGGGTGAACTTCGAAAGTTCTAAAGACCATGAAAAGCTACAAAATAACATTCACAAATGATGTGTAACTTCATCCAAACCAGCCACTCTATTTTATTTTAATTTACAGACTGAAACTAAACTATTGAGCACTAGAACTTTGTGGACTTTGTCGAACTTCAATACGAGTTTAATCTTCTCCAAGAGAAATCATCTACTTACAGTTATTTTAAACAAAGCTCTCGTCATGAAGCGAAGTTTTAATTCTGTATTTGTATATATCTTAATGGACTTACTTTTCACAGCAATGGTTTGTCACAACCGGAAAAAAATGTTCAATGAATTCCAATTAAATAGCCCGTTTGTCCCTTTGATTTTGTGACAACTTTTGTCTAAATAAACGGAACCTTCAGAAAAGTTTGAGTTGAGTCGAGCTGATATTTACTGAAACGACGCAATCAAACACATCATTGGTTATACATACAGCAGTCGAGTTGCGTCTGTGTGTGTGTGTGTGTGTGTGTGTATAAGCTGGAAGAGATAGGCGAAAAAAGACTTTTCCTCTGGACTGCGGTGGTAATGTCGTTCCTGAATAGGTACATTTCAATCTGAAACCAATGCGTAATGAAATGCACCTTTCCAGGACATAAATCTACCAGAGTGTGTCAGTATCGAGCCGCAGCGTATGCCCCAAATCCGTATAGCCCGCTGGCTGCTGCTAATATGAATGCATACGAATCAAAACACACTTTGGACTCACAAAAACCTCATCTCAGCTTTTCCGGGCAAATTAACAACATGACAAATCAAGATGGCGCCTAAAGTTCAAGTGCGTGATCCCACTGTTTCCTGTAGCCGAAACAAGAAAATGAAATATAGTCCTGTTTGGATGACTTTACGAACTTTTAGATTTCTAAAAGATTTAAAGAGGAATACCTGTTCTTTTTTTATTTGTTTATTTAGAAATGACTGACGGTGACTTTAACGCATCTTCTCTCAGCTGCGGGTCAGTGTGAATGAAGGATAAATATTTAGATCGACGGTCTTCTCCTGATCAACTCCAGCCTGCTCACGCACGTGTTCTCAGATCTGAAATCAGATCACGCACACGCTTTCTGATCCGAAAATCAGCAGCCGTATATTAACCTTCTTTCAATAACTTTACACCTGTCTGAAGCCCCTAAAGTCCTGGGAATTAAATAAAGGTGGCGATAAATATATATTAATTTAAAATAAAGCTAGAGTAGAGTGATTCATTTACATATTACACCATGTGTTTTGACGGGGAAGAAGTACATATCTGCGCCTAATTATTATTATTATTATTATTATTATTATTATTATTATTATTATTATTATTACTTTATAACCAGCGAAATGTTTGGCTGAAGTCTGTCAATCGGCTCCATCGCGACATTAACTGCGTCCCTAATATTTGCATTTTATAATTTAATGTGATATTTATCGTTATTTGACACAAATATGGTTAAAAATCTGATAGAAGTTTGCTAAAACAAGGACTAATTGCTGAAGATTGTCCCATCAGGGCGTTTGACGAATTGAGTTTCTTAACTGAGTCAACATTTTAAGGAAGTTAAAGTTTTTCCACTCGTTTTAATTATTTCACCGAAAATATGTAAGTTAAAGCTGTGTTTTTCTTGCTTGTGTGCGTGGTTGCACGCTGTGCTTTTGACTTGCTGGGAGTCGTCGGGAGGCCTCGGGTATATTTTTAGCCGGCTGTCGGGAGGCTTGGCCCGCAGAGCCGAACGCGACGGTCCCGCTGGGACGGGTGATGTTTGAGAGTGATGTTACCTCTCAGGGCTGCCGGAGAACAGCTCACAAACGCTTTTCTTTTAAAAATATTGCTCTCTGTACCTATAGAAAAGGAATATGCATAGTGCTGATCTGAATTGCACAGTTGGGCTGAACTGTGCTTTAGAAAAGTGTAGCTTATATGTATATAAGGGATAGGGTTAGATAGAAAGAAAGAAAGAAAGAAAGAAAGAAAGAAAGGGAAATTGGAATGGGGCAGAAGGGTTGGGCGAGCAGCATCAGCAGCATCAGACAGAGCGACTCTGCACTTAAATTATTCATAATGGGAGGTGAACACTTCAGTCTTTAACACAAGACACAAGTCGCCTGGCTTCCCTGCACTGCGGCCTGCCAACCTTCACAAGCACATCAGAGTGAGGCAGCAGGGGCACAGCCCTCCTCTACCATTCAGGAACAATCTATTTTGTTCTTTCCTGTTGTGTAGTCCAGGCCAGAGGGGCTTTCCCCTGGTGATCAGGCATTTCAGCATTTTAATATCGCATTTAAAAAAAAAAAAAAAGAAACATCCAATCCGTGTACATCTGCTAGGAATGTAGGATTCCCTCGTGTACTATGTTGAACATTTATAGGTTAACTTATACCAGCCAAACTTCCAGAACACGGACTTCCTCACAAGTCTGCGGATCTTTTGTTTACTGTTTCCCATTTATGTTTCAGTATTTACAACCTCAGATTGTAATAAAGCAGATTTAAAGGCCGATGACACAATGTCTCATTCCTAAATCATTGTTTAGCCACCAGTTCATGCTGACACTTGCGTTTTTCCCTATAGGGTCACGTGGTGTGTGTGTGTGTGTGTGTGTGTGGGGGGGGGGGGGGGGGGGGGTGTCTTATTTATTGATTCACCTGTTTTTATCTGTGTGATGTTTCGCTCCCTCCCAGACAGACCGGTTCACTTTGCTATTAATACTCACAGTTCCCGTTGAGAGACACTCCCCAATGGGACAGCAGTTTGGTTGGCTGACGCTAGCTGACTCTGTCTGCGTGTGTGTTTGTGTGTGTGTGTATTAGAGAGAGAGAGAATTACTCTCAGTAAATGTTAGTGTGTGTTCTTATATAGAATCGTTCTGAGATGTGTTTGTGTGTCTAGAGTGTGTTTAGGTACAGTAATTTAAAAAAAACCCAAAACAAATAAACCCACACACAGATACATTTTTAGGGGACTGTGCATGATTGTATTCTATTTCTTTTGTGCACGTGTGACTATCATAGCCAGAGAGTGCTGCTGAGGTTTTTTTTTTTTTTTTTTTTTTGTTTTTCCTGCCTGCGATATGAGAGCCATCTAATTTTCTGCTCTCAAATTCTCCCGCTTGGCTCAATAGGAGTGGTGGGCTCGGCTCGTTGAGAAATGTAAATTGGACGCAATGGCCCTGGATGCCGTGCTGCCATTATCTGACATGAACAGATAGCTTCATTAGCCTCTAATAGGAATGTGCCTGCTGCCACTTAGCTGGCCCAAAGGCTTGCTCTGCTGCGGCTCAGGTGAGCAATTTAGCAGCTTTTTGAACCTGCAATGTGGTAATAAGTCTCCCCGCATGTGTCTTCTTCTCACCACTTTCCATTATGCACCTACCTTGCAGATATTTACCAGACATCTTTAATGAGAATGATGATGAGCAGTTTTTTAATGGGGCTGACAGAATAATTCTTCTCAACAAACTTCCTTAAACCGATTGTGAACTCTAAAATTTATCTGACAAAAAGCAGTTTTGTTTGCAGTGTCACAGCAGTTTTTCCTGATTCACAAACACTCCCTTTGACTGTTGTGAGTGATGTGTACATTCCTGTCTAGTGGAGCTTTGAATGCGAGAATACAGGGAGATTGTATTCCTCATATTTTCACCGTGAATAGAGTTACAGCTGCAGGGCCTGACTGCACTTCTGCTACACTGTCTCTCTGCACTCTCTTGGATAAGTGTGTGTGTGTGTGTGTGTGTGTGTGTGTGTGTGTGGTAGCTGTGTTCCCAGGCTTGACGCTCAAGCTTAAAATGAGAGGCCGTCCAAACAGCAGGGTTAACATGTTTGCATCTGTCCTTGTTTGTCGTGCATGTTTCTTGGTGTGCACACCTCTCAAACAGAAAAATGCCGAAATGTAATTTTTTTCAATTGCTAAGTTAGAAGTGCAAAGAAGTATTTTACAAATTTGAGTTATTTTTCATGAAACACTGTTACTCATGTTAAACAAGTTATATATATATATATATATATATATTTTATTTTTTTTTTTATTTGCTTTGTCATACATGTATATGCTCTTTGAAGTGGAAGCCTTGTTCCTTTACATAAACTTCATAAAAGTTTTGCTATTCCAGTAGAATCTCCCAGTTGCATTTGATGACATCATGCACATCTAGGGTGAGTCCCAATCGAGAGCCATATGGTTGAGTTTTCATTTTTTTTTTCTGTGCTTTTGGAGTCAGTTAGCCCTTGGAGAGCAAGCAGACAATCTGATTATGTGATGTACTTTATGTATCAGTCTGAGGATGTGGAAAATATAAGTGCAATTACCAGTACATTTGCTTAGCGCTACACTCGCACGGCTTCTGCATTTACACTGCACGGCTCCATCTTCCCCCAGACTGAAGCCCCAACCTGGACGTCATAGTAATGGAGCTCTTTGTCTTATTTGACTTCCATCACATTCCAGCTATTAGACATGGATTCCTGATCAGCTTCTTCATTTGGATTCAAATGAATCCAGGCCATGCTACAGAAAGCTCAGCGTTACATCTCCTGTGGGTAGCTGGGTGATTTTTTTTTTGTTTGTTTGGTTTTTTTTTTGTTTTTGTCCAAATCAGAAATTGATGAATAGGTTTTTTGTTGTTACTTTGTGTGTGTGAAAAGTGCGAGTAAATAGTTGATCAGGGCACAAGGTTGCCGATCCCTCAACTGGGATAAACCGCAGTGATAATATGAGCTATCAAAAACTGCACACTCACATGTTCCCTTTGTTTTCCTTCTCTCTTTGTCTTCCTCACCACAGTGAACCTGCTAGACTCTAAAGCAAGCCAGGGCGAGCTGGGATGGATCTCCTACCCACAGCACGGGGTGAGTATCCCCCTTTTCTACATCTCCCTGCATCTTATCTGAGTGCTTTCACTGTGGCGACGGATCCACTGGCACGAAGAGGATGCTGGACTCAGGCCCGCGACACATGAAATTGGGATTTTTAAAGTCCTGTGGTTCTCGCTGTGTGATGTTGACCCATTGATCCAAATGCAGATTAACCCACTTTTCTTTAGACATTTTTATCCATTCTGTCTCACAGGTTATAGGTTAAGCGTTCAGAGCTCATCATATGGTAAAGACGCTTAAAGGGAATGCATTGCACGGTGGTGCCAGTGTTTACAGGAAGATTATGGCGTTAAAGAGCTTTGAGTTGTAGGCTCAAACACATCCACACAACAATGCTGATAAGCTTGACCCTATTTGGACTGAATACCACATCATGCATGCAAGCATCCTAACTGCACTGTTTGAGATTTCATTTGATTCACTTCTAAATGAACCAGTTTGCCCTTAATTGAACATGTGCCACACCTCCTTCTGTCCATCACTCACGCCATCATCCAGAAACTGCACTTTAGTTTTGTCAATGTCTTATTTTAAACCCACAGATATCATGAAATAATTCACCAGTAATAGGATATGAAACCCCCAATTTTCATCCGTAAAAATAAAAATAACATCAATAACAATAATAATAATGGTAGGTTTTTGCTGACAGTCTCATCATCTACTGGCATCTGTTCCACTACCCTCCCACCAGCGGGCAACTCTATTTATTTGTCTAACCAGTTAGACTACTGTGTGCTGTGCTGTGGGGTAGGCCCACACACACACACACACACACACACACACTCATCTACAGAGAGTGAGAGAGAGCAAGCATGCCAATGTTTACTCTACACTTTACACTTTTTTCCCTTCATTAAGTGCTAGAATTACTTCTTGGCATTGGCTTAACGTAATCCAGTCATTTGTTCCATGGACCTGTCAGACCTTGTTTCCTTCAGCCATATACACTCCTGGCATTATCAAAATGCCCAACTTTGAGATTCTTTGTGAGCTTTGGAGCAGAATAAAACAGTAGCCAGTGGAAAAAACGGCGAGCTTCTCAACAATCGTCGTTCTACCACTGTGTTATTATGGGCTATTTACATCTGAGCAAGTGTGAAAACACTTTCCTTTAAGTGCAAGAGTGTGAGATAAATGTGCAGCGGTACACTGATTGATTACAGCATGAATAAGTTATAATCAGAAGATGGTGCCACGAGTATAAATTCCAGACTGAAATGAATGAGAATGATTGAAAGAATGGAGAGATCAGGTGAGTGAGGAGGAAAAAAGAAAAGGAGGGATGATTCTGATGATCACATCCTCAAGGTGAATCATTACTTCTTCATGTCATCCATTGGCTGCCCTGACAGACTCCGAAGTGATTTCTCCTAATGTGGCATTGACACAGCAAGTCTCTCTCTCGCTCTCTCTCTCACACACACACACACACACACACACACACACACACACACACACACACAAACACACACCAAGTTCACTATGATGGAGGAGCTGTGGCTTTCTCCCTGTCCGGACCCGTCGTGCTCTGGTCACAACAAATTAAGATCTTAGCCTTGCCGACATCTTCGCTCTGACAGTGCTGACGAGGGTGTTTGTGTCTCTCCTTGTGCGATCCAGATACAGTGCTATCTGTCTGGGAGGCAGGCTGTTTGCTGAGCAGCGTCCAGGGGGCTTATCCCCTCACAAGACTAAAGGCTGCTCAAGATTACATTCAAACGTATTCTTCAGCAACAAACACCCGGGACACTGGCGTGCACAAATAGACAAAATTGGTGCACATTGTACAAATAAAGTCATTGTTCTCAGCAGAGGATGCAGCTGCTGTCTTTTCAAAGATCGTTTGCTCCTGAGAAACCATAAAGCCGAAGAGGTAGCTTCAGCTTCTCTTTCTTCCCTCACATTTCTTTGTGTTCCTTTGCTCTCAAAATGCTGTTTCGACTTCAAGAGCTCTTAATACACCCTGTACACTGCTGGCACTCCATCTGAGAAATCAGCCTGGCTAGCAGAAACCCCACCCTGACCCTCCACCCGTCAGAGAAAGAAGGATGAGTGCAGAGAAAAGCCTTTCAGTAAATGTGGATTAACAGGACAAAGCGGGAGACCAGAGAAATGGAATGAGAGGAAGAAGATAGCGTGTTATCACAGTGTAGGTGAGAAGAGAATAGATACTTGTACAGTTTGCTGAGTGACAGCTGCAGTCCGCCTGGTAGAATATATACTTTGTAAAAAGAGCAGTACGGTGTAAAATTTAAGTTTATGTACATTTAAATGAGTGAAATCACAAAACAACTGACTGATACAACTCTTTTGAACAATGCATGTAAAAAAAAAGGTAGAAAAATTACTCAAGCACAGCTTTTTTTTTAAAGTCCTGTTGACTCTCCCTTAGCCCTTAACAGATAAATATGACCTGAGTGAACCAAAGTACAAGAAAAAGTCCAACAGTTAGAGGTAGACGGTTTGCATTTGGGTGTGTGTCTACTGACTTGTATTCGGTAGCGATGATCTGTGCTCTGACTGATCTGTTGCAGTTGTTGTGTGGGTGACCCTGATGGCTTCTGCGAAACTCAGAACATCAGCTGGCCCTGCACTCATGGACGCACCATTTTACTCTCTCTGTAGAGGAATAGTCATCATTATAGACACCAAAAACCTCCTAGACGCCATTTTAGCCCTCTCAAACCCATGTAAGTACTAGCTAGCAAAAAAAAATGTGATTTTGAGTAGAAAATTAATTGATTTAAATATAAAATAAGAAATTAACTTATGTAACAATATAACATTCTTGTATAAACTGCAAACAAAATGATAAAAAAAATCTATAAAATTAGTTACAATTCTGATGGTTTAACTTTGTTAAATGCCAACCTTGCTTCCTAAAATACAAACAGCACTGGTATAAATGTATTGTTACCCTACACTGGCCTATATACTGCTCTATTAACTCCTGTTGACCTGTGAGCCTTTGAAGTGAGTGAACTGGTGTGCTGACTGGGTGAGTCTGAGCCGTGCCTGTTGCCGTAGTCGTAATGTCAAGAGATCATGTTACCACACTCCATTTTACTGTCTCTTTAGCTGCTTCACCCACCTACAGCACGGATCAGAGGAGGTCCAGAGCGAGCCCCTGCCCCACCCTGCCCCACGTATGACTGTCAGGGGTCGGGGTCAGGGGTCACGAGCATTGGCGTAGTCTCGTTGTGTTTTTATATATCAATTAGAGGGCGGGGGCAGAATGGGTTTCACCCCTTGGAGAGAGAGTAGGGGGCGGCTGCTCATTTCAGACCTTTATTTATCCTGCTTGACACACAAACAGTTTCTCACAATCTCAGTTGGAGGCGGCTCTACTGAGAAAGACCTGCTGGAGCTCTGACCTCAAATTTATGCTCTATAAATGGATATACTGAGCACCACTGAAACATGCAGTCCCCACTCTTCAAACTTTTGGGGAAGATTTAGAGCTTTTCAGCTTGAAATTCTCCATGCTTATCACTTCTTTTCCACACCAAATCACTTGAAAACTCACAGGGAAATGAATGGAGGTTGGAGGGGATTATTACAATGATCTAATGTTTGGGGATGATGAGAAAGAAGAGGAGCTGTGGGCCAGTGTAATAGAATCTGTCCTCCAGAGGGGGAACCTCACATCAGCATAGGTCTCAGCATAATCCCAGCATAGCTGCAAACACACCTGGGCTTGATCAGAATTCAGGCCTCACACCCTCGAGGAGCCCAAAACAGTTGCTATGGATTCAGCCAGTTTGCATCATTTAGGCTGATATTAGAGAAAGCTAAAGGATAAACACACACACACACACACGCGCACCCTGGATAAAAATTCATGCTGACTGATATTATGTAATAAATATCTTAACTTACTATCAAAGGAAAAAGAAGAAAGCTATAAACATGAGGTGTTTAGCTTTAATGCCCTGGAACATTGATTCACCACGCAACAACAAATGCTGTTACATTGTAGTTGTCTGCTGATGCTTGTTTGCATGTGTCTGAGGAGCAGTGCACAGTTCCTATACAGCAGCACTGAGGTAGAAAAAAAAGGTTTTATAATTCTTATTTTTATTGTAATTTATTTAAGTAGAGGAAGATTTAGGAATCCCAACTCAAATGTAAAAATTTATTTTTCACTCTGTTTTCTGCGTCAGGACCATCATCGAGTCGGTTTGCATGTCACCACATCATTACTCCGTCATATAGTTGGTGTCAAATGGCAAAGCTCGAACATAAAACAAGGTGAAATGTTAATTTTGGTGTCGCCTCTTTATGGCCAGCCCTGCTCGGCTCTGCACTCTCCCCTGTTATTGTTGAACCTCCAGAAAGCTTCTGATGAATGAGGTGACGCCACTGAAGCCATGAAGGGGGAGACTAAACACCGACGGAGTCTCTCTCTCCCCAATTTTGCCCAGGCTTAATCTCTCCCTCCTTCTCCCTATCGCTATTTTTCAACTCAACTTGGTTCACTTTCACTACTCTTTCTTGCGGACGCTTGCTCTTTTCTTATTCTGTCGCTCCCTCTCAGGGTTGTTTTAATAACTTCACTGTAAGATTAAAAGCAAGTGGCCATCCTTCAGCCTGAGAGCCTCTTGAACACCAGGCATACACTCTCGCTCGCTCTATCTCTCTCTGCACAGACACACACATGCACACACACACACACACACACACACACACACACACACACACACACACACACACACATACACACACACACACACACACACACACACACACACACAATGATGTAACAGAGAACCTATAATCTCTAAGCTCGTCATTAATTTCTGTGTCCGGGCTCAAACCACCTGCTGCGCCTTCCTGCTACAGGACTTTAAACACTTCACTTGAGACTTATGTGGATGTATACGGTATTACTGTATCTGTGTGCGCATTGGCTTTCCATTCATGTCCACGTTCAAAGCCGAAGTGAACAGAAAGCACTTCTCATTCAAGCATGCATCCATTCTGAATTTTTACCAAAGGCCAAACAAGTCCATCTGCACACGGAGACCCATCCATTTTAATGACTGTCATTTTAATCACAATGAGACCGTTGTTTCAGATATTTAGCCATCCATCATCGCCCTGATTCAGTGTTGATTTGCCTGGACAGCCGAGCCAAGGCCACATGATCAATGAGATTTCCCGCTGTGTTGGATTTAAAAGGAATGACCCCGTTTTCTTTTTTTTTCTCCTCTCCTCCTCATTGCTTTCTCCCAGTGGAGGGAAAATGTAAGATAGACACGAACGTTCCTGGTCTACTACTCTCACATCTGTCTATACGCCGTAGTTTCTTTTGTTTCATAGTCGATTCAGCACGTTTCCTTCAGTAGAAATAGTGTTGTGATGCAAATAACCAAGACTGCAGCTTGAGAGTCCTCACTTGTAGAGAAATAAAAACATTTTAGTGAAAGGGTGGGAAAAACACTACAAGGTTTTTTTTTTTAGCTAATATTTACCGGCAATTATCCAGATTTACACAAATTTAGACGAAAATCACACTTTTGTGAGATATTTCAACAGCCCCTGAATCTTGGAGATTTGCCTACAGCAGCAAGTTTACTTCTAATTAATTGAAGTCATTCTTAACAGATCTTCTAGTGTGATTTTTCACCCTTAAGTGTTTATTAGATGCTTAGTATTCTGCAAGAGCGTTCCTGAATCTCAATTATTCATGTTTAATTGCTTACAGGCTGGAGATAACTTATTTTTTCCTCTTCTTTCCTCCTCTCTTCTGACTTAAATCTTCTTATCATGCGCTTATCTGTTCAACTTGACTCATTTTCATGGCTTGAAATTTAATCTCTTTTTCCACTTCTTGTTTTCACATAATTTTGCTTAATATTTCCATCATTCTCTGTTTATACCTCTGTTTACGTCATGCTCATCTATTTTTTAAACTGATAATTTCCATTCCACCGGCATCACCCTTTTCATTGCTCTGTTTCTGTCTTCCGCCTCCCTTCGTCTTTTTCAGTGGGAGGAGATCAGTGGGGTCGATGAGCACTACACTCCCATCAGGACCTTCCAGGTCTGCAATGTGATGGAGTACAGCCAGAACAACTGGCTCCGCACCAACTGGATCCCCCGTCAGTCAGCCCAGAAGATCTATGTGGAGCTGAAGTTCACGCTGAGGGACTGCAACTCCATCCCCCTGGTCCTGGGCACCTGCAAGGAGACCTTCAACCTTCTGTACCTGGAGACGGACGACGACCAGGGCAGCCACTTCAGAGAGCACCAGTTCTCAAAGATTGACACCATTGCAGCTGACGAGAGTTTCACCCAAATGGACCTCGGAGATCGCATCCTCAAGCTCAACACTGAGGTGCGCGAGGTGGGTCCCATGAACAAGAAGGGCTTCTACCTGGCATTCCAGGACGTGGGAGCCTGCGTCGCTTTAGTGTCAGTAAGAGTTTACTTCAAAAAATGCCCTTACACTGTGAGGAATCTGGCTTCCTTCCCCGACACGGTGCCCATGGACTCCCAGTCACTTGTGGAGGTCAAAGGTTCTTGCGTCAATCACTCGAAAGAGGAGGAGCCTCCACGAATGTACTGCAGCACAGAGGGCGAGTGGCTTGTGCCCATCGGGAAGTGTCTGTGTAACCCGGGATACGAAGAAAGAAGCAGCACCTGTCAAAGTAAGTTATTTCTTGCTTCTAATGTTTCCTTTTGATCCTTTCATCTCCGATACCTTTGTTCTTATAAAAGTTCTTGATTGTAACTTTTCCCTCTTATAACTTGTGATAAAATTATAATGCATGTGACATGAGACAGCGCTTGCCAAGGCTGCAGTGTGGGAAGTTCTTGACTGTCACACTTCATATCTGTCAGCCCTGAAGCTTTCATGTCTGTTACCCAATCTCTTTCTGTTCGTTATGTTTGTGTGATACCTTCAAAGAGTTCCAGAGTGTTGGTGGATATTGCACTTGCACATATTACCATACGTATGTGTGATGTGTTCTCCAGGTCTCTGAGCTAAGGACACAGCGCATAGTGGTTCTATGGTAATCTTATCTGTGACACATCATTAGCCATGGGAAGATCTTTACCAGAGTAGCAAAGATGGGAGCGATAACACAGAAGAAAAGAATGGCCTGGAGTGGATGGTGAATAATGGAATAGTTGCGGTGATGGTTGTGGGTGTTGGTGGAATGGTGAGTAGAGAGACAGTGGTGTCTGGAGATACTCAGTTTTACCCCAAAAAAAGTTTTTGAGGTGGATGCAAAAGAAAATGAAAGTATGGCTGCATCCAGACTTTTGTCTTTCTTCTGCAGACTGGCTGCAACTTCCTCATCAAATATCTCCGGGGAATTCATTTCAGATGGTATCTGATAATGTGGTTGAAAATTTGCTTTCAATAGCATTTTTTTCCAGACTAAATGCCCTTTGACCTCCATTGTTCTTTTTAATTCTTACTTAATAAACTTATTTTTCATCTGCACGGTGAAAACCAGTGAGTCATTAGCAAGTTTTTTTTTTTTTTTTTTTTTAATGGCCATTTTTCTGTGACAAGTACTAATGAGAAAAGCAACTAAAAGTATCAGAAAATTCAAGCTCATTTTGTGTGGGGACGGGTTTCTATGACTGTTGTTAGGGGTTCTCCTCTAATGCCGTCTCTTCTCAGCTCCCTTTCATGTGTCCTCTGGGTCTTGTGAACATTCCCAGGTTCAGCCAGCTCCTCACGCAGCGTCCATTCGTAAGCCTCCCCATCTGAACCGCAGCGGCGGCTCCCCTGTGCACTTTAAACAATCCGGGGACTTTAATGAGAAAGCAGCGCGTCTTTACGGTCTCTTACACCTACTGATTATAGCAGCTCCTATAAACGCTCCCATGTTCATCAGGCCTCCCCTCTCTGGAGACGTGCCCGGTGTTAATTAAAGATCAAAGGCGCACTTCCAGGTTAAGCCCCTGCTGTTAGGGCACAGGGAGGCTCTGTTTCTGGAGATGTGGACTCCAGACCAGCGCGACTCTGTGTCCAGATGTGAGAGCAGCTGTTGGAGGAAAACCTTACATCTAAGAAAGCTAAACAAACCAGAGCATATGCAGTAATTATAAAGCCTATAAGATGATAGCATACCTGTCTTGATCATTGCAGCTGAAATAAAACAATCTCACATCAGCTCTGAAGGAAAAACAATGGCACATGTATGTAGACATATGGCGGGCCCTTGCCCCCATTTTTTCACACCCTCCGTCTACTTCCTTTCTCCCTGTGAATTGTGCGAATGTTTGGATGTATTTGACAATCTCTTATTGGTTTCAGAGTGCTCTAATGGACTCTAATAAGGTCTTATGTTACCCTGGACCGGGACAGCTGCACCAACAGGCCCCCACAGCCGGCAGTTGTAGCTGCCGGGGGCCCCTGCTTGCCACCCGGCCTTCGGACCCTCTGTGTTAACAGATAGATAAGTGTATGAGGTTGGGTCACCATACGGACAGATGACACAAAAAAGGAAGCACACTGACAGAGCACAGTGAAACGTGCCCTGACCGTGTCACCGGCCCACAAACTGGAATCAAACTGGAACCCTTAAAACGGAATTAGCACACTGTTCAGTCAAGAAGCTGGCTTAGATTTGTCCATTATCGCTCTGACTACGCATAAAAAAAAGAGTATATTTTACGATTAGTTATCCTGATATTGTCGTTCAGTGATGGCAGTCAGACAGATTAAGGTTGGGAGCTGATGTGTTCGCTGGCTCTGAGTCAGACTGAGACCTTTCAGTGAATATTTGTTGTCTTTTATCGAATGCCATAAAGCAGCATCTACTCTTTCTCTCCCTCCCTCTATCTCTGTCTCACTTTTTGTGTGTGTAAGACAGGAAGTGAGACAGATTGAGAGCAGTTGCCTTTGTTTATACAGACCTCAGTGTGTGTTTAAGGGCTTTAACAGAACACACTGTTGTATTACTGTTATTATCTTCCTGTACTGTGTGTATGTGCGCCTGTACTGGCCAGAAATGTTTGCAAAGGCAAGGATGTTTTTTCAATGGCGCCTTCAGCATGAACACACAAGCTCTGTCTGGCTTTGGCAGCAGGAAGCCGCGTGTGTGTGTATGTGAATGTGCGTCTGCTGCTGCTATGTGCGTGTGCAGTCCATGTGTGCGTGTGGCTAATGACCACAATGTGTCATGACATATTACACAGCGTATAAGCATATACGTTGTAGGTTACAATGAGAGTATTTTTGATATTTCATCCTGTGCAGGAGATGTTATCGGCTCTGTTGTCGGTGAGAGGAGATGAGGTTTCTCTCGCCGCACAAGGTGAATGGACGTGTCAGTCGTCAGATGGATTAATGTATGTTTTCTGAGCAGGCCTGGGTCTTTCTACACACAGTGCGAGGCTGGATCTAATCTGGCTAAGTCAGTCTTTCATCTGTCATTAGAACAGACTGGAGCAGGTGAACCAGCCCGTATCTACTATCGGTGTGAAATTCCTGCTCCCCTTAATTTGATCTTAAAACAGCAAATGGATGCCTGTCAAGTGTGTTTGTATGTGTGCATGTGTGTGTGTATTTGCTGAAAAAGCAAGCAGCTGTTCTGTTGTACAACCAGGAAAGACGCAGGTTTACATTCTTCCTGGATTTATCAAGACACACAATCCTTAAAACCTACTGGCACTATAATGCTTATTATAATTTCACATGTAGTAAATCCACAGAGAGAGGCAGACATATCCCATAAAATCTTTAAGTTATACCTCTCCTACACGATTTACCAAATCTTATTATAAATAAAAGAAGAAGGAAGAGCAAAGCTTTTCAAAGGTCACATTTTTTTCCTCTGAAATGGTTTTAGCAGTTTTTTCTTGTTTATTTTGTCTCCTCGCTGCTCCCCCGTCTGTTGCCAATGGTTTTGGCCATCGGTTCAAAGCTCGCTGTCCATCCCTTGTCAAATGTTTTATATCACTCTCCACCCGCTCGCTTAAGTGATTTAGCTGCTGCCCATGTGCGCCACGATGCCGGGCCTTTCCAGCAGACACGTAACACATCTATTTGTCGACTCAGTCACGCAAACCTGCGTCGACCTGACCGCTGAAATATTCACCTCTCTGAAGTGATTCAGCATCAGTTTTATTCATCGCAGTTGCTTATGCTGCTGACCCTGCCGGTTTTCTGTTTCCGGCCGGTGATCCAGTCAGGCTGGAAATCATTATTTACAATTTTCCCCACGGAAGAAGAAGAGCCTTTCTCATAATCTGTTCATTCCCCATTCGAGAACTAAAAACACCAGTGTTTTCTATTCAGATGTAAAAGTCTGTAGTTTTACAGACTCCTTATTCATTCATTAATATTATGTAGCATTTATGATCCATGCATGTTGTCTTTGTTTAATTTTTCTTTTTTTCTTCGTTCGGTTTCTTTTGGTGTATTTTCCTTCCAGACTGTTGAGGCTGAGCGCAGTGAAATCATCCTCTCCTGAAAGGACCCTGTTTGTTTGTGTTGGCCATTATATAACTGCCAGGCTCTCCACAAGAACATGTCACTTCTAGCACACACACACACACACACACACACACACACACACACACACACCATAAACTACAATTGTTCTTCGTCAGGCTAATATTCGGTGCATTACAGGCTATTTTCCTGTCTTTTTGTTGCAATATACCCTCTCCGTCTCCTTTATTTGTGCTGTCTTTATTTATTTAGTTCACCGAATACTCTGAGCCATTGTTCCTTCTCCCAGCGCTGCCCCGCTCCACTCACCGCCACAGTGAAGTTGCGCTCGGAAATGGGAGCTGCATAGACGAGCTGCGTGAAACAATAGCCCGTTAGCGCTCGGCGATCGCCTCCTCGCTGAGGGTCACCTCCGCATTCACGCTTGAGAGCAGGTGTTCCTCATATACGTCTGCCACCCACAACTGCAAAGCCAATCCAGACAATCACAGCAGCCCTCGCCGCGTCGCACCGCGCCGCACTGCCTGTGAGCACGCAGCACGAGGGCATGCGTGTTAGTTTGCGGGGAATGAGGGTTGCACTGTGCTCGGCTCGGCTCGGCTCTGACACTGGTGTTCCATTGCATCAGCGTTCTCCCCTCTTGTCAGTTTAGTTTAGCGGGGAGGCTTTGTCTGCTGCAGCCTCTTGGCTCCGCGCTCGCCTGGCATTTCGCCTTTTTGGAGCTGAAATTGAGAGGAGCGGCTGGAAGGAGAGACAAGGTCTGCGTTGCACGTTCCAGTGGGAAAGGTCTTGAAATGGGCTGTTAACAAAACTCCCTCTCAGTAAAAATACTTTGGAAGCATTTTAGACATTATAAATTTTGCATGTCACACGTGTGAAAATTGTTTTGGGTTTTTTTTGGACTTGTCATACATTTTAGCCCTTATATCACTGTAGCTGTGAAAAGTGATTAATTTAAAGAAAGATTACTATTACTTAAAAATGATCTAAGTTTCAGAGAGAGGATGTTTTATTCTTATCATTCACATTATTCATCCAGAAGCATACGACCCAAAACTATCCAGCTGCTTTAGTTTTATTGTCTGTTGAATGCTGCTTTGGTTTTTTCTGACTGTTTATCTATCGGCAGCTGTGTGTTAATTGCTGACGGTGTTTAAATTCAGAGCCCGTTCCGCTACTGTTTGCCTTTGTGAGGCTCCCAACCTTGATGTCAAGAGACAAAAAATCCAGCTAATTGATGCACACTGAGAGCCCACATGCAATCAGACCGAGACCCACTTCACAACACAGCAGCCAGGAGAGAAGCTGAAGAAGAAAGGTGGAAGAAAGAAAAGAAGAAAGGCTGAGGAGCTGTGTCATTAATTAGACTCTGTTTAGATGTAGTCAAACAACATGAGTTATAAGCGTATCTCTCTGATTAGATTTCTGCGGGAAAAGTGTGCATGTCTCACTGTCTCCGTCCATCTTAAATCATCTCCGTATCCACTAGCACAGTGTGCTTCGCTGATGCAGAGCTTGTGTGCGCGCATGTGTGAGCTTTTTTTCTGGCACACGGGGGCCAAGACACAGGCTGCAGCCAAAGATGCAGGAACATTTTGCTCATGCGGGGTGTTACTGCCTGTTTGCTTTTCCCTTTATAGGCCTTCCAGTTCGGGATGGGGGGTGACGGGTAAAGCCCATCACCCCGGGCCTCTGATGCTATTGGGACTTCAAAGCTGTTGGTAACCACAGGCTCAGGAATTCTACTTAACACACATGCACACACACACATAGACACACACACAGACACACACTGTATAAGGGCTAAAACAGAAATTTGGAAGGGAAGATGGGGTGTTTATTTGTAAGAGGGGCCCCTGCCAGTTGACACGACCACTTCACAGCAGTCAGTCTTTGTTTTGTGTGTGTGTGCGAGTGAGAGAGAGAGAGAGAGAGAGAGAGAGAGACTGTTGGTAGTGTACAGAAAGACATGATGTTCATGCAGTATTTTTTCATGCACATAATCCATACAAATACATTACAAAAATTCAGCAGTGTGTGTGTGGATGCTCCATGTGCGCCTTTACAGAAACGCAGCTGAGAGGTCAACACTGACGAACGATCACTGTGGGACGTCTGACATTACTGTGTGTGTGCGCGCATGTGTGTTTTGAACAGGCAAGGACAGGGAGACGGACACTTCGGGGAAACATCCTGTTTGACAGACACGGAGGATGTTTGGATACTGGCGTAATGTAACAGGGGAGAGCGATTGGGGAGCTGAAGAGGGGAGTTGCTCCATCTTTTCTGATGGATGAGAGGGAGCAGGCTGGATGTGGAGGCTGAGGACGGAGCAAAGCAGACCTGAAAAGAGACGAGAGGGAATGAAAGCGGCTGTCACTGGGTTACAAACCCCCTCTGAACACATGATTTGTGCCACTGCAGCCTTTTCTTGGCTTTGCTAATCCATCTGGTATGTGAATTGCTCAAGCGAATTGATTAATAAAACGAGTTTCCAGAAAAATACGTGGACATTAAAGGAGATGACACTAACTAAGGCCAGGGCAAATATTCCAAACTTTTATATAAACTGGACATAAATCACACAATAACAAAGTTCAATTCCTCCAGTATGGCTAATATTTTATTACATCTCCTTTTCTTTATTAGAAAATGGGAAATGAGAGGTCAAATAAAATACAGTTTAACCCTTACATTTTCTGTTAGTCTAAAGCTTAGCAAGACTTAAAGTAATGGATATCTATGCTTGCGTCACATTCGGCAGAGATCGCATGAATAAAATATGGTTATTACTGTAAATCTGCTCTGTGTGATGTTTGCCATCGTTGTTGCTCAAGATGCTTCCAGCTGCAACCCACCACACATCCGAAGGGCTTTGGCTGTCAGATATCTAAAGACGTCTCGCAGAGCAAGGAGTTGTCAGATGCATCTTCTCGTCATACAGCTGCAATCCATTCAGCGGAGAGAGGCCTCCGAGTGTCACTCCGCTTCTGAAAAACCCAAGTGTCACCGCGTAAATGTCTGTCTTCCGGCAGGCGTTTGATCTCACTGCGCTGCCGCATCACAGATGTCAGCGTGTAACAACCTTTGCATATCAACAAACATGCGCGATCTCTAATGACGAGCAGGCCGACCGCAGCTCTGTCTGGTTTAATGCTTGTGTGGGTCCGTGCACAGCATGGGAAACCGGGAGGTAATTCCACAATAAGGCCTCAGCCACTTACTCTGCAGACAGGAAGCAGCGATGTAGCGACATGTCAGAACCACCGCACGCGGCTCGGGAAGTACTGCATTCATTCTTCCACATTCTGAACTGACAGAAAGAGCCGTGCTAATGCTAATGGCTGTCAAACATATCAACACGAATCATCCAAGTCCCAGCAGTCACCAGTAGATCTGGTTAGGAGGTGCAGGTTGGATCAGAGGGAGAACAAGCTGCTCGGTTGTGCGCAGACAAGAGCTTTACACTGCCTGAGACTCTGTAAGCTGCCGTGTCTAAATGCCTGCCGGTCTTGATGGAGGGCACACTGATATTCCTATTTTTCAAGATTGTGATATATTATCATACTTTCAAAAATCCAAATTCTCGACAGTTTCCGTTCCAGCCCGCGCTGCTTTGAATTGCAGAAACCTCTTCATTTCCTCGTACCTGTCAGCCGTTGTGGTTTATGACCTTGCTATGGTAACCTTGGTGTTTTTATTGTTTGTGTATTCTATCATAATCACATCTGCAGAAAGCAAGGCTTCGGAATTCCCCCAGGATGTGCATGAGCGTGTGTACGTGTAAGAATAACCGTGCGACGCAAGCGTGGAAGATGTGTCTGTCAATATATCCAGGTCATTAGTAAAGCAGGAGCGTTCAGAGGTGAGGAAAGGAAGACAAAGTGCTTACCACAGCAGGAAGTGGGTCTCGCTCCCCAAAACACATGCACACACCCACGTGCACTCAAATATGCTTTATACTTGTTTTGAGCTGTCTTGGGTTTTTTTTTTTGTTTTTTTTCTAAAACCCATCCTTCATCACCTGGCTGCACATTTAAAAGCTCGCCTGTCTCCCAGCGTCCATTAAGACATCAACATTTCAGGAGTTTCTCAGCTGTATGCTGATTTGTTTTTTCTTTTTTTTTTTTGCTGCATCACAGTTCTGAGATGGATTTGCTGCCTGTCAACAATGCTCCTCTTACGTACTAAGAGCCAGGGGTGTGTCAAAGGAGTTTGAGTTTCCACATAAGAAAGAGAGATATCAAGTTGAAAGGCTGTGAAAATGCAGCCCTTGAATGTTCGGGTCCAATAACGTGCCTGAAGGTTGGAAACCTTCACCGAGTTCTTTTCATGCACCTCTTACAACTGCAGAAAATACTGAAGCTTCACCTGCATTAGCTGAAATACTTTAACACAACATCAGCAGCAACTTTAAATGCAGCTGAAGTGAAAAAGCTCGATGCTGCAGGAACTGAGTTCTCCAAAGGAATGAGTGACTTTTTTCATTCTGGTAAATCATCTGGTACCTGTGTTTTGTTCGCCCTGTGTGTCACAGCTGCCGCTCTGGGCGACCACGCTTCCGAGACAACCATGAAGTCACCGCAGGTTTGACCTTCTTAGACTGTGGTGTCGGTTTGAACTCGCGCCTGGAAAAGTGACACTGGAGCATTGAGGGGGACTTTTCTTTTTAAGGTGACTAACTTTGGTGATGAAACTCAGTTAAATGAGTTAAGATTTCACACAGTAACACACACACACACTTCAGGAGAACCTTTTCTACCATGTTCTTGAACTAAGAGTCGCTGATATCCCAGGGAACCTGAGATGATCTATTCACTGGAACTGCACGCGTCCTTGATGCTGCCTGCACCCATATTTGATCAAGGAAAAGGTCCCTGCACTCATTTACTGCCCATTCTATCCATCCCTGTCCACGAAACAGAGTACTGACATTTTACCTACGGGGGTGCCGGTTGACTTGGAAATGGTGCCGGCTAGAATGGCGTGCCCTGTGGTTCCTGCTTGTGTGAACATGTGAGAGGAGAGGAGGTTGTTTGCATGCCGATCTGCGCAGCGGCTGCGTGCATATGAGTGTGTGTCAGTTTGCACGTGCTGATTAAAGATGGTCAGGCCTCAGCGATCTCGCCTTTAGCTATAGCTGCAATGTGAATGCCAAACACAACAGACCGTACCCAGGTCAGCCAAGCGTGGAGGCTGCCGTGCTCGTCACCACAGATCAATCTTAAAGCTCCATACCTGCAGCATACCTGTTTACCTTTTCCTGCTTTGTGTTTACCTTGATTTTCTGCTGCAGCCAAGTAGTTTAGATTTAAAAAATGCACATATTAAAACATGTCTGTTCCAAGCGATACTTCCTAAAGTCATTCAAACTGCTCAGACTAAAAAAAAAAAAACACTTTTAGAAATTTTAGGCGAGAAATTATAAAAAGAATTATAAAAAATATTTAAAAAATGATAGAATATAGTATACCATACAATTATTGTAAATTATTGATGCTTTATACTGTAAATATTTTAAAAACCTGATCTGTGTATATATGCAGATGTTTGAGAATGTTTTAGTCTGTTGTAGCATGCTCATGGTGGGCATTTAGCCATGTCAAATGTCCGGGGTGTATTTCCTCCACTCGCCTGATCAGCGCTGGGATCCAGCATTCCCCTGCAGCCAACAATAAATAAAGAATATCAAGTAATCTCTGCATCCCTCTATATTTTTATATATCCAGAAAACAGAGACTCTAACGGAATCATTAGCATAGCTACCGAGTTTTCCTCAAATCTTTCTTGTGTGGTGGAGGTTATTAAACTTGAAGCAGTCTCTAACATGAGGATTAGCCACACAATAAATACCACGTTAAACAGTGTGGAACGCAGACTTCCATGTTAGAAGTGTCAAACTGTGATAACTGTTCATCGTATTAGTAATTTATCGCTGTTGCCTTCTCAGTTCATCCCGCTGCAATAAAGTGTCATTTATAGCAGGACAAAAGCTACAACCTTTAAAGGTTGAGGGCTTCTGCAGAGATGAGTGCTGACCTTTCCTACGCGCACTCCCGTGCTCACACACGCAAAGCTCCGCCAAGACGAACGGAGCGGGGGGAAAAGAATGGCAGACGGGAGTGTCTGACACGATTACTGTACTCATCATCTACAGATTTCCCATCCTCCTCCGATTCATTTCCCCTTCAGCTGTTCAGGTGGAGGACAGCTGATATTCGTCAAGGTGAAGGCAGACCAGCCCACCCCTAACGATACAACTGAACAATTTTTCCATTTCTTATGCACTGCTACTCATTCACTATTAAGTCTTTGATTTCCGCACCTGGAAGCAATGCAAAAGCAAAAAGCCTGAAGGAATGTTTGTAAGATCTGACTGATTAATTGCGAAACCTCTGCTCCAGCTCCAACATTACCTGCTTTTAGGCCGGTTTCGCTGCTGCTTTGGCAGCTCTGCTGAAAACCCGGGCTTCAGTTTCTGTTCTTCAGATCCTGTTTAATCACTCATTACTGAACACGAGAAACCAGTCTGCCACTGCATTTTTTCAAATGTACAAAAATCAAGTAAAAGCAAAAAGTTGTTATGAAAATGTGTCTATCTCACACAGGCCAAGTAGAGTTGATGGTGACGCAACGGGAAAGGTCCATGATATTGATGAGACTCGGGACCCAAGTGAGCTTTAGCCAATGAATCCATTGATTTACATGTAAATAGCTCCTAAAAGGTTATTGGCTGTGGCAGCCATCTGCATGCACTTACCATGCTAATGTCATGCTGAGTGACACATGCACATGCCAGACCCCAAATTTAAGGGCTGAGTGATGGACGGATTTGGAGAGCGAGATGACTGCTCACTGAGAGATTGCCCTGCATCATATTATCATCGAAATGAGGCATTAATTACACTCTCGTGTTTAGGTGCACACCTTTAAATTACCACGCACATATCTTTTATCTTACCTGTCAGGTATCTGCACTTTAGACTACCTGGATTTTCCTTCGTTTTTAGTTTTTATTTTAGTTTGAATCCAGGAAGTGATGGAATTCTAGCCTTTACTGTCCACCCTTGGTTGCTTATTCCTAATATAGGTCAGTGAAAGAGAGGCAGGAAAACACACTGGACAAAGAGAACAATAGGGTTTGAATGGAATCAAACCCAGAGCATCTTTGTTCTGAGTCGGATTCCGTCCAAAAAATACTACGTGTTTTCTTTCAAAATAATTTGAATTTGAATTGTTTAAGGCAGTAACCTTTGACATGATGCCGCAGTAAAGCACTCCTCATTATTGTCTCCGTAATGGAAACAGTATGATTGGAGCCTGTTTACTGGTTAGATTCTAGTTTAATGCAAGCTTAACTGAGGAGGGGGAGCAAGGAGAGGGAAGTGGGAAAAGCAGTTTCATTTTCATCACTGCAGTAAAGCTAATAATGGCGTGCTGTGTGTGTGTGCGCGTGTGTGTGTGTGTACGGGTGTGCCTGATTGAATTCTGCATGGCGCTTCTTTTGGGTGCTTAACTCACCATTTGACCTTGCATTTTCTCTTTTTCTATGTGGCTGAGAGCCCGTGTGTGTGTGTGTGTGTGTGTGCGTGCATGTGTTTGTGTGTTTTATTTTTAATGCCTGTGTGTTTGATAGTGCAAGATCCAACCAGATCCAGAACCAGCTAAAACATGCAACTTCCAAAGCCTACACTTCTGTTAAGTGAGATGTGCTCTGTTCTAATGATGCCATCTATCACTCCCTTCATCTTTCCATTCCTTTATCCCGTAACTCCTCCATCAATGTCTCGGCGGCCTCATTAATTTAGCCTGGACTATTTATGGGTCTGTAAAAACAAGAAGGGAAAAGAAAGGAAAGCTTTTGCTGGCATGATAGACGCTTCCAGTGCATGGGAAAGATGAGGAAGGCTACTAGGATGGATGGATGGATGGATGGATGGATGGACGGCACCGCATCGTCTTTTGTTAATTATATCTGATTTTTAACATATGTTTGGCTGTTTGTTGAAGACTTTTCAGAACTAAACACGAATACAATGAATACAATTTTCAATCTTATAGTCAAGGTCCAAAATATTAAGGAACAGCATGTCCATTAATGTAAATAAGACATACTTTCCTTGATATAATTGATAAGTTCTTCGTTTTGCTCTCCTAACTTGTGGCTGCTGCCATAACACACACTCCACTTGGGCAGTGTCCTGTTAGCCCATTTGTGGCCTACAACTCGGGGCCATATGGGTCCAATTACACATGTTATTGTCAAGCTGAATGGAAGACTGGTCACTTTTATATCTGAGCAGTAGCCGATGCACACAAAAGAAAGATAGCTGGATGAGATTCTAAAAGATATAAGCCGCGTGTGTGGCCGAGCGTTAAAATGAGTTTTCGTCACTAACCAGCCTGTTCAGACTGTGTGAGCCGAGTGCAGATCTCACAGGCTGGCGTGAATGTAACCCCTGCATCAACATGCAGCCAGGACACGTCACCACGTTTCTTTGTCAGTGACGGGCCGGTCTGTCAGGTGGGAGTTATCGCCCTGCTGCAGAGTGAAATACCATGTGTGCAACCAGCGGGTGAACATTCCTCCTGGCCCCACGATCTTCTGAGGTCATTCATGCAGCCCTCATCCCCACTGTAATACCATTGTCCTGGGGTGCAGTCGCCCCATCAGGCCCCCCACGCTGCAGCCTGTGGCCTCCCCGACGGCGCGCCCTTCATTTCTCTTGTCAGCGATGCCATGTGGTGGATGATGGTAGAGTGGGCGTGGCCTGAGAAAGAGGCCAGTGGTCCAGTCAGGTAGTCATGATTTATGTCAAACCCGAGGCAGAGAAAAGCTAATAAAATGGTTGGGAATCGCCACCTTCTGTGTTCAGGCCATTCACACCTGCTGGATTCTCAGGATGGTTCAACATTCACTCCGCCTGGCACTCGAGAGGTGCACTTTATTATTTTAGCAATGCAGCAGCGACCAACAAAAACCAAAAACAGAAACCCCGTTTTGCGTATGAGAGGAAAGCAGGGGAGGAGGGAAGGCATCTGCCACTACTTATGAATTCAGCAAAGACAATGCAAAGCAAAGTAGCTCGCTCTCATTTTCTCCGGCATCCTGCATGTGTTAAAAGGGGCTGTTCATCATTATTCAAGGACAAAGCTGATTAAAGGTGATTAAACCCTGCCCATCCATCAACTGTGCCTTTGAGCCTGTCGCTGGCCCCACCAAGTGCTGTATGTGTTTAAGACAAAAAGGCTCTTTCCTGTTTTCCTGCTAACAGCCGCCATTTGCTGACGGAGAGGAACATTCTACTGGCCCTGCAAATATTTCTCTTCAAATGCATGTGTGAAAGCTTTCAAATTGTGGTTTGATATTCAGTGGGCTGTGGCAGGCCTTATTACTTTTAAGTAATCTCTAGATAACTGTCCACTTTCTGGCTTGATCAATGGCAGCAATCATTAACTAACCTATACTAATTCTACAATAAAGCTCAGGATAATTTCCTTGAATGAAAAACTAGATAGATTGCTTTGAAAGTGTTATGTTCTGTAGATTCCTCTAAATTATGCCTATTTTGATGATTAACCACTAATTCCAAAGTTCCTGTGGCTGCACGAGAGTGCGTGTGATTTGAGGATTCCTTGATTAGACAGCACGTGTGTGTGTGTTGTTGGGGCGGAAGCGGGGCTAAGCATCTGGTATTTACACATAACAGCAAGTCTTGTGAGATCTGGAAGTATTTTTTTTTGTTTTTGCTGGGGTGAGGCCTCGACTGTGTCCAGTCCACCTTAATAGGGCTGAGCCGGTCCAGTCCGACTCCGTGAGGTGCCGATACTTCTGCTGAACCTGCACTTCTGCAAAGAATCTCTAACGCTCCCACCCTGGGAGCACCCCTATGGCAGAAAGTGACAGTGACAGAAGGCTAAATGACTGGCTCATGTGAAATGTGAATGTGAGGTCACAGATATTATACAATCATTATATTTTGCCTGCTAACATTTCAGCAATAATACCGACTAGCTTAACTCTTCGATTGTTGTCGTTCCTGGTTATTTAAGCTTCAACACTTTACTGGTGTAGCATTACTGCTCTGTGTTTCACACAGGCAATTTGCACAGTTCACCCATGTGAAAGTTATTTATGTGTGAGCAGTGAATCACCACACGCACACGATGCACACATGCTGTTTGTGCACGCAGCAGGATCCTAATGCGCCGTACATACACATTATGTTTGTACGTCTGTGTTAGATTTGTGGCGATGATTTTAGATGTGTTACGTGTTCACAAGACATGCTTGTTAGGAGTAGTTCCACCCTTCCACATCCACTCTGAAGTTCCACTTCAGAGTGGATGTTGTTGTACGTGTGCATGTTGCATGTGCGTGTGCATGTTGCAGCCGCCAAGGATGATGGGAGCGGAGGGGCCAGGGTTAAGTGGAGGTAAGTTGAGAGGTTTGAAGAGAACTTGGGTCGTGCCGGGATGTCTAGCCCTGTTTGTAGCTCACCTGCATTGGTCTGTCACACATACAATCAGAAACAGAAACACACGCACACACAAAGCCTGCAGATCTGGTCTCCTCCTCTCTTTTTCTGTCTGCCACACGTGCACGCATTACTCACACCTAAATCTCAGGACTGATTTATAGAGAGGTTTATCTACCTTTCTGTGACCCAGTAACTGCTACCCCCGGGTTTCTACGCCCCCCCCGTGTCTCAACAGCAACACATGGCGGGACACCCTGTTGTGAGGTGTGTCAGTTGAGGGGTGATTTAGCGCTGCTCTGCCCCAACCACCGCTGAGACACCTGCCCCAGGAATCCTAGCGCAGGCACACACACACACACACACAGCAACACCCACACGCACGGACATTCACACAGATGCATGCATTTTTACACCAGTGCATGCCAAACATATCATTCCTCCTAACTCACGAATGTCACTGTTGGCTTCAGGAGACCTATTTCCATAAACCATCACAAGCTAAAATTTTCGTTTTCAGATTTTTTTTTAATCTGGTTTTGATACACTATCATACTACATTTGGTTTGTTTTTAAGGCATCTAATTAACATTATTCCTGGTATGCAATTATCCAAAGTCAATCAAACAATTAAATAATTACATAATGACATCGTCATTATACATAAATATTTCCCAGATGTTCAGTTAGATGACACCATCCTTCTCATTCCAGGTGTAATGGATTTTTCATCGTCTTTTCAAAGTATTAATAGTTTTTTTTAAATGAAAATGGTGAAGAAAACCATGTTTCAGACATCCATAAGTCGAATCTCACCTTTTCATCTGTTTAATCATGTAGATTCTGCTCTTTTGTGTGCTTTCACAAGACAGTGTCGCAGGTTAAAGGCTTGACATCACAATGACATGATGCTAATTTGAATTTGCAACATTGTGAGTGGCTGTGACGCTGGCGCGGAGCTGTGATTGTAATTATTTTGTTATACAAGGCCTTGATCAAATTGCCTCCTGTTTTATCCCCCGTGGCACGCCAGAGAATCCCATTAGCCACCTCAGGCATCAGCTTCACAAAGAAATTCTCAGGTCTTAACTGAATCTGACCTTCCTTTAGCTGTCAGAAGTTCACGGGGGGGTTGATCACTCTCAAGGTGAGAATGAAGGTAGATGTTATAGATTTTGACATGAATATCTTTAAGAAAAATGAGATGGCGCTCCCTGCGACTTTCATTTGACTACATCCATCATTGTCTTACCAACAATCCTCCCACAGCTTTAAGCTTGAGGGAAAATACACCTGAACTGAAAAAATATATATTTTGTGTCTTAAGAAGCCAAATCACATTTAAATTTTAGTACATGGAAAAGTGGATTCAATCCTTTTCTGGTGTCGCCTGGCAACAAACACAAAACCAGATTCCGGCTGTGAAGCGCAAATGTTATCACTGTTTATATCACACTGAAGCCATTTATAATCCACAACATTATCAAAAAAAAAAAAAAAAAAAAGAAGTGGGTCAGATTTGAATCAGAAAATGTTCAGCCAGTGGCTAAGAACGTGAGGTGGTGAAAATTAACCTGAATTTATAAATTAAATTTCCTCCTATGCTAGCACTCCAAATGGAAGAGCTGGAAAAGTACTTCCAGAACTAAATGTTTCCATTTTCTTTGGTTTTCATCCTCTTGCCAGTCGGACGGCCGTTGATCCCAGTGAGAGCAGCACGGTGGGCAGTGTGAAAGTCAGGATGTCATGTTGTCTGAAGTAAAGGGAGCCTGGGGGCTCTTTAGCATATGGCAGCAGTCATGTACTGAGGCTGGTGTGTAGGTTCCTGTCAGTGTATTCATAGATGAGGGTATGTCCTTCAGTTGTTCCCGGGAGCTCCAGCAGTGAAAGTGGTCTTCCCTGGTGGGCTCTCCTGAACTCCTCTGCCCAGACTTCAGCCTACAGAGCAGCTTCTATACCGATCAATGTCAGCAGCCATATGGGCGTCGACTCATCAGAATTACAATAGACACTGGAGAATCTTCTGCAGGAGAATCTTCTGTCTACCTATACAGAGGTATAGGTAGACAGCTGTGTACTCCATCCAGCCTTGTGTGTAGAGCCCCTAGTCTCTGCATTCTTCAAGCAAATATATCTGTACAGTATATGATGGTCATTAATATTATTGCTTCCAACAAGGAGGTTATGTGACAGTGGATGTTTATCTGTCTGCTTGTGAACAAAATTATTTAGAAAGTTATGTTACTTAGCATAAATCAGTAGAAGTTAGCATGCTTGGTTCTCTTAGCCAGATTACTGCTCAGAATGCTGTTAAATATGTGATCACCACCTGCTGGCCCAGCCTGGTTTAGCATGCAAAGTGTGGACATTTCGTCAAACACATTAGTGGGGATGTGGTTTTGTTTTTTTCCTGCCTTTAGTGTAAAATAGTTTCTATGTTGGAAGACAGTCTTCCTATATCAGATGACAGTAGGAAGGAAAAGGGAATGTTGTTGCTCATTAATGTATTTTATCTGTTGTCTTTGGGAAGCCAAGAACAGAATGGGAAGCATCCATTTTCCCATGCCAGCATGGGGATAGTGACATGGTTGCCATTGACTACTATTGTCGCACATGGGTTTACACTACAATGGTGCGTCCGAATCTAAATCACCCAGACGACGGCGGCCTGTGTGTTTGGCTGATCGTCTGTGGTGTAAACGTCTGGTTATCAGTTGTTATTCAAAGCAGCACAATTGTCTTGTAAAGGGTGAGTGGAGGCAAATTGGTTTAAGGATGTTTCGGTTGTGCCGTATGTGTTTCCACGGAGTGCATCCATGGAATGAGCATGTGTATTCGAGCACAAGTGAGAGGTCACGTAGAGGTCAGTATCATCTGCCAGCACAAAAGGGTACAGGCGTAAAAAAAAAAAAACCCTTCCAGCGATTGTGCGGTGGCACCACGGTGTGTGGCAGATCAGGACAAGTACTTTCATTGTCTTTGCTTGTTTCTGTGTTGTTGTCTGCTGATACATTCTTCCATTCTTTCCCTCTGCGCCTCCTTTCCCTCAGCCACTGTGGTCCTGACGTGTTTGGTCAATTTGTGCTGGTCGCCCCGGATTTTCAAGCTGACCTGGCTAACTTCTGGAGTGTGCAGTATAGGAAACAGTTTTTTTTCCCCTCCTTGATGGATGCAGCTGGGAGCTGATCCGTGCCTCTGCTTTCGTGGGGGTGTCTCGCTCTGTTTTGCTTCGGTTTAATGTCCTTCACATATAGCTGCACATCACCTTCCTGCTCTTTTACTTGTGTATACTTTTTAATGACATCCCTTTAGGTTTCATACTGTCGATATTTAAACATTACTGGGTTTAACAGGTGACCCCTGATGCCCGATTTGCCCTGAACTCCTCAGAAGAGTTTGTGAATATAGAAGAAATGGAGTAAACAAAGCATGCTAAATCATTTCTAATTTTTCCTTTTTATAAGGTTATACTGATAAATGAAGGCCAATATAACTTTGATTAAGATTTAATTTAGTGCAGGAACTTTAGCCACACTGGTGATTATACAGCATTGATCATTAACCTCCTCCTAATCTTCCAATCTACTGGACATAATTGTGTTTGGGGCTGATCGGTAATTATGGCAAATCGCTGGGCTGAAAACATCTGAGAAGATGTGTCACTCCTAATGCAAAACACTTTTTCTGCTGTTCTGTTGACGTGCTGCTTGCAATTCTTCCTTATTTTTTATTTTCCTTCTCCATATCCGCCACATTCCCCCCAACCCTGCCTTCCTTCATCTTCCTCATCATCCTTTTGTCCTTCTTTCATCCTCCTCATTGGGGCTCTTTATTATGCAAATCGCTGCTGGATTAGATCACTTAATTAAGCTTTAATGTGCCCGTCTGCACACACAAATACACACATGCTTACTTTTTTCACACCAATGGGAACTGGTGTTTTGTGATATAAAGACTGGTATTCCGGACACAGTCTCACAAACAAATTCAGCAACTAAGCAGCAGAAGAGTCTCCTTGAGTGCGTATGGATAAACAGACTTGAATAGCAGGGGTCTCTCAATGGCCATTAGTCGTTAGCACCACGCGCTCCAATTTGGCCGTCTACAACTCAGCTGATGAAGCCAGCTCGCTTCCGCGGCTGCTGGTAATGCAGCTCATGAGGTCACATCAATGGTAAAACTGAGCACCACGCTGAGAAATTGATCCTGTGGCCTCTTTTCCCGATGCTCTGCTAAAGCTTGGCGGAAGGCTTTAGCATCATGAGGCTGATGGCTTTTTAATTTCCTAGTTTTGTAGTACCCATTTCAAAATGTGTACTGGCGCGATGACTTGGTACAGTTAGTTTAAATACTGTAGCGATCTCTAACAGATCCTCTGAGGAACTGCTAAATGTAATCGATTTTCCTCCCAGCTGATCCTAACCTCTAATTTCTCCTCCACTGAACCAGCCCTCAAAGACTGCCAGGCTAACGCAGGCCTTCATTGTGCACTGATTAGTTTATCGCAGGAAATTCCCGCAGACGACCATGAGCAGACGTACAAGGATCCCGCATTGGCCCTCTCCACTGATTATATGAATAAACTGCAATATGCTCCCAATCCGATTAACGTGCCATTGACGCTGTAATTGAACAAGAGAGATGGAATGTGCCGCAATTTACGCCGAGACACAAACTCTCATTTGTATCTCTGACAAAACTGAGTTCATTTGATTGGGTTATGGACGTGTTAGCTTTAATAAATTGATTGCAATCCACCATAATGGATGTCTCTGTCACTTTTTGTCACATTTTATACGAGCACTTACTCATGTCATAACTGCGGAGGAGTCTTTCTAAAAGCCACTACAGATGACAATAATTCTGGGTTATGGCTGCTAGAATTTAAAAAGCATTTAAGACTTGGAATGATGACCATACATCATCATTGATTGCTAAAACTTTACCAATCACTATTAGGCTCTTCTACTCACAAATCATTTGAAATGTAATGTCATTCCTTCACATATATTACTTTCCATGATATTAAATGTGCAACTTTGTCCTTTCCTCTTAATACAGGCTGGCATGTTTATCTTTGCCTCTGATTAGAGATCAATGTCTTTCATTGAGGTTTCCCCAATGATCATTAGCATTTTCCATCGCATGTTATATTTCATGGCAGGAGGTGGCAAATGCTTTTTTTTTTTTGCAATACTAAAGTGGCTATGGATAAAGCTGCTTATGAAAAGGCTTAAACTGGCAATGTAAATGAAGTTTCCATTTCAAAGAAAGCCGTTCTTTTTCAGAAAAAGTCAGTAATCAGAAGAAAAAACCAAAGAAGGGGAACTGGAGAGGTATCTGAGGGGGCGGTAAAGAAGAAAGCGAACAGAAGGGGAGGAGGGAGGGAGCGAGAGTCTTTCGGATTTTGTTGGATTCAAAGGCGGAGGTAGTGTCCGAACAGGAAATCAATTATTAGGTCTTTTGCTTCCTGCTATACGCAGTGTTAAATGTTTACAGAAGAAAAAATGATAAAGTGTATTCTCCACGTGATAGAAAGATGGAGGTCAGAGGCGGAAGCCTTTTTCCACTGTCCCAGAGTGACTTCAATCGATGCGACTCACAGATGAGGTCAAGAAGATGGCAAGTTATGTGAGCGCTATCGCTATAGCACTATATATCGGTATTCTGATATTCGGTCGGTGTGTTGGACATTTCCGAAAAAAGCTTTGTTTTGCTCAATGGCTGTAATCCAACAGTTTTGGTAATGATCAATGCTTATTATGTACAAATTCATTGATATAGGCTTTGTCTGAACGTGTGGGATCATAAATTGGAGCTCTAGCGTGCGATGCATGGGAGCACTGGCCCAGAGCTGGCGGCCATGTTAATTATTGATGCTGGTGTCCTGTGACCTGGACTATTGATCGAGCAAATTGCAGCCCTAGTTATTTTACAAACCAACATATCAGGTGGCGGCTACAACTGTGTATGTGTATGTGTGTGTGTGTGTGTGTGTGTGTGTATGCGTGCGTCTTTGTGCACTGCTGCTTAAAAGTGAATGAAGAGATTGCGTTTCATTTTCTAGTGAAAGAGGCTAGACGCTGAGTTACGCCTTCGTGCATCTGCAAATTGACCGAGTGCCCGTGCGTGCTCAGTAAGCATGTGTATCACCACTGACGCGCACAAGGGCCGTAATAAAATCCCGAACATGCTGTTTAAACTTGCTCTTGTGAAATATGCATTTCTAAGGATGATATAGATTTCTGGCTGGATCCATTTGCCCAAAGGGAGCAAGAGAGCACGTCACAGAGTATCACTGCGCCCACGCTGCCGCCGCCACACACCCCTGCTCCCCCTTCAGATGAGTAGTTAACCTCCTGTGGGCCAATGTGATTTTACCATCAGGCCCTGTCAAAGTAGCTTTTCATCCTGGCAGACACACACAGTAAAGAAAAGGGGACTTTATTATCCTTTTCCAATGGTTAAGAAAATATTTTTAGGGCTGTGGTCAAGAAAATACAACATGTCACTGAAAGCCTCGCGGCGCGCATGCAGCCTTGGTTATTAATTTTTACACTTGAAGTTTATGGGATCCTTTCAGTGCCTAATAAGTTTCACGGCTGTGTTACTCACAGACTCCCTGTATGTCTTTAACATGGAAGTGGAAATGGGGCTGCTTTTCTGAAGTTATGGAGAGCGTTGACTAGCCAAAAGCCATTTGTCCGATTCCGGTAAGATGTAAAGTTCATCCGGCTTTTGCACAAGGCTAGGTTTTACACTGCTAGCCCTCTGACAGATATGCCTACGTGTGAACTAAACAACCAAAGGAACCATGTGTTAAAGAGCTCACCAGCCATCTTTTTTTGTGTTTTCTGGCAACATCATCACTCCAAAGGTTTTGTTTTTCAGACAATGAGTCCAGTCTTCATCAGACAAAAACAAGTCCATCCACGGATCATATACTTTAGTGTTGACACCCTGATGTGTCCCCAGCTGTACCTCCGTCTGGGGCACAGCTGCTGCTTTTGTGCGCATGTCACGGTTTTAGGACAGAACCCTGCAAATTACATTTTCCAAAAAAAAAAAAGTCAAACAAGGTGAATTTATAGATAAAATATCATACTTATACTTGTTCCTGCAGAAGCAGAACTTTATAGATTACACAAAATGTTTGCTGTACAACACATTGTTGCATATAAATTATGCATCATGTTACATGAAAATAGGCTGGAATCTTGGCAGCTGACTCAGATATTATTCTGTAATCAAACATCAGTGAAATAAAATTCCCTATACAGGAATAGTGTGTTAAAAAGAAAAAAAAAAACAAAACAAAAAACAACACCACCAATTTCTGGCTTCCCTGGTTGCAATCACATCTTGACAGCTGATTTGCTTTCAATCTAGAGTGAAGTCAGTTCTGGGAAGCGGTTGTAGCTGTAAGGGTCCAGTTGGACTACTGCCCCAGATCATCCAATGAACAAAGCAGTTTGTTGTTAGCCAAGGGTGAATTGTTGGGGGGCATGTTTGCTCCGTCAGAGCTTGTTTAGGTGAAGAGAGATCAGATGAAAGCTGCCACCCATTAATCCATCATAACTTTTGTCTGTTCATATGCCCTTTGAGTGTTTTTGCTGACCCAGTGGTAATCGCACCACCTCATCCACCTGATTGGCCAGAGGCACTGGCTGTCAGCTGTAATTTTCCGGTGCGTCGGCCAATCAACTTGGTCTGTTCTGTGTGCGTCAGCAAAATGCGGTGCTCGTCTTTCCATCAGTGGAATCATATCAGGCAGCTAAAATACACCTCCCCTATATTATTCAGCCCCCGCCCCCACACACACACACACGCGCGCACACACACACACACACACACACACACACACGAGGTGTATGGATGTTTTGTGCACCATGGGAACCTTGATATGTTAGACCCAGTGATAGATCTGGGCGCAGCATCAGCAGTGATGGCTTCTGCGTAAATGTGTTGGCCACAGCCGCTGTCTGGCTGAGCACACACGCGTTAGTGTGCTGCTATTGTTGCACATATTTTTAAATGTGCATGCATGTGAAAAAGAGAGGAAGAGAGACAGATCTGGACATGCAGTATGTAAATTCCCTATGAAACAGAATGCTAAACAGTTGTTGTTATATTATAATTGATTGTTATATTTCTACGAATGATCAATCGATTGGTGCTGACTGCAGTGAAACCATTTGCCCCCTGTCATTTTCTCTATATTTTTCAGTAAAGAAAGAGTTTAGACTGTCGGTTGTAAACCGGCATGAAATTAATTAGTAGCAAAATTTAGAATAGGAAGAATTGTTAATCAATAACTGTTAATTTTGAACACTTCCAGTCAAACAGACCGAAGTTCCGTAGAGGCAGTACAGAAGCATTAAGAGGTGTTGAACTGAAAGGAGAGAAAAACCTTCTGTAAAATTACAGAGGTTGCATGTCTTGAGTGAAAAAAGCTGCTGTTTGCAGATTAATACTTTTTAATAGAAGAGCTGTTTTATCAGATGGGGCATTTGCATTATTCATGTTGTGCACGGTTCTGTGGTGGTTAGCACTGATGCCCTGCAGCTAGAAGACAGAGTGTCTTGGGTTTGACTTTATGGAGTTTCCTCACATGGTTCCCTCTTACTTCATTTCAAATAGATTGCTGCACGCATGTTTGTCTCTGAGAAGCCTGTCATGAATGGGCTGTGTCCAAGGTGAATCACACCTCTAAGCCACTGTCAGTTCAGCCCCTGGATGCTATTTTAAGGGACATGAACGGGGTTTCTTTTCTTTTTAAATAAAAACATCCATCTGTTTGTCTTTCTTGCTTTCAGTGTGCCAACCGGGCTTCTACAAGTCCACGCTGGGAAATATGGAGTGTTCAAAATGTCCGCCGCATAGTTTCTCTCACCACGAGGGGTCGCTGTTCTGTGGCTGTGAAAAAAACTACTTCCGTGCTGAAGGAGACCCTGTGGCCATGGCTTGTACCCGTAAGTGTTTGTTTTTTTTTTTCACCTTACTGACCTTATTAAAAAATATTTAGTAAAAAATACCTTTAGTAAAAATATTTATTAATTCAGGTTAAGACTAATTTTGAAGGTTGGTCTAATGTACTGATAAAACAGCTCACTGATCCCTTTTTGCCCTCTGCATGATGCTTTCTGTCCCACTCATGATGGATTACTCCAGCAAACTTTCTGAAATTCCCCACAAAATGTATAAATTAACGAAATTACCTACTGTCAGGTTGGCGGTATGTCTAGAGAGGGAGGGAGGGAGGGAGGGAGGAAATAATTGTGCAGAAGAGTTGAAAATACAAATTGGACACCCGCAGCTACAGACAGAATTCTAATTAGAAATGCCCCTGTTGTGATTATCTCAACAGCATCTTGTCAAATAGGCAAATTTCAAATGAGTCAGGTCGAGCGATGCTAGCGCCACGAAAGAAAGGACGCATTGTTAGGAGATAATGATCATGATTATCTCAGAAGGCTGCCAGTTCTTTGTTAGAGGCTTGATTCTGGATATTTTAAAATGAAATGTGCACAGAAACAATTGAAGCAGAAAAAAAGATTTAAATTGAAATTTAAATCAAGTTACCGATAACGTTTGTTTTCATTCATTAATCATTTTGTTTCATTTAAAAAAAAAATCCAAATAATAAATGCATTTTTCCAGGATCTAAAATTATTTTTCTGATCAATATCGGTAAAATCGGTTTGCCTTGCTGATCACCATGATAAAAACACGAATCCTTTTTAAAAAGCGGAAAGTTGAAGCGTTTTCTCTAGGAAAGAGAATTTTGGCCAAAAGAGTTAGTCCTTTTGTGAGGTACTGCATATGATTCACGTCATACTATAATTCATGTCACATGGTTCATCTCAACAACAATGCCTTATTTTGACATTTGGGATTAAGCCGTGATTGCCTGCATGTGTACATGTGCTCGCCTGTGCAGGTAACATCTTACAGGGATTAAATGTCCACGAGTTTGATATGGGCAGTGGAGTCAGACGCAAAGGTTAGCCAGAGAACTGTCATGGTCGAAATGGAAAATATGGAAAATGTTCTCCCTTTGAAACAAAACGCAGGCCCTAATATAGACACATTAACCGGACTATGAGATACACACAAGAAGAGTGAGATTAGATAGTAGGTCCCAGCCAATGAACTAAAGTTTCTCCTCCAGTCAGAGTTGGGATACGAACCTTATTTCCAATATGATGTGCTGTTGCAATTCACAGCGCTCCATAGTCTGTTGCCTCTAAAGCAGATCTGACTGAACTCCTGGAGTCTGAACCTCTGATAGCTGTTGAATAAACATGAACACTGAGGGATTCTCTGTTACCTATCAAATAATGAAAATAAATCACCCCCACTTATGCTGAGGTCCCCCTCGTTGAAATAGCACTAGCATAAATGCATTAGCTATTTACACAAACTATATTTAAATTTGACGAATAAACCCAGATTGTTTGGATTACCAGGATTTTCCATTTTCCAAACGCTTTTGTACATTCAGTTTAGGAGCTGCAGAACTGCTTCTAAACTGCAGTCATGTTAGATTTCTCTCTTTAAAAGCATACCCTGATGTCATCCTGGGATTTTCTCCTCTGCTTGGAAAGACTTTGATAAGTCTATTTGGAGCGTTTTGATTATCAGGACAGGAGTGGTGCTCAGTTTGGCACCAAATTAAATTCTTGTCGGTACAAACCGATGAAAGCAAGCATTTTGATCTCCAGACACAATCCATGGCCTTTTGTTCTCTCTTCCTATTTCTTTTCCTGCCTGAGTTCTCTATATACCTATTTGGCAGTTTCGATTTGCCCATCGTGTCATTACAGCCTAAACATGATATCTGAACCTGGAAATAATCAAACAGATCTGACATTTTTAATTTCGTACCAGTTTTAGTCTGACAGGCATGTATTTGTGAGTCTGTGCCGTGACTTTCTGTACTCTTACTTATCCAGAATGAAAGAGGGGAAGGACACATACCATGTTACATACGCAGGCTCATATTCGTGGAGCCCTGACATTACACTGCGCCGCAAAAAAACTGCAGAGGTATTGGCTTATTGGCTGTACAGCAACGGCTTTAGAACACTTCTTTTAAGGGAGAACCACGACGACACGCTGCCTTTGCAATTTAAAGACCCCGTGAAATGGAGATTTTCTCTATGGAAAACTGATCTCTGCCCTCCAAATTACCAAAGACTCGAAGCTCATGAAGGCCCTGGTCTGAGAGCCAGCACAGCATGGTCACTGTTGGACGGCTTCCAGCAGGAATACATGTGCTCTGCATGTACTGAAGGATTTTTCCTCCTTGTTTTTTCTGATAACAGCATGAGGGATTAAATGCGTCATGGGAAGCTGATGTGATAAGCCTTCCCCGATGCACACGAGACAAGTGTCCACCCCACTGCCTTTGTCGTCAAAGCTATATGGTCTTAACTATTAGGTAGTTGAGGTTGGAGCAGAACATCTTTCCTCTTCCTCATGTCCTCTTCTGTTTCCTGTCGCTTTCCTCTCATCTCCCAGGTCCTCCTTCAGCCCCCCGAAATGTGATATCCTCCATCAACGAGACTTCGGTCATCCTGGACTGGAGCTGGCCAGAGGATAGCGGCGGGCGCCGTGACATCACCTTCACCGTCGTGTGCAAGCGCTGCCGCGGCATTGCCGGCACCGGCGGCGGGGGGAACCAGCGCTGTGAGCCTTGCCGCAGTGACGTGCGCTTCCTGCCCAGGGCGGCAGGCCTCCAGAACACCACGGTGACCGTCGCTGACCTCCTGGCCCACACTAACTACACTTTTGAGATTGAAGCACAGAACGGAGTGTCGCCGCTGGCTCCAAAGATGAGGCAGTATGCCGCCGTCACCATCACCACCAACCAAGCTGGTGAGATGCCACAGCAGACCTCTAGTTGGATCAAAGCATGCGGTCAGATAATCAGGCAGGAACTTACATAAATAACGGAAAACCACATGTTATTAAAGGCCTGTTTTCATTCCAAACACAGGCTCCGGCTGTGATCCTCTGTTGAGGAGTACTCTTACTAATGTCTTGGCCGCTCCGGCTGCAGGTTTCAGGACTCATGGCGAGAGTGTTGAATCAAGCATACTTTAGACCGAAAATTTATTTAGATAATTCATTTGGAATTACAATAACATACCAAGCAGAAATTCTTGTTTTGCTGCTTTAGCTCCAGTTTATATGAATTTTCTGGCCTTTGGTCTGGCTGTTCCAAGACAATCCTCCTCTCCAGGCAGTTTATGTCATAAAGAATCCAAATACACATCCCAAAAGTGCATGTGCTCCAAACACATGCACTCCAACCATCAGGCTGGACATTTACAAGACAATCTCGGCTTGCTATTCTGTCATTTAATGATAGGATCAAATGTCTCCATCCTTTATCGGAAAAAAAATAAACCTTCTTAAAAGATATAGAAGGTGAAAAGGGGCTCATAAAATTCCTGGTTCTTAAGAAGAATTACAGGATGATGGGAACCAGTGTTTCAAGATATGTCAGCGCAGTAAAAACTGTCAAACCCCAAAAATTCACATTACATCAGTTATCATTTTTCTCTTCACTCCAGAGTTTGCAAACGTTGCCGTCATGCTTCCCGTGTTTTCATGCTTAGATCATGGCTTCCATCTTGCATTTTTCTGTCTCATCTGGATATTATTTCCTTTCAAAATCACACCCATACCTCCTATTTATGTTTTTCCCCTCACTTTTCTGTCCATTTTTGTCTTTTTTTTTTGTTCTGCTCCAAACCTGAGATCATTCATCCCCCTGATGCAATGACACTAAACCTTTAGTTTTAGTCCAAATACAGATGTGAGTCCACCCATTTTGACAGTGTTTGATTTGTGGCAGTTTTCTTTGTGTGAAAAGAAAAAAAAAACAAAAAACAAAACACCTGTTTCGGTGTTTTATCGATTTTGAAGGCAAAATCTAAAAGAAAATAAAGATTTGTCTTGGGATTTAATTGGTGAACATGTCCGTTTGGATCAAAAGTGCACCAAGACTAAACCCAGCTGGAATATCAATTATAAAATTAGAAATATTATCATTCAGTAAGGATTCTTTGAAGTAACCTTCAATCTCTATCACATTCGTTCCTGGCTTGTCTGGGTCTCAGCTCTGCAGGTGTCCGTCCGAGTGAAAGATTATTGGATGTTGTCATTTGTTTTGACAGTTCGCCTGAGGTTGCGCGCGGGGCATCGCTGTGATTAATAACCCCACATAAACTAGGAGAATTAGCGAATTAGCCAAACATCAAGTTTCAAGGAGAGGCAGAATCCTCAGACGGTTGTTAGATTCAGACCGGTTACACAAGGTTATGATTGTTAATATTGAGAGATTTAAGTCTCAGAAGAGGCCGTAGCTTAAGCTTTTGGATGTCCATACTACACATGGTGGACACAGTGTCAGAATAAATATCTCCAGCCAGTGGGATGATGGGACAGATGCTGAATTTTGTCGGCACACAGACCGCCTCATTCGTGTTTTTTTTTCTTGTCAGCAATATGACATTACAGAACAGAGTCAGGGATACATTTCAAATGTGGATGCACATACACGTGTCTTGGCTGCAGATACTGTACGTCAGGCCCCGGATAATGCGATTTTATGTAGATAAAAGGCAGCGCTGATGAAAAGCTACATATTCTAAGTGAAGACAATGCAAATAAAAAGAGGAAAAAGCTTTGGCAGGGAGCTGGAATTGTCTGTCAGTAAGCATTATAAGCTGTGGGTGGTTAGACGAAGTGATTCGCTCTGCGATTGGAATACATATTAGATTTGAAGAGGACTTATCAAAACCAAGATGGCTGTGTGTGCTCTGAATATTAAGATCTTTCAGCATTCGTCAGAGGAGGGGTATCTGGCTCTTCCTGTATTGTAGGTCGAACACAGACAAACATACCTTCCTTGTTCTCCTAGTGCAGCTGCACCCTCTCCATCAACCCGCAGAGTTTACAAGGATTAGGTCCGTCATTGGACTCGCTCATCTCGCCTATACACTTTCTCTCACATAAACACACACAGATGCCAAAGCTGTTAAAAGTCGGATTATGCAGAAGGAGCAATGTGTCCTGGCAGCCCAGTGAAGGTGCTGTCAGACGCTGGAGCCCTCCTTCTTTTGCCCTTTTGTCATTACTCCACTAAAAGCAGAGCATCTGCGGTCACTATTTAGAGGAGACTAATAACAGCACGAACTGTTGCTGATCTTTGTTTGACAGACAAAAAGGCAGGAATTCTCGTCTGGTCCTAGTTATTGATATGATATTGCGGATACTGGTGACCACCCTGAATACGCTGGTGGCATCAGTCTCATTCCACCACACATGCGTGTTTACACTGAGTGAGTGAACGCGCAAGAGTGTGAAGTCGAGCGAGAACATTCTGACAAAGCGTGACTGGATGTAGGCAGAGAGACGTCATCCAAACAAACTTAAACACTTTTTTTTTTTTAAATTAGCACTGATTTTATATTAGCGCTGATGATAGTTATTGGAATTATTAACCACGGGTGCAATCGTTTTGAAAAATGAGTTTTTCGTGGAGTGTTTCTATTTTAAAATAATTGTCAGTGTACTCTTTTCAAAATTGAGTAATTGAATCAAAACATTACAGTATAAAAAAAATATAGAAGCATTTGATACGATGAAAACTTTCAGATTGGATCTTTGTGCCAAAACACACTGAAGGTTTTCTGAAATTGATCATGAATAAAAGACAAGCCTTCTCTACGACTTCTGTCCTACTTCCAGGAAACTAGAATGTAAAGACAAAGGTATGCACTGGTTGTTAAGGTGGTCTGAGCAGATAAAGGGGAAAAACGGAGTCTAATGGATCTTAACTCAGCTTAATTGCTTTGGCTTGTGACCAGAAGTTGTTTCACAAACATTTCAGACATTTCCCCTTTAAACTTCTTCCACGGTTCAGTTCAAGTTAATGAGACAATCTAAAAAGTAAACTCAACTAAATAAATAGCGTGACCCCCTTTTTTTTTCCATCTTCCCATTAATCATCTGATACGCCCCCTCAGTCCTGCACTATAATTTTCCAGTAGCACATGTGGACTGTAACAGAAAAAAAGGATGTGCTCCAGCAGCTGTGCCACATCCCTCAAATCACAGGTGAAGGACAATAAAGGCCAGATTTTTTTTAAGGTAATCTGTGAAGGGGGCGCTCTGTCAGTAATAACACAGTGAGTGACAGCGAATGAAGTGTTTGTCAATAGAAATGCAGAAGAAGAGGGGTGGGAAGCAAGAAACGAAGGAGACGAGCTCAAAGCTGCCTCCAGGCACCCCGACACAGTAAATCATTACCACCATAAAGCACAGAGCTAATAAAAAGTATAGCCTCAACCCGCTATCAAAATCAGAGGGAGAAAAGGGGGTGAGGAGAAGTGGTATAGAAGCAGATTCTTCCCATCTGGACTCCCGTGAGTGCAGGCATGGAAAGACGCAAACACACACTCCGCAGACGCATAATCAAGGAAGGCTCGAACATTTCAAAGACAAACATGTTTTTTCCTGTGGTCTAATAAAATTAAAAGTCAATGCCTCAGATGCTGGGCTGGCCCTGGAGCTGCCTGGCAATTAGAGAGTAGTAAAGGAGGGAAATGAGAACTGGAATGGGGAGGGGGCTCCCGGTTCCACATAGGCAGGGACGTGCTGAATTTCTGGACTGATGCCATGTGATCACCTAAAGGTAAGGCAGCGCATGGATGAAGGACCACAAATCTATGGAAGCTTTGTAGACAGTAGAGGGAGACGGAGATGGTAGCAATGGCTTCCAGCTCTCTGAAGCTGAGCATGAAGGAGTTGCTTTGAGAAATGAACAGAAGACGTTTGGGTGTAGATTGTTTTATAAGAGTTGTTTAAATGGTAGAGACAAATAACAATCAGCACTTTTTTATGATCCTCCATTACAAGGATTTTAACCATAACTTGCAAAAGAAGCAAAATGTGATAAGCAATTGTCTACTGCAATAATTCATGTAAATTTCATTGAACATGGGATTTAAAGCATTAAAGACGAATCTGAGCATAAACATTGACTGCATGCAGATGATTGACTGCATTTATGGCCTGCTGGTTCTGCAAAGGCTGATGTTTGATTGAGAGTTCATGGTCGTGTTTTCCCCTTCAACCCTGAACGACAGCCTTGAGCGCAGCCCCATTGAGCAGCAAACCGAATTAGCCAAACAGGAACCATCGATGATAGCTGGGAACGTAAAGCCTCAGCTCACTGAACTTTCCCTGAACCATAAAGCACCTCACCTGCTTTTTCAATCTGTGTCTCCCACCAGCTCCCTCGCCAGTGACCGTCATCAAGAAGGAGAAGATGTCGCGAAACAGCGTTTCCTTGTCCTGGCAACAGCCGGAAAGGCCCAATGGCATTATCCTCGACTATGAAATCAAATACTATGAAAAGGTTGGTGCAGGATTTCATCACTGGTAATGAGTTACACTATTCTTCTTTGCTCCTGTCATGATTGTTATGACTACTAGAGGATGCTGCTAAAAAAAATCCCATAAAACTGATTTAGGACAAACTTGCAAGTGAAACATACAGCTTCTTTTGTGATGAAGACCGCCTACTTTTACCTCAGAGTCAGAGTCTCCAATGCTGTCCTTCCCTCCCCTTCACTCCCTAATGGAGACAAGTTTTACGGCAGACAGTAAATGTGTCTGTAGGGCCACTCATTCCTCTGTGAGGGAAATTAGCGCAGAACGAATCGCAGCAGCTTTCAGCAGCAACACCGCGCCACGGCTGACATTTTATGGCGAAATTAGCCCGCCAAGCACGTTTAATCACCCTGGCAGCTTCAGCATGCGTGTGTATGTGCGTTCGACGTCCCAGATCGCTGTGTGCTCGCATGCCAAGAGTGGCCCCTAATCTCTTGATTAGTAGGCCGACAGAAGCCGTTTCCTTTCTCAACCCTGTTCCCTGCTCAGCCATCCTTACCTAAGATGTTCAAGCAGGCCCGGAAGGAAAATGTCGTGGCTGATTCTGGGTCAGTCCCGAGTGCTGTTGTATCACTCACTTACAGGTGTTCTGGGGCACAGGCAGACTCATCATGAATCCATATTGATTAGAAAAAAAAAAAAAAGCGAAGTCTCAGTGCAACTGCATTGATCCCAGCTCTGAGGTAGTCAAAAACACGCCAACGAACAGTCAGATTCACTGCAGCTTTACCTACTTCTGAATTTTCAACTGAATACAGAAGGTTCTTCTGTGGCTCCCACAACAACCTGGGATGGAGGCCTCCTGTGTGGCAGGCTGAGGGACGCTTTGGGGTCCTTGAATGCCAATTCAGAGTCATAGGAGGACAAAAACTAGACCCACACCACATATTAGAGAGTAAAAGATTTTCACATGGACATACATAGACATAACTTCAACACATAAACAGGACGGTGAAATGAAACATTTGAGAAACATCCTAACTTTGTGCTTTCATATGTTTATGATTTTTGTCTGTGTTTATGCAAGTTTACACAAGAAATACACAGTGTGCATTTTGTTTGGTAACCTAATACAGATTACCATTTTTAATGTAATTTATTAGTCTTCCAAAGATATATAATTACTCTCAGCTGTGATGACAGAAACAAAAGTCAAAGACCAACCCGGTGAATCTTACTGCCCTATAAAAATGACTCAAAGTAGTACCCTGGGTTGAAAACACGCACTCCCATGTGTACCCAATACATCATTTCGCACTAGCATGCTAACAGGTGAGTTATGTTGAGCCCGTGGAGGCTCTATGATAACTCTAAGTGAGGCATTAGCGGGTCAGCATCGTAAATATCCTTAAGCGCCTGAGACAGACGCCGTTTCCAGAGTTGTAAAAATGACTCACTGGTTCATTGCACAGTTTGTTTAACCAAAGTTGCATCAAATCAAAATGTCTCTGGAAGCATATGGAATGATGGTATTTATTGTTAGATTCTTTTAGAGAGCATACATTTTCAGGAAAGGGAGAAGGTTGGAACTGATAAACTCATACTTAGAATGTTACTCTCTATAACTTTATGTTAGCAATAAATAAAATGCGGAATTTTCTTGGCTCATGAAAATAATGTGAATTGTATTTTAAACACTGAGTTGTATATATCAACTACTATCTATAAGAGATATCCATCTCTTTTGCTTTGAAGCCCTAGAAGTTCTAAATCATTTCATCGTATAATTGCAAAAACAGTTCCGACCCTTCAGTTCCTAATGAACTGTAATTTAGTCTTTTCCTCTCAACAGTCTTTGCACCAACACATGTTCGTTTCCTAACTGCTGAGTTGTTTTTTGGAACTCTGATTTTATTACTGCGAATTCCCTGTCTGAAGCGTTCCCAGACCAACCGAGGTGTTTTTGTCTTTGGTTAACTGCGCGATCTTTCTGTTGCTACAACTGTTTAAAGGGCAGCAAGCCTCGATAAGAGTGGTCCAAGTGCCCTTTGTAAAAATAAAATTTGTGGGAATGCACTCTGCTGATTATTTTTACGTTTTATCACGGCGATCTGGAAAACTTTAAATCCGCCCTAATTTGGGTTGTTTATTTAGTCTTAGATGGAAGGAACATGAGCTGAAATGATATATTTACCAGTTTGCATCTGATTGTGTCTGTCTGCGTGCGTGGCTTCTAGAGGCTGTAATTTGTTGCAGCTTTGTTTAGATTTTCAACGCAGAATGCAGCACGGAGGTCAGATAAAATTTTAGCAGTGTTTTAGTTGACAGTTCACAATCACATAGTTTGTCTGGCTGCAGTATGCATAACGGACCCAAGCAAAGTTAATCCGATTTCCCTCAGTCTCTCTCTATATCTCCATCTCTCTCTCTCTCTCTCTTTCTCTCTCTCTCTCTCTCTCAGAAGCGTAACAAGCTGCAAGTAGATTTATAGCTGTGATGAAGACTTGTCCCAGTGCAGGTCTGGTGTATCAGTTAGCCACTCACACATTAAAAAGCTTTGTGCACCATAAAACTCTGATCCACTCCCTTGATGGGTGTGAAGTTTCTTTCACATGCTCTCTGTGCATGTGTGAAGCTCGAGAGTGTTTGTTCGTGGAACGAGTGTTCCAGCAAACGCTGGACTGAGCCTTGAAGGATTTATGGTCCTGAGTTTTCATATTGCACAATAGGTCAACTTTACGATTAAATTGGCTTTGTTCTGTGGCAGTTGGGGCAGCGTAGCCATACAGGACAGTCTGGGAGAGGGATTAGCACGATAATTCTGACAGAAACTCTGATGAGACCTTTGTGTGGCATCTCTCCTACCATTTTTTTCTCATAAAACTGCTTCCTGTAATGTGGAAAAAACTGCATTTATTCATTAATCCTGCAATATGATGTGACAAATAAACACAGTACAGTTTATGTTTGATATAAATTCTGCACGCATCATAAACAAGCTGGAGAGCTACAGTAAATAATGCAGCCGAGTTTCAGCCCTCAGGCTGCAGTTTAGTTTATTTACAGCCATCAATTATATAGATTTTTACAATTTCCTTAAATTAAGTGACAATTATGATGGAATGTAAGTGAAACAATAAAGGATAATTAAAAGAGGCGGCCTTTATTTGAACACCGCAAGCGGCAAACATCAAGGCACTATTTCCTAACCTCCTCGCCTGAGCTTTACTTTAACCACTTTTCCTCACCACATCTGGAAACAATGAGCCTGACGTGTAAATCCCGCTGTTGTTTTTATCAGCGGAGATCAGTTGGACAGAAGTCATAAAATAGAAAAAGCATAATTCATCAGATTGGGGGGAATCTGCCAAGAATTTGGGATTTTATTTATAAATGGGACTATATTTACAAATGTACACGCAATTGATGCGTGCCATGTTGTACTGTACATGAATGTTATAATAATAATCATATTAGCCTCCTAATAGTTCCAACCCGCACTAAAGTAGGGTACAGTGTGACGTGTTCAACTCTGTCTCCATCATTTTCTTTCTGCGTTGATCTTGTTGTCCAGGAGGAGCAGGAGACCAGCTACACTATCCTCCGTGCCCGAGGTTGTAATGTGACTCTGAATGGCTTGAAGCCCAACACTGCATACCTCCTGCAGATCAGAGCTCGAACTGCTGCTGGATATGGAGCCAGCAGCCCCAGCATCCAGTTCGAGACCAGCCCTGACTGTAAGAGCAGCACACACGGACTTGTTTTACTGTCAATCAAGTATAGAGCTGAAGCTTGTACAGATGACATGTACTCATTACCTCAACAATCACCACAACACTTCTCTGTGTGGCTAATTTCCTGTATGTACTGAGATATGACACGATATGAATTTCGCTGTTGTCCTCGGCCTTTCAGCAGCCTTCTCCATCTCCAGCGAGAACAGCCAGGTTGTCCTGATCGCCATATCCTCTGCCGTGGCCATCATCCTCCTGACGGTGCTGCTCTATGTCCTGATTGGCAGGTCTGTCCACAAGTCAATCATCTAAACTCCCACTCAGCGTTTAAACCATTTCTCTTTGACTTTATACAGTATATATATATATTTTTTTTTTAAATTGCAGAAAAATCACTCTAAAATCCCTGCAAAATACTCCCGTAAAATCCATACAGGATCACAAAAAAACTCGAACATCTGTACGGGGCGAGGTGTGCACATGTAAAGGAGAAAGCTAAGATGTGTATTTATGTCTGTGGTTTAAGTTGGCAGTCGTTCCTGTTCAGAGAAACTATAAATCCACCGCTCATTATAGGACTTACTTATCCTCACTTGGCTTATAAGAGCTGGTATTACACACACGCACACGTGAACTATTAGGAGATATGGCACTGCTCATAACCTCGCTTTCTGTTTTGATTGGTAGGTTTTGTTGCCACGGCAAATCCAAACATCCTGATGAGAAACGACTACACTTTGGCAACGGTCACTGTAAGTAGAGGATCCGCTCAGGCCCAGTTCGAGCTCTGTTACTCCTCACCGAGAGTCAGGAGGTGTTGAAAACAGCGCTGAAATTAATTGAATATTATTTAATCTCTAGTAATTATTTTAATTGCAAACTAAAAGAAATGTTCCAGGAAGTCTAGTAGATTATAATGATATGAAAACTTTTGATATTTTCTTATCTTTCTATTATTTCAACCTAGTTTGACACTCATTCTCTGTTGTTATAATAAGATAATAAATTATTTCTTAGCCACACTCCTTGTCCTCCACCTTTTGACTGCACTAACCGAAATGTGGCTGTGTCAGAAAAGAGAGTATCTTTCCCCATTGGGACTTTCCTACAGGATAGGTTCCATTTTTTAAGTCTGTCTTCAAAGCATATTTACACGTCTGCAAGCTAAGAGGAATATTTAAAGTCGGTGGGGATACCCCCAATTAAAGGCCAGACCCACCTGTAAAATATCCATTATCCATGTACACATTTAGTTTTTAGCGTGGCCTCGCATGTCCTGTTTTAGGTTGCATTAGGCAACCGTTGTCAAGGTGGTGAAAGCGTCTGGAATTAAACACAACTGCCTAATTTGTCATTATCTAATAAAACTGTCTCTCCGCTGCAGTGCGCCTGCCAGGAATCAGGACCTACGTCGACCCGCACACATACGAGGACCCGAGTCAGGCTGTGCACGAGTTTGCCAAGGAGTTGGATGCTTCGTGCATCGCCATCGATAAAGTGGTGGGAGCAGGTGAGAATCAGCAAAGAGAAACTGAGTTGTTGCAAGCCACTTTCTTTGTTTAAATGACTCACCAAGTCTAGAACATACTATATATAGAAAAGGTACAAATTGAGCTCCAGCATTCTCATATCAGCGGGTTAGTTTAATGTTCACACCGCACAGCTGCGGAGGAGAAGCACTTAATACCTCAGATTAAAACCCTTCTTTCCAGTCCCGCCTCTCTAACAGAGGAAGAGAAGGTGAAATAAGACGTTTCCCTTCAGTAGCTTTATTTTCTACCTCTTTATCTTGCCTGAAGTGTTGCTCTGATTGTGTCTACTATTTCACTGCACCTAATGACTGAAACAGTCAAATAAGCTCCTCTCCTCACTTGGAGTACCCTCAGTTAACCCCTGAGCAGGAGCCAGCTGATTGTGATTTGTGCTGAGTTTATTTGACAAATAGAAGGAGGGTAAAATGCACAAAACATAATGGAGGGCCCATCTCCAGAGTCCTAATATCACTGCAGGATAAAGCTGACAGGAACTGACCTTAAAAGTCTTAATATCTGAATTATCCAGACTGTGAGAGTTCATTAATTGATCATAATAATACTTTCAAAACAATCAAACATGAGGGGTGTGTTGACTCATCTCTACTTCATCTTGGTTCAAAACTTTTGTACTTTACTATTCAGTACAATTTTGCATTATAGTAGGTGGAAGTTTTTCCATTTTTGATTTGTAGGACTAGAAATTCTGATTTTATAGTGTCAGTGAGCATGACGCTGGGGGGAGTCAGACAGACAAACAGGAGAGTGGTGGAAACATTTTCTCTATGATCACAAGTCAATACAAGCTGAATGCTTGTCATCATTTTAAAGGTAGTTTTTACTTTAACTGTGAATATTGTTAGTGAGCTTGCTGTATACTGTAAAAGTGTCGTTGGCTACAGTGTGGGCCTGTTATCCCTGCCTGTTAGTAGTCTGAACAGCAGACAACCAACTTCACCTTTCTCCAGCCCTCAGTCCCCATCTGTCTTCATTAAACATCTTAGCCAGACTTTGGTCTTCTTGCCAACCTGTGATTGTGTGTCATAAGACAGAACCCAGCCTCTCTCCGCTTACACGGGCCAGGCTGCAACATCTTGCTCTGACTTCAAAGCGGGGCATCACGAGCAGGAAAGAGGTGAGCGTCGCTAATCAAGCCTTAATATGCCGAGATCTTCTTTCTTGGGGTGACCACATGAAAACGCCGCCTCTGCCTGCTTCCTGTGTCCACTGTTGAGGGCCAGAAACCAGAGCATGGAAGGGAAGAACAGGCAAGAGTTTGCTGTTTAGACAGGTTGTAATTATTCCCCCTTAAGTTCTTCCAGATCCAACTGGTTCAGTTTCAGGCATTTGACCGATGTCCTCTGATCCAGGGCTGCCATGTGGAACAACTGCAGTGTATTAGGAAACACATTTTAGCCTGCACATGAGCACATGTGAGCGCACTTGATATGCAAATGCGAAATTCCCAAATACACATTCCACCCATTATCCACCAATCCGTCTGCCTTTGAACGTGTATGGATTCTACAGTGAAACACATGCACACATGGGCACAGAATGGGTTGAGATAAACACATGCACCCCGTCAGCAGCCAGGAATGCTAATCGATCCCTCCCAGTGTGGACACTGAGTCACGCTAATTTTTAATATGTTAAAAGTTGAAAGGCCACTTGGCTGTCTGCTCAGTCTTGTGCATATCTGGAATGTGGATTGGGATAGGTCAATTTCAAACTACACATTGTGGTCAGGAGGCAGAATTATGCAGTGGTTCTTGCTCCAAAATCAATAAATAGCCTACATACCCTGACTGATGAGAGTTAAATAATGAAAGGAGTGGCTACTTAGTTCCTGAGCATATTCGTTTGCATTAAGTGGCTGTTCAGCTGTAGAATATATAAATGGCAGTGCCGCAAATAACAAAGCAGAGTGTGGAATGGGGAGCTTTTGAGTAATTAGCAATGAATCTGTTGGTGAGATTAAACTACCGTAAATGCGCTAAACATGAACACCCAAAAAACAGAAATTTTCCAGAAAAAGCATCTAGTTGAGTTGAATAAGTCGGCTTTATTTAAATACCTGTGCAAGTGTTAGCAGCAATACCTCATCCTCGGAGTTAAATTACATTTGTCTTGCATGTATGCCAGCACGAATGTTGAATAGATAGTGAAACTCGAGGTGCTGTCCTGTTTTTAGCTTCAACCGCTTGTCATTTTGTTTCATCACCAGGAGAGTTTGGAGAGGTGTGCAGCGGGCGCCTGAAGCTGCCAAGCAAGAAGGAGATTTGTGTGGCCATCAAGACGCTTAAAGGGGGATACACGGACAAACAGAGGAGGGACTTCCTCGCGGAGGCGTCAATCATGGGACAGTTTGACCATCCCAACATCATCAGGCTGGAGGGGGTGGTGACGCGCAGTAAGTACACCTGTGACCCCTGACTTAAGGAACACATTCACCAATCTGTTCAACAAAATCTGTCAAAATGGAATTTTAGGTTTTACTGTCTGATTTAGTCTTTGCATTCGCAGTCAAGCGCAGCCTGAATCTCATCAGAGAAAAACCTTTACCGATTTTGGATTTGCAGATGTCTTTGACAAATGGCTCCAAAGTGGCTGACACCTCTGTACAAGGGTGCAGGAGTTTTATTGAGTTTCCTCGGCGTAAATCTCTGCAGATCAATGCACTCTGATCAAAGCCTGTGTCCAAAGCCAGCGTAAATCCATAAATCTGTACCTGTGACTGGCTGCCCTCTGGGCCCTTTTATAAGAATATCATGAACACAGAGAAACCTCTTTAAAAAGAACCAACCCAGGAACTAATGGCTCTGGCCTCCATCCTGCACCATTCGTGGTGAAAAGCTTGTTAACCTTCTCAGATTATGGCTGCATTAAGGAATCAAACCAAATCAATCATTATAATTTGTTCTGGTCTGTTTTCTTGTGTTTGTTACTGTTTATTATTGCACTGTTACCTATAAAGTTGTAATATTTCCCCTCTTCCTTGTGAACTAAATTTAAATCAAGCAGACTTTTAAAATATAAAATTAATCTTTTTTTCCAGCAATTTACATGCTTACAATTCTCTGTGTTTTTGTGTGTCCCCTATGTGTGTGAGAGAGAGAGAGAGAGAGAGAGAGAGCTGCAGGGTGATTTATTAAGATGTTCCTGTTAATTCCTAATAATCCCGAGACTTTCACAGCCCATTTACCTTGTTGCTGCTCTTGGCTGATCCACAGACTGCATATTTGGAGACACTAGCAAACATACATATATTCTTTTTCTCAGACACACTTGGCACACCAGCACACACGTGCACTGGCATTTGTGCACACAGAGACAAAAGAAGTAGTGGGGTTTTTGGGGGGACTTATTTTTGCTGCCAGTGTTCAGAATTTAGAGGAAAAAGAGAAGAAGGAGGATGACAGGAGGGAGGACCGTGTGTGTGTGTGTGTGTGTGTGTGTGTGTGTATCCATGTGCAACAAGAAAAGCTGGCCCCTGGTAAATGGAGCGATCCATCACAGCCTTTTAGGGATTGGGCTGGGTGTGTGAAAGGCATTTAACTGCATCCCAAATTGTTCACTCTGTTATAAGAGAAAGTGTTGCAATGATATTAGGACAGTCAATTCTGTTTGGAAAAACTACATCCCTGAATGTTTTTGGCTGCATCCAACATAAACACCAATTAAAATAAAATTGGACATGCAATTTTTACTGCAATTTAATAATTAGTGTATTTGTTTCATCCTAGAATTATGATTACATATTCTTGTTATTCTTATTAATAACTCATTCATCTACAAAGTTGCAGATGTTTTCCATCAGTCTGCGTCCCCAGATGTAGTTGGATCAGTAGAAAGGGAAAAGATGGAAGGATGGGGTGAACCAGAAGGAAACAGACAGGCGTGATGTAAGGGGGTTGGTTGGGACTAAGAAGAGGATGCAGGAAGCAAAGAGGGCACATTAATTATAATTAAAAGGAGAAAACACATAGAAGAGGTGGTAAGTCAGGAGTGAAACACAGAGCACACAACCACCTGGGACACAAATTCAAGTCCTGACCCATGCTGCTCATTTAATAACGGCTGATTTATGGCTTTCCTAAAGTGGATTCCTCCTCCTTCCCCTGTAATAAACCTTGTGTTGGCTGTACAGTCTGATCAGGTGCAGATGATAGCAGGCAGTTTCAGATTTACAGCCTGATTTTCCACAGAAATAAAGATGTCACACTCTAACAGCTGACCTGCTGGGACCTTTAAACTATGGCTAGGATCTTTTCATTCTGGTGTGTGTGTGTGTGTGAGAGAGAGAGAGTTTAAGAGATGCAATCTGATCCTTATCAGGGCTCGTGTGTGTTCTTTCATGCATTCCCTTTGGACTGTGTGTGACCGGTTTCAGAAAATAAATCTTAAACGACTGCGCTCTTTGACTGGATGTTGTTTATGTAGTAACCAGAAGTCATTCCAGGTTTTACGGTCGTATGTGCGATCTGGTGCGAGATCGATAACCTCTTCTTATGTTATAGGTAAACCTGTCATGATTGTCACGGAGTACATGGAGAACGGATCGCTGGACACTTTCTTGAGGGTAAGTGTGAATGCAGCATCTATTTAGAGTGCACAGTGGATTTGAATGCACCAGCTAGGCAGCAAGGAAACACTCCTTTTTAAATATGGAAGAAATGATGTGTCGGGATGATTATCATATTACTGTTGTTATGGATTCTAAGGAGTCTATGGATTCTACCGAGTATCACAGTGGACAAGTTGAGTGTTTCTGATCAACGGGCCATGGAGGGCTTATCAGATGACAGCTTTTTATGAATTGCATCCCCTGTGCTCTTCTGATCAGGAGAGAACTTGGTTATTGCCATCTCTCAGTTTCTTATAGTGCAGTCCACCCGCCTCACTGAAGTTAGCCAGAGCCAACAAGCCAAGCCACAACACTGGCACGAATGCAAGTGTACTGTTGCCTGTTTTAGCTCTTTGGCTCATACATCTGCACAATGTCCAGACACATGTAGGAGGAGTAGCTGTTGTTTCCTAACATTTTCCCAGACGCCTGGCCTTCATCATCGATTGTGTGTTTTATATATACGCACACTCATACAAATTTATGCCTCATGCATCACTGCCATGTCTGTGCTCAGAATCAGCAGTGCTTTGGGGTGATTAAGTCAGGTATCATTGGCCACAAATTCCTCAGATTTCAAAGGAAAGCAAATGTATCTCTACATTGCAATCTTGTGTATGATACAGGCCATTGGAATGTGTGTGTGGTTGGAACAGAGGGAAATATTAGCAGACCAAATGTTCTCAGGTCTTTGCATGCATGTAATAAAATATCTTACTATAAAAAAAAAAAAAAAAACTATACACTATGTGTTCATGCATTACTGTTGCTCTGGTTTGGATATTTGGTCGCCGAGCTGAGGTATGGAACATCAGATGTGCTTCTTAAAGGTTACTGAAAACGTTGGGGATCCTGAAGTAGAAAGATCTTATTTTATGCAAATAGCCGCAAAGGTCAGTCTCCCAGTGTTCTCTATTTTAAAAAATCTGACAGTTATATTGTTTCCTATCCTCCAACCTTCCAGAAACATGACGCCCAGTTTACGGGCATCCAGTTGGTGGGCATGCTGCGCGGCATCGCCTCGGGCATGAAGTACCTGTCAGACATGGGCTACGTGCACCGAGACCTGGCGGCTCGGAACATCCTGGTCAACAGTAACCTTGTGTGTAAAGTCTCGGACTTCGGCCTATCCCGAGTCCTGGAGGACGACCCGGAGGCGGCCTACACCACCAGGGTGAGCTGACACAAAAAGGCTTGTGCATGTTGTTATCGTAATTAGGGTTAAGGTATATATTGCATGCCGTAATTAACTTTTTCAACTCGGCAAAGACCTTTTTAATACTCCATCAGGTCCTTTTTGCCTTTCAAGTGCTAAGACCTAAAATTCATCCCAAATCTGAGAGATTTGGGGGCTTGTTTGCATCATAGAGTCCTGTGGTCCAACCCATGCGTGCAGGCCTTTTAAACACAGGATAATTACGCAGGCTGAGAATTGCTTCTCAAATAAACAGTCAGTGTGGCATTTGCTTTTCTCACAGAAATATAGAATCTAAAATAATTAGAATAATAAACGCTGCGATGTTACAGTGACTAAAAATACAGACGTGCTGGTACTCACTGGACCTTCTCTCACCTCTCCTTTTTTGGTTAAAGCTGGAGCTCTGTGCCAGATGGTCTCACAGGTTGCACTTTGACCTCTAACAGTAGAAAGTTGGTATATCAGTGTAATAACAACTGTGACAAATTCCCCAGTGTTTCCATATGGTGCAGCGAAGAAAGTGTCTGTTTTTAGATGTCAGTGCGTACAGAACGTGTTGACTGCGCCACATCAAGCACAAACTGAGTGACTTGGCAGATGTTGCTGTTAGCTTTGGCCGCCGTCAGTCTGCTTACCTCAACTCCTTCTTTTTCATTTTACCCAGTCAGCTAAGATGACAAACAGCAGAACACATTGGATTATGGTTTATTAATCAGACGTTTCAAGTAGTACTTTACTCTAAACCTTGTAAAAAATAAAAATAAAATTATCAAGTATAGAAAATTACAAATCTCGTCACAGGAGACAATATATTCCCTAAAACCAGTATCAAAAACATTTCATTTCATTTAATGCAAGGGCTTATTTACATTAAATGTTATGGATTGATGGACCCCTCTCTCTGTCGCCTAGGGGGGTAAAATCCCTATTAGATGGACAGCTCCAGAAGCAATCGCTTACAGGAAGTTTACATCAGCCAGTGATGCCTGGAGTTATGGTATTGTCCTTTGGGAAGTGATGTCGTATGGAGAACGACCATACTGGGAAATGTCCAATCAGGATGTGAGTAGTACTGTGTTTCGAATTCATCCATTTTACTAACAGGACTCCCATCATCCTGACCTAAGTGTTTACTTTGTCCATCCAGGTAATAAAAGCTGTTGATGAGGGCTATCGCCTTCCCCCGCCCATGGACTGCCCTGCCACTCTCTACCAGCTGATGCTGGACTGTTGGCAGAAGGAGAGAAACAACAGGCCGAAATTTGAACAGATTGTCAGCATCCTGGATAAACTCATCCGTAACCCTGGTAGTCTCAAAATCACAGCCAACACTACATCCAGGTACCAAACTCAACCTTTCCCTATGTTTCCTCATTGCACTGGCATGATTTTTTTTATTAGCTTTTCTCTCAAAATGAACAACAAAAAAAGACAGTTTAATCACAGATGGTTTACATTGTTCATTGTTGTTGTACGTAGTATATGGCACAAAATAGTCCACACACAATTGCTCGTAAAAATATGGCGGGATTAGTTTGGAAAACTCTAGGTTTATTTTCACTTTTCAGGTCTATATCTTATACATTTCTTACATAATGCTAATTTAATGTTGCATTATTAACTCAATTTCACTATTCTGTAATTCCGTCCTTTGTTGGGACTCTCTTCACCCAGGGGACCCTGGGTAACTGGGGCAGTTCATGCACAGTTGTCACATCTATGCAGGGAGGGGCATGAGCACAGGGCCTGTAGGAGACAGCCCCGGTATTACGTAGATGTCAAAGCTCATAACTTTGACTAATGATTTCTTAAGAAAGTGAAAATAGTCCCTTGGAGTTTGCATGTAATTTCCCTGATTGGCTTTTAACACTGGGTGAGCAGGGGTTGGCTGACAGAGGCGGCTCCCCTGATTTATGAGAAGTGTGCGTACGTTAGCGCGTGCACGGCGGTGGCAGTTGCACAGCGGGAGCAGCTGCGCTCAGCTCCACACACCTCATTTGTCTCGGGCCTGTCCAGGCTGGCTAATGGAGCACAATACCTCGACCCCCCCCTCAAAATTTAAAAAACAGGAAGGGGCTTCCAGGGGTGGACCTGGCAGAATTTACAGTGTGGATGGAGAGGGTCCGAGGTCAGTGGGACAGAAGAGGGTGTCAGAGACTAATTGGGGGCAACAGAGCAGTCTGGAGCAGTCTGGTTGTCACTGTCTCTCTAGCCCGGCCATCCATGATGTACATAACATCTAACTGAAAATGTGTATCTAAACAGCATGGCATGGCAACATTATGGGGCATTAAAAGCATTAATCAGCATTACATTGTACTAATATAGTCAAAGGAAATGATCCAAATGGGTTAAAAAAGAATTAAACTCTGACTAGTAAGATGGGTAAAGAGGAGTCGTGCACGCTTGACTGGAATCAAATCAAAATGTCACACATGAATCAGTTTTGTTAATAACCTCCCTCACATCACCTGGGTAGTATTGATTAAGTATGCAACATCTATCATTTCCTGACTAGCAAGTGGATCCTTAATTTATTTTCATTCTAATGCCCAATATTTGCCTTATAGCTTTTCCGATGATACTGACCTAATGAGATTTTCCTCTCAATCTGTGTGGCCCACGTCTGTGGCAAGCACCCGCTCTGGTAGAGCTCTTTGCTTCTCTCTTTATAGGTCTGTAACGACGGGCTGAGTGAAGGTAGTGAAGGTTTCACGGTTTCAAGGGCAAAGGAATTAAGAAAGGGGAAAAGAACTAAGAATGGTGTTAGACTTCTTGTCTCTGTGTTCCTCTGTTTTTTCTAGGACGATTCATCCATTGTTATATTCTGTTAAGTCTACAAGGGGTGCCGAACACCCCCACTGCTATCAGATGTGCTCTTTTCTCTCCATTTCCCTCCTCACAGCATCCCTCTGTTTTTGTTTTCTCTCATCTATCAAGTTTGGCACCAGATTTTTATTTTTCCTGAGAATGTAACAACAGTGGAGAAAATTGAAATGTTAGTGAGGAGAAATGAGGTCATTGGCAGTTTGCCTCTCCCAGGACAAAGAGAGAAAGAACGTGGGGTAAAGAAGAAGATGGTATCAGAGCAGGAGGTGAAGGGAATGGGTAGAGAAGTGGGGAGAGGTGATCAATAGTACTGGAAAAAAAAATCTGAATTGTCTCACTCTGACAGCATAAAATAACACATTGGAATATGGTTCTCTTTTTTTATTTTCTAAAAACAAAGTCAAAACTAGTGCATTTATCCCTTAACACTCCACGTTTGCATTGTTTATCTCCTTTTGGGGAGAACTGGGAGAATCCCCCTCCCCCCACCCTTTCGTACCAACTGCTGCCACTTTAGCTCCCCGCTCTTTTCTTTTCCTACAAACCAGCTTCTCCAGGGGCTCCTGGGGGCCTTTACAGGATTTCTGACAGGCCTCTGATCTGGCAGGAAAAGATTCAATCATTGCAGCAGCACCCACTCCACAGCCTAAAATACAGCGGCCCTTTTTTTTTTTACTGTCTGTGTTTACGACGTCGTCTCACAAGTCTTCGTTGGCCCGAGGCTGTTTTTATGGTCATGGTTTCCTTTTTCTTTTTTTGATCCTCTGTCTAAACAAAAGGTAACAAATTACCAAATATATGTAGTTTTTGGTTAATATGATAAAAGGTTAATTTGGTATGAGCAAATTTAAAATGAGAGATGAGGAACAAATGTTTTATTCACAATATTCCATTTTTCAGCCATTTATTATGGGATTATATATGAACATGTATCATGTTTAATATTTTGAAATGGAGTTTTGAGTAGAAGACTGGGAGGTTTTGATTATTATTATAAAATAATGGAAAAAGTGCCTGATTTATAAACATGAGAACCAAATTTTACGATGATATGCTGTGGTCAGTTTTCCCACCTGCTTCCTGTTGGAATTACACTTTCCAATCGTTCCCTGAGGGTAACCTAACCTCCAGGAATCTTTGCCAAACTCTAACACACATACACACAGTGGCTCCCAACCTTCCTGCACTTCTCAGACAGTCAGACATGGACTTCCTGGTACTCTAAAGAATTTATTTATATGGCTATGAATAGTATTCCCCATGGGAGATCAACCCTTCTTCACAGTTTCTCCCTCCTTATTTATACTTTTCTTTTCTTTGGTGCATGTGTGTGTTCGAGTATGTCTCTGTGCTTGTTTCTACACCTTTGTCAGCACTGCCTGAGTCTTTATGTCATAAATTTAGCATACAATGCTCAAACCATAGTATTGATTTATTTATTTTCCATCTAGGCTTAGTTTAATTCACCATTTCTGACTGTTTCACCTTTCCTTTCCTAGATTTTTTGTCCTCCCATGTAATCCAGTTAAGCCATCTTTACCAATACGGTGCACCAAAAGTACCATCAGAGATCACGCATTAATACCTGTCTGGTCTGTGGTGTCATCAGTATCATGTTCTGAATCCATTCCTCTGTACAGTCCCTCTCATGTCTTTAGCAGTTATCAATCGGAGCGATTCCCCATGCAGAGCGCGTGCAGCTTTTCCTACTGTTGACTGAGCACTCTGAAGCCCAACACAGCGCATTTACTTTAATTTGATCCAATTGAAACTATCAACTTTAATCAGATCTGCTGTTGCATTTTGCTGCATGCGGCATGCAGTGCAGGGAAATGGTATAATGACATCAGACAGAAACTGATGCCACTTTTGTCCGCAATCTCGTTCTTGAATAAGTTAAATATATTATGGGAATATTTTCCGTAACAGGTTGATTTCCCTGCTGTATTCATGGCTCAGATGTATTTCGAAGGTTTAGCGAGTTAAAGAGTGTCATAGGCCAATGTGCGAACTGTGGAAAGCACGTCACGCACATAGCAAAGTTTTAAAGTCACTTGGGTATAATCTTATCCTCTTACCTTTTAAAACCTCTGCTATCTTTCCGTCTATCTGCAGATGATTAGGGGTTTTTTTTCTCAATAGTTTGATGGATCTGAGGTCTCCTGGGTTCAATGGGACCTTCTACACTCATTTTATTTTGTCTTTATTTGCAGCAAATATTACTTATTCTTATCCACATATAAACGGAAATAACGGGCAGTTTTTATAGCTCTTTTGCTTTGTGTCCTGTTAGGCCAGCCAACCTGCTGCTGGACAGGAGCAACTCAGAGGTGACCTCTGTGGGAACGGTGGGAGACTGGATGGACGGCATGAGAACCTTGCCTTGCAAGGAGGCCTTCTCCGGGGTCAGCTACAGCTCCTGCGACACCTTGGCCAAGACCTCCACTGAGTAAGACAACCACAGACAACACACACAGTAAGCTACCCTGCCTATTCACATCAGGAGTGTTTACGGATTCACAGTACCCCTGGAATCTGAAGAGACCCTTGCTAAAGAACACACACACACACACACACACACACACACACACACACACACACACACTTTTGTTCCCAGTTAGTAAAGAAATCTATGGAGCCCTTACTAAAGGTGTCTGATTAAAATCATGGTAATTTAAAATGACGGGCCTTTAGCCACGCTCCCGGTGTTACTAACTCTGACCACAGAGGTAGAATGTGAGAGCTTTAAAAGAAAGAAAGAAATAGAGGAACTGAAAAAAGAGGAATAGAGCAGAGTGGAATACCTTAAGGGAGAAGGAATCAGAAGCTATAGAGGGATGAGAAGAAAGGCTTGACAAGGTAAAAGAGATGGGCCTTTGGAAGTGCAAATAAAGGCATAGCTGCCAACCAGGTATGCATTGAAGTCTATATAGCATGAAGCATTCACACACAAAGTAAAGATCAAACAAAAGAGTGCCAGGAAAATATCTGGAACCTTGCAAATCTCGAGAAATCTCACCGGGGCTACCACTCTGCAGGACTACAAAAGCCAGTAATTTATTATTCTCTACTGTACCACCAAGAATAAAGAGTCCAAGTCCTAATATGTGGTTAAATCCTCAGGAATGTTTGAATGTGTAACATAAAACAGAGTTCAGTCACAACAGAACAACAGACCCACTGGGTGTGACACACACACATGCAGTTTAAAAACTTGAGGAACCTTTTGGATGGAATTATTATAAAAGCACCTCCAGTGTTGTATGAAGCAGACGTAAACCACAGTAACAGAGGTTACAGATGGGATTAATTGATTGATAAAGACTTTTAAGTAGTAAAATGTAAACGTCAATATGCTAGCATGAAAGCCAACTTTTTTGCTCTTTTATTAAAGAAAATATATGCTACTTAAGTTATAATTCTATCATTTTACATGTATTGTAGTAGATGGAGTGTATGCTAATATGGTAAATATAGTTTTTGAAATCAACATAAGCCTCAGCAGGCAGATGAAGTAGATGAGATTTAACTTGCATCAGAACTAATATTGGTCTGTGATGCTTCTCTTCCTCAAGCTTAATGTTAAATTGGATGACTCTGGTCTTAATCCACTGAAGGCTGAAGCTGTTGCACCCAAGGTTAGCTCGGCTACAAGGCTAGCAGACCTGGCCAAGACCATGCTTTGCTCAATATAGATTGCTCTATTGATTTGTTCGGTCTTAATCTAGTCCTTGATATTCAGCACAAGGCTTGGCAATGCTCTGACCTCTGAGGAACAGTAATCATACTTGGCTGTAGTTTGCTGACTCATCTGCTGGAGTAATTGAACTCTGCGATGGGATAAAATGGATTTGACGAGGAAATACTGCATCATTTCTTCATCTGGGACGAGTGCAAGCAGGGTTCACTGCAGGTATGTGGGTGGGGAATCATCGCCATCTGCCTACAATGCCTGATAAAGTAAAAGAAATGGATGAGCAATCAAGGAACAATTGGTTTATGACAAAGACTTCATTGATTATATTCTGTAAATATCTTGTGAGACAATTATTTTAAAGCTATTTTTCTTGGAATCATTTGAGAATCAGCATCAGCACTGATCAGCAAGCTCTCTGATTGGCTGCGATCATCAGTCCACAGTGACTCAGATCACATCAGGGAAATAAGTAAGACATTGCATATGTGAGGAGACATGCTGAATTGATCAGAGTTTATCTCCACGGCTTATAGCTCATAATGGAGTGGAGAGTTTGTGCATGTGAAGGACAGGCAAGCATGAAGGTTCCCCCTCTGTGTTTGCAGTACCTTTCAACATATGTGGACGACAGTTAAACCCACAGTTGGTCTGTACTTCCATTATTTGGCTTAAATCATGGCAATCTGTTCTCTACCTTAATAATAATATCTTAATAAAAGGAAGGAAGCAAGGAGGGAAGGAAGGAAGGAAGGAAGGAAGGAGAAATGCACTTTGAAGTGTTAATGTTGCTGGGCCATATGGTGTCTCAGTAGAGTGGTTCTGACGGAGGTCCACGTCACACCAGCCACTTGTCCAGAATGGGAACCGTCCATGGGCATCACCACTCTCTAATGCCCAGCTCCTCTCTGCCTCCTCACGCTCTGGATGGTGGGTGAAGAATCAAACACAGACCCAGCTTGGGAGCACTAACCCGCTTCCTGAACCGCCCCAAACTAAACGTCCTGCTTGCGCCTGAAGATCCAAATCTCTGCTGCGGCTGTTTCTGAATGACATAACAAAGCTCACCAGCTGAAAGTGTTGACTGTAGTAATGCTGTCAACAATTTCACTGCTTTCACTAATATTCTGTATCACCAGTGTTGTAAAAATAGGTATGTTCTCCTGCGATAGATGGACGTTAGGGCTCTTTCTTGCCAAATGAGCTGATAATTCAGCTTCTGCCGTGTGTGCGTTTGGTTTTGATCATGAATCTGATCTCAGTAGAACCTCAGAACAAACCACCATGTTTACTTGCACTGGATTGCATGTAACTAATCCTGTAATTGCTTCTCGTATTAACATGAGAACAGCTTCTAAATCAGTCTGCAGTGTCCTTGTGTGTTCCAGTGTTGATCGTCTCTACCCTGTCGGAGAAATCCAGTTCACTCTGGTGCAGGAAGCCTTTTATACATTATACTTCCCTCCTGCTGACAGGGTCGTTATAGTCGCTGTCAGCGTAACCCCTTAAGCCAACCTCCCTGTTTGTTACTGAGGGACAGTTGGAGGCACTTCCAGAGATGTAGCTGTCCTGCTGCCTTCTGGGAAATGCAGTCCTTTGTGAGTGACAGACGCAAGGCAATGTGGAGAGAGCAACACTGGAATCGTGTCACTGATTGTCAGCAGGGTATGGCGTCCTTAACAATAACACTGTCTTTTGTATCTTTGTCCCCATCCTCCCTGCCAATCCTATCACTCTCTTTCTCTCCTCTTCTTTTCTCTTCATTCCTTCATTCCTTCATTCCTCTTTTACAACCAGGGATTTGAAAAAGGTTGGAGTGACTATCGTGGGACCGCAGAAGAAGATCGTGAGCAGCCTCAAAGCAGTAGAATCTCACACCAAGAATGGCCCAGTACCAGTTTAAAAGGAAAAAAAAAACCCTTAACCTAAACAATTAATACCGGAGACCTGTCTGCGGTTGGTAACAGCAATTTAATATGATGGCGTCATATGTAAACTGCAAAAGGTGGAAGTAGATGTCCTGACAGATATGGGAAGAGTTGATACTGGACTTGTCAGCTGCTTAACTGCTGTTCAGTCCTCTGTCCTTCAATGCCCATGCTGAAATGCCTTACAAGACAAGAAAATGAGGGGATTAAAAGAGCAAGAGAGGAAATCGAGGATGTCAGCGAAACCTGGCCGGTGATACGTGCAGGACCGAACACGCGGGGAAAGGACTGGACTAACGTGATGCTGGAGCTATTGGCTAAGCAGATAGCATGGCCTGGTTTTAGCAGAAAACGAAGGGGGTGGGCACGCTAAAGGACCTGACAGGGACAGAGACAGGCGGTGAAAGAGCTGAGATTGCATCACTAGATGAACATGGCAGACAAAGGCACCTGGATGGATGCAATCCCAGCTGGATCAACGAGGTCTGAGCCATGAGATCTTGTTGTAGCTACCAACCTTTTTTTGCCTCTTTTCTTGAGAACTGAGCTGGTGTGGACCCGTCTAGAAACAGAGCTGTTTTCCCCCCTAACCAATAGTATTTGCAATCAGTCATCATGTCACACAAAAGCAATAGTTTTCATTCATCAATGAAAGCGTCTCATTTTATGGAAAAAAATTAGTCTGTTGCATGTGCAGCAAATTGAACGCTGCAGTTTGAAGGTGTAGGACGGTAACCCATTTGTCTCTATGGTGAGCATATTCCATGTGCTTATTATGCCCTTTGTGTGAAATCTCAGGAAGATATTCTTCAACAAGGGGAATGGGCCACAGCCAGCACCCAAGCGTACAGCTTAAAACTGAGGAGCAGGAATAGACTGAACTAAAAGAGATAGCTTGTCATTCAGGCCTTTCAGATGTTTTTGGATGCAGAAATTTGAACCACAGCTGAGAATTTTGAGTGGGATAGGTCGGCACCATCGACCCCACACGCCATCAGGGAAAACGTGGGGGCTGTTTTTCGTTGTTCAGATCAACACAGCTGATCAGGGAGTTTGTGTCACCTTTGATCGGAATCAAAAACTTTATTAATTGAAAGCATACTTACTGTAACAGATAACTTTTTGTATAGAGATAGCTGTTAATCTGTAACTCCTAAAGCGTTTAGTGCAAAAAAAGTAGAGTGCCTCCTCCAGCTGAGTTAGATCGAGGTTTACCAAGTAAAATGCTCCATGGGGGGGGTGTAATTACACCCCTTTATATCGGTTGGTTGGTTTGGGAGTTAGCAGGATTGCGCAAACATTTACCAAACCTATTTCGTCTAAACTTAGTAGGAGGGACTTAAATTAAAGAAGACTGTTGGGCCTTGGTGGAGAAGTGCCACATGGGGAAGTGGCATTTTACTTCTGTTCCTTTGTGAGTGTGTGTGAGTGAGTGTGTTCTGATTGAATCATTGGGTTTTTTAACCTCTGTCCTAAACTAACAAGGTAAAGTCCATGGAAGGAGATTCATCACTTTCAACAAACACTTACTGTCTGAGGTGATTTTATTATTATTATTATTATTATTATTATTATTATTATTATTATTATTATATCGTACAGTATGTTCAGAATGGATTTCCTGGAAGCACCTTAAAACACTGATATTTTTTGTACCATGAAGAACACACATCCTCCATTTTTACTGTCAGCTAGTCAATAAACATTTTCCCTGTGGATTATTATTATTGATGAGGGTTCTGTCTTTCTCCAAGCACTTATTACAGTCCATAATGTCTTAGCACTTTGAATGGAAATCACTTCGTCTCGTGGCTTAAGTATTGAGATTTATTTTATTTTATTGTATTTTTGGTGCTTTTGGGAAAACCATTTCTGCCCAGTGTGTCAGTCAGTCCATTATTTGCTCTTCCTGTGGATGCTGCTGTTGCTGCTAAGTGTTATAATTAGCATGTACATAATGTAAAACCATCATGAAAATAGCAACTAGCGCTACAGATCCCACTCTATGTACATGGCCATCCTTGTTTGTACAAATATTTGTATGTACTGTATAAAATGAGAAATAAAAATTGTGCAACATTTATTATTAAAAAAAGGGACAAAAATCATCTGTATTATATTTTATCATATTTTGAAATATATTTGTCTGCTCTGTTTTTTTCTACAGTAAAAGAGCAAACTATGACTACATTATTATTTATTTGCTAACATTACACAGCTCAAGTCAGTGTTTTTTGTAGCATACAGTAAATTATGTGTCCGTGCTGTCTGTGTTTTGGTTTTTGACTTACTTTTTAAACCTGGGACATCTGAACAAGCAATACTGTTATGCAGCCTTTATTCGGATCCCTCAGTTTCTGACTGACTCGCGTGTCTGTGTGAGAGTTCATGTGTGCAAATGTAGATGGCCTTGTCTACTAATGTAAAATGATTTGTAGTGGAAACATTTATATTTTTATAATAAATCTTGGCAAAATATTTTCCAACAAATGGACGATGATATACCTGCCTCTGTGTTTTTTTTGTTTTTTTTTAATCATGTGACGAGAGGACACGCTATCGAATGTTCTTTTAACCGCAAGTGCAGTTCCACATGACTGAAGGTTTGTCATAAATCAGCTGCTATCATTTTTCCAGTCTTCTGCTCTCTTGAAAATAAAATAAAAAAAAATATTTGGCTGACATTTCGTGCAGGGCCAGGTGTTTCGAGATGAACGTGAGAGGAAGGTCAATGAGCGCTACGATACTTTCAAGAAAAGCAACTAAAGTAAATAACAAACATGATTACATTACATACAAATATCATATCACTAAATAACTATTAATTCAGTACCGATATAATATTAATACATATTCTATGTACTGTAGGTTTAAACACATCAAATACTGGGGCCCTCAAATATTTAAGTATTTTGTTGGGGTGAAAACTCCTACCAAATAAAACAGATGCCCAGAATACAAAATAAAGTTAAAATATTTTTTCTACTTGAGATGCAAGTTGCAGTTTATATTTGTAAAACCCGACATGGCCGCTGTACTTGCAGGAGAAGCTCTGACCAAGGTTTGGTCATAGTCAGATTTCCCATCGACAGGGTCAATATGTATGCATGGAAATGCAAACTGGGAATCATACATCATTGTCTGTCTGATTTAATGTAAGCAAAGCTATGAACTTTCATTATATAAACCTGCTGTTACTGTTGTTGCTACTTATAATGATGTTTTTGTATGTTTAACGCATAGAAGCTCTTCAGTATTACTCTTTAATGATCACCATTTAGTGCACAAAGGTTCAGACTCCTCCCAACCATTGCAGGTACTAAGTTCTATTTTTGGTTTTGTTTATAGGCAGCAAACAAACACAGTTGGTTTCACAGAAGGGCTTTTGAAGTTGTGGTTCTGAAATGGGAAATGAACTCTAGGACCTTCAACTTAAACCGAACTCCACCCCTCTCTCAGCACTTGTGCACTTTGGAATTTTTGTCACGCTACATCATCTGTTCAGCTCCTCTGAAACTAATACGGATGGCTTTACATCTCTCCTACATTAAATGCTTGTGTGGCTTATCACACGCCAGGGGGAGAATTTTCAGGGTCTACATGTGCTACGAGCCTAAGACACAGAACTGTCATGACTTCAGCTTTATTACCTGTTTATCTTTAAGGCTCAGCCTCATAAAATTCACCATATTTTAATTTGCAATAACTTGATATTTGCATATTTACATAACACATACATGAACATAATTGATCCAAGATGACTTCAATACTCCTGTCATTAAAAGCCCTTTTCCCACAAAATTTTCCCACATGTATAACCCTCCTTCAATGCCTCCTTCTTTCTTCATCCTTTTTTCAAATTCTTTGCCTCTTCCACTCTCTGTTATTCATTGCATAAGTGGAGTTCATGGGGGCTCAAACATATAGAATCTGGTATGATTCTACTTTGTTTTGTTGGCGGGGACAAGATGAGATATGTCTGATGGAGGATTGATGGACACTCGGCTCATTGTTGAAAGGGTGACACTGTCCAGATGAGCAGGCAGATGTGCAAGGAGAGGTTTCCACTTCAGGAAACAATGGATTGAGTATACAGGACGACTGTAGTGACTGTATGCTTTTATAATTGAATGAGAAACCTCCTATCACAACTATTTAATTTAGGGTATTTTTGTGTGCCTCAGCAGTCACACAGATAGAAAGCTAAGACAAGAACTTTTTGGAGCATCTACATGCAAATAAGGTAAAAGATTAACCAGCAAAAATAACAAGGAGGCAAAAATCACGATGTGTTAATTAAGTTTTCATTTTGAATAGGAGTAATACACAGCCATCCAAAAACACACCTCAGCTTTTGCCAGGTTTTTTTTTTTTTTTTCATTTTTTTTGACAGTGGCACCATTTCTATGGGCTTGGATGTCAGAGAACCATCATGGGCAGTTATGGGTCTGTGGTTTGAAGCTAAAATTTGATTTGAGTAAGTAAATTACCATCATCGTGGGGCCAGACCATATGTGTAAGCCAAGGCATGCTTAAAAGTGGTGGAAATGAGCTAAAGCAGACACAGGTTATTATTGTTATTAATGTGCCAAGGTGTTTAAAACTGACTGCAGTCCACGTTCATCTATATTTTTTAATAGCTATTTTAAGAACTTTGTTTCCAATTTCATTTTATGAAAAGTATTTGTTAGCATGATTTGTCGTTGGAGACCGGAGCACATCAGTGGTCCATCAGTTGATCCCTGCATCCCCTCCCTCTTTTCTTTTTCATTTCTGGTATTAAAAAAAAGAAAAGAAAAGAAAAACTGGCCTCCAGCTGGGTGCAGCTGCTTTGCAGGGCCTGGCGCCATGTTGCAAACACATAAGACTCTGTGAAGCTATCCTGGTTCCCCGCAGCGGGAATGTCATCCCCAAACACTCACTTCCTGGGTTCAAAGTTTACTCATAAAAGATGAGGATAGCATAGGTTAATTATCTTCATCGGAAGCCATGTTTATCTCTCAGAGGAGCAGGATGGAGGAACAAAACTAGCTTGTTTTCTAAAGTATTTTGCAGAAAGTGCAACAACACAGAAAACAAGGCATTGCTGACACCACACAAAAAGCTTCTAATATGCGCTGCACACATGCACACTGCAGGGAGCACCAAGCTGTCACAACACCGTCTCCCCCACGCACACCCACGCTTGCACACATACACAGATAGATGGATGTTGGTTGTTGAATATAATGTCTCTGCTCTCAGTGGAACCTAAAAAAAGTGACTCCTCAATCATTTTATTACCAGTAAAACACACACACAAACACACACACACACACGCAAGCACAAAGGTCTCAGAACGGTTGTGCTGTGGTCGCTTCTGTCACTTTAACAAATGGTGTCATCACAAAAGGAAGTGCAGCTATCATCACAGCCCCCTCACCAGCGCTGGTACACCAGAGACACATTCTTGTCTTTTAACGTGGAAAATACTAGCGTGTTTTGATAAACCTGACACCACAGCAACCCATGTGGGCTCAACTTGCAAGTTCACCAAAAGTTTATGTTCTTCACAAATATTTATTACTGTATCTTTTTTTTAAACCAGGACTATACATAGACGTGATTGGGTTCTATCGTCCTGACTTTAAACTTATAGTAACTGCTGGATCTTGCTGAAATACTTCCACCAGGCATTGTCCAACAAGCAATGACCAAAGTAGAGGAAATTATCGACTGACTGTTTTGACTGTTTTCAGTTCAGTTCTTCTTATACAACTGTGTAAAACCTTTCATATTTATTGAAGTTGATCATGTTTTTGTTTGGGTTCACTTTTAAATTCCTGCAAACAGGGCCACAGGCCTTGGGATTGACCCAAAAGTTCCATTAGCACAACAATGAAACCTTCATATATGTGTTCTGTAATGGAAATAGATACAATCAAACTGGCCAAAGATGAAAGCAGGTTATTGCTTGAATCGGAACACTTTCATTGGTTCAATAATGATAAACTGAGGTTAAAAATTGTGTAATAAAATAGAGTCCACAAAGTGACCTAAATGACATCATTGCTGAGGACAAACCTTCCCCTGGAGCAGTGCCAAGACACCCATATGAAGGTGGGGTGACCATAATAATGCCAGTACCTGAGGATTGCCATTATTACCCCGTCTGTTAATCTTAATGGCTGAAGCACAGCCACATAGTTGCTTGTTCTGCCTGCTGTTGACACCATTGTTCATACCGGGGAGAATCAATTTTCCATGAAAGCTGAGTGATGTGAAGAGACTGCTGGCCCTCTGATGTCAGCACTCTGTCATCCCTCTCTCTGTCTTTCTCTACATCATTTCTGGCACTCTTTTTTCACCTCTCTCCCTATGTTTTTAACTTTTTTTTAACCTTATTTAAACCTTCTTTTCCATTCCCCCCACTCCTCACCTGGTCCCGTCTTCCCCTGATGGCTCCATTTGTCCTTTTCTCCTAACTTCTCAGCAGATCCTGAAACCACACAGTCTTTTTTGCCATCATGGGGTAGTGCTTGAAAAACTCATCAAGACCAATTAACAGACTGGAGAAGCCTACTAGCATTAATTAAACTAAATGGGCAACTTCTGTTCTCCTCCTCCATCCTTCTCTTCTCATAACAGCAAGCAGGGTGGATCCTGGAGATAATGAGGCTAAATAAAATACATTTGTAGGGTTTCCACTCTTTGCATCACTCATATGTTTGAGTGTGACAGTCTTAACTTTTAGCACCACTGACAGAATAGAATAGCATTTGAAGGTTAACCTTACTTAATACTTACTTATTTTATCTGAAAAATCCCTGACAATGTTTTAAAAAAGTTATTTAAAATTTAAAAATATTATATTTTGCTGCTGCCAAATCCTGTAAATAAACTGAATAGAGAAGTTATGTATGTATGTATGTATGTATGTACTGTATGTATGCATTGATTTAACTGTTAGTTTGTGGTGAGGAATAGACATTTTTCCCCCACAGAAATATTGAAAGAACCACCAGCATAAAAAAAACATATAGAAAATTCCAGTCATCTAATGACGTACCGGTAAAGGAAACACAACCTACGGTTTATCATATGTTTGCATTTATGTTGAGGAAAACCGGATCCATGCATGAACAGCCCGGTGATTTATGGTGAAAAAGTGTGATTGCTTTTATTAGAAAGGGCAGCTGTGTGTACGCAATCGCTGTCCCTCTCTTTCTTTTTTGGTCTTACGCTCTATTTGTGTCCCAACTTTCCATCCACATATTAAAGCCATACATCACCAGGATCAAAACCACTGTGTCAGTCCGCGACAGCCTGATTTACTGGTGGGTTTCTTCTGTGTCTGTGAATTTTATGATTAAGGTCAAGGGCCAGGGATGCACAGATACATTTCTGACAAGGTCTCTCTTTAGCTAACGCCGTCTCTGCCACTTTCCGTGCGTTCTCTTTTTGCGCAGATTGGCCAACGTAAATTGCAAGGCCACATGTTAATGTCACTTCTAAAGCAAACAAGTGAGTTCCAGCGCACGTAGCAGCCAACCAGCTGCTGCAGCGATCCAGCACTGGAAAACAACTCTATTCATCCAAGATCCTTTTTGTAAAAGTGTGAAATTTAGAGTACTTTTCATAAAAATGTGCCCTTTTTATTTTTTATGTCTCATTATGAAGCAAATTTATTGTAATTTTCTGGTGTGCTGTAAAATGTGGCCACACACTTTTTGATTAGCTTCTTGTAAGTTGGATACTTTGCTGCTTTCATGCTGGGAAAACAAAGAAGATGAGGGAAAATTGCAGAAAAAAAGAGGTCAAGTGAGTAGAAACAATGGGCTTTTATGGTTTTTAATACCAGAATTCAAGGATGCAAATCCAACATTTTCTCTAAAAGTCCAGGAATTAGATCTCCCCACATCTTAACACAAGTGTTTACCTTGATTATGGCCCAGGTCCAGTTGGAACACATACAGTTGGTTTAGTTCTGGACAGCAGCCAAGCTGAGAGAAATGTAACCAAGACTGCCTCCGTGTCCGTGACACCCGCAATAATACCACATGGAGACGCACACAAATTCACACATCAAAAAAAGTTGGACAAAGCATTCTTTCGCTCCAGATGGAGCCATATGAAGTCTGATAAATTGACTCAAGTGATGTAACATGAGCCAACAAACTGCAGTATTGGACCTGAACGCTACAAGCTCGAATATAGGAAACTACAGGGTATATGGGACCAGGAGCAAGAGGGAACTGTCGAGCACAGAATCTTTATTGGCAGCAAATGGAAACTAGTTAGAACTATTTGTGACTGTTTGTCTCTGTTTTTAGGATTATTTTACCACTTACACCTTCAAAAAGAAGGTATTTCAACTACTTTAGAACATTAATTTGGAGCCATGTAAATTATCGACGTGTGGTGACCTCATTACATTGACAGGCACTTGACAAAGATAATGACGTGGTGAACTACCTTATGCTTCCTAAAAAGGGTCACATAGACTGCTGGAGTCTGTCCCAGTTGAGAGGTGGGAATACACACTGCAGTTTTTTGCCAGGCCACAGCAGTACAATATGCCCTTGTCCTTCATAAATAATTTATTATATTTATTTCCATTTAATCCCAGAACTCTTACAGTGCAGTTAACAACCCCATCATTGCCACAATCCAGTGGGTGAAAATTACCTGACGCTAATGTTTTAGGGTTAAAGTATAATTATATATAGTGGCTATAATGATAATACATCCAGAAGTATGTGCAGATATTTCTGTGACTATTGAGATCTGTCTTTCCTGAGCTATCACAGGCAAATCCATACCAGCGAACTCAACAACTGATCTGAGCAGGCACACATGAACACAGAGCACGGAGCAACTGGGACACGGCGGTGGAAACAACAAATGGCACAAGCAGACGCTCTGCTGAGACCAGAAGGCAATCATGCGTGAATGCTTTCACACAGGGCATCGCACATGAAGCAGGCTCCCTCTCAGATTGGATGTCTCTCATTTCTCTCTGATTCTACTCTTCTTGCGAGTTTCCAACCCGGCGAAAGAGACATGACAAGTTCTTTCCGGCTTTTCCCCAAAGCGAGCCATTTCAGATGTTACCACAGGCCGTCTGTCAGCCATCCAACCTCTCAGTCAGTCATACCACACTCGTCCTGCCGGAATGCAGAACCCAGGTCCGGCTGGGGGTTAGTCCTTTCAACGTAAGTGATTTCATTTGCAACGTGAGCGCAGGAAGGAAGAGAATGTGGAAAAACCGTACGTGTGATGGTATGCTTAACATATTCACTCGAAAAGCCATAATTTTACTGGTTTACATCCCTGCAATCTGTGTCTGCAGTCAAACTGTGTAATTTAAGGCTGAATGAACATACGTGTAGAGTTCTGCTATACATTACTTTTTTTTCTTCCTCTTTCTCCTCCAGAGAAGAGTAAAATTATTTATTTTTGGGTTAATTCTGCCTGACGTTTACAATTACCGCTGTGTTTGGTTGAAGTGGGCCTTGCTTTAATGCGGCTGTTGAACGTCAGATTTTGTTAGCTCTCCTCAGATCTCAGTTTCAGCGGGACCTCATTGTTTGTGTACGTGTGTGTGTGTGTAAGGGCGTGTGTGTGTGTAGCAAAGGGCAGTATAACGTTCCACTGGCATTCATGTGAACATGCACACCTGTAAATAAGCAGAGACTCCACAGGCCCGGTGAGGGCATTCGGGGAACAGGATGAGGTTGATTGTTATGACAAGGAATGATAAAAGTGTTCTGCTTCTGATCACTGTCATAAAATATGACATCAACAAACCAGGCACTGCCGGCTGTGTTTTCCTGCTCTGATTCGAGCTTCCTCTCCAGTTTCAGATGTCCAAACAGTTAAGGGAAGTGCCTGCTGTAATGCAATGATGATACGATCGGTTACTGAAGGAGAGATGGCGGGACATATAGACTCATGGGGACTGTCAGATACGTTGGTATTGATTTGGTAAGATGACACTTTGTTGTAATGGAGGCATTATGTTGTTAATGCAGCATTACATCAGAGCTAATCCCAGCGTTCAGAGGTAATAACCTTTTTGCTTTATTGATTACACGTCCAGACACACGTACACTTAATATGCTTAAATCTGTCAGAATGAACAGTTTCCCAATTCTGATTTATACATAATCACTATTCTGTTATTCTGTTAAGTGTGGCAGGTTAAGGATACGGTTAACTGACAGTCAGGACAGGCCTGTAATTTAAAAACTTACAGGCCTGTTGTGTACGTATATATATATATATATATATATATATATATATATATATATATATATATATAGTATACTGCAGTGGCAGATTATAAAAAAGAAACAGAAATTAGAACTTTTACAGGTAAGTGATAGCTGTCAACATATCCGAGCAAAATGAAATGGGTCATACTAGCAGGCAGACAGACAGACAGACAGACACACACATACACACGCACACACAGGGCACCTTGCCGACTTTCCCTTCCAGTTTAACTAAAGTCTGGCTATCAAAAACCTTGTAATGATGTGATGGTCTGTTAGTGTTTCGATGGAAAACGTGAGAAGAAATCCTTGTAAAGGTCCAGTCTGATCACATGGAATCCACACAAACCCTTCAAATCCCCCACCCGCTGCTTCCCGACTGAAAAACCTGGTGGACAGACTGGAAGAACTATTTTCTTTTGTATTAGGCAGCTCTGATGGATACAACGATGTCCCTAATCTCTGTAGGACAGGGGATGATCACTTCATCCCACATGGAAATTCCGGCTTCCACCCTTACTCTGCATCCAGGGAATACGTGCCGTTTCTGAGCTGACATCATTTGATGGAAAAATACAGTCAGTATATGAAGAATGTGGAAGAAAATGGCCCACACGAGCAAAGGTCATGGACATTTGGTTCCTATTAAACCAGGACCTGTCTTGCCTGTATACATGCAGAATTGCAGCATGCTGGATTTATATCAGTGGAGCTTGAGTGATTGATAAATAAATAAATAAATGTTGTGATTTTTTTTCCTACATGAACCAGTTCTGAATTTGGAATTAACTACCAATAAAAACAGCTTATCTCCTAAGTTAAAGGTGACAAAAGTCAGACAAGAAAAATCTAAAATAATTAAAAAAAAAAAAAAAAAAAAAAAACTTTCTTGAAATCTAGTCAGAGCAGTTTAAACTAGCGTTTTCAAATTCCATTTGCATAAAACCCACACATATGTTTACTCTTCCTGGTGTTTTCATCTCACCTGTTTGGAGCTGGGAAAACGTCAGCCGATACCTACCGGGTGGAGATCAGACATCAAGACCAAGACCATCTGTTTGCACCAGCAGAAGCCACAGAGCTCTGACTCAGGGTTACACAACACCGCCAGTGGACACAGCTGACACTCAGTGAAAAAGCAGACGCAGTTGAGGCATGGCCGCAAATAAAACACTCCGATCAGAGATGGTCAAAGCCACAGACATGATGCTTAATGAAAATGTTAAAGTCACTAAGCCGCCGCTTACATTTACAGTCTGAAACCTGCTGGAGTAGTGTTTAGTGCTTGTTAGCAACAACAATATTACAGCCTGTAGTTTTATTATCGGGAAGGCAGATTCTTTTCGTTCCAAAGGGGTTTCAGGAAGTTCTGGAAAAAAAGCTAAGCCATGATGGCAGCACGGTGGTGCAGTGGTTAGCACTGTCACCTCACAGCAAGAAGGTCCTGGTTTCAAATCTTGGATCTGGCCTTTCTGTGCGGAGTTTGCACGTTCTCCCTGTGCATGCGTGGGTTTTCTCCGGGCACTCCGGTTTCCTCCCACAGTCCAAAAAACATGCTTGTTAGGTGAATTGAGCAATCTAAGTTGACCATAGGTGTGAGTGTGAGTGGTTGGTTGTCTTTGTGTTAGCCCTGCAATAGGCTGGTGACCTATCCAGCCTGTACCCTGCCTCTCGTCAGATGGAATAGGCTCCAGCAGACCCAAAGTGTGGAAAAAGCAGGTACAGAAAATGGATAGATGGAAGCTAAGCCACTTAAAAAAAGAAAATGTGTTGGAAATATTATAATTGTTGTACAGTTAAGCTTCTGCTGGCTAATATTGATAATTGAGCAACTATTTTTTGACAAATTTTAACTTTTACCTTTTTAAAAATCAATACTGTTGGTTTTACTGATTATATCATGTTTTTCTCTCACCACTTAGAATTCATGGGAGGAAGTCTAATAATTAATGCTTCATATCTGATGATTTTACCATCACTGTGAGTACATTTGTTGAAAGTCCTGAAATCTTCCATGTGTAAACTGGATAAAATATTCTGATATAATTGACTGTTTATAAAATGCGGTATAAATACATTTCCACTGCACATAAGAAAACGACAATAATGAGCAATTGTCTCTCCTTCCAGCTCCATTATTCCCACAGACTGGGCGATTCCTCCTTTGGTGTAATCGCATGTAAAAGCTATTATCATGTGGGTCTATGCTAATCATATTTCAAGGCTTTACTTGGGAGTAATTGTTGAATTTTCTGTCAATGGGTGAAGACAGAAATGCAATTTTGGCATAGCCGTAGCCACAGCTGCATCTCTCTTCTCTGCTCTGAAGCAGAGCTCAGGTTTTCAGAAGATCCTCTCCTCTCCATACTGAGAGCTAGCACAAGCAAAGTGCGACTAAAATGGAAGAGGGCTGGAGGGACCGAGGAAGGAACAAAGGAAAATGACAGGATGTCATTTTTGCACTGTATACAGACAGCTGTCACAGAGTGGCTTGATCTTGGGAAACAGACTCATCAGCTAAAATAGCTGCACTTCCACCAAGGCTGCGTGAGGGTGTGCAACTGGTCTTTATTTGTACTTCTATTTGTTCGTTTTACATCTGCTGCCTGAGGATTACTGTACTAAAGATTTCCCTTTGCGCTTGGCAAACACTGGCTGTTTCCACTATGACTGATCCGGAGCCGACGTCGTGAAAGTCCATACAAACAACTCGATCTCTGCAGTCGTGAAAAAAACTGGACAGACCACCAATCTTCTCAAACAACCTCTGCGTAAAACTTTTATTTTAATTCTGTCATGTACATACAAAACAGGGACAAATGTATTCATACCCACTGAGACTCATGTAAAATTCATCACAGCAGCAGGGTGCAGTGTCACATTGCAGCTGAAACTATACAGTATGAATCCTAATTACTCTGCCATCAAGTACATTTGGCCGACTAACACTATATATCATATAGTGTGTGCGTATAACGTTCTTGATGTGTTTAGTTACTTACAGTATTTATGAATATGTTTGTCTCTCTTAGATCTAACCCGGCTCCAACCTGAGAGCAGTTCAGCAGCTGTGGTAGCTTATCTGTTTACCTTCAGATCGGCTCTGGCCTGTTTGAGCCTGGCCCGAGGGAGTAACTGTGCAGGAAAGTGTCGTTTTGTTATACCTCGGTGGCAAATTCAAAGTAAAATGCAGGATTTAATTCAGGTTGGAAATGTGTATTGCAGTACAGAGCAGTATTAAATGTGAATGCATGCCTTTGCGCAAAGTGCCAACAAAAGACAAATGAACACGTTTTAAAGCAAAACCAGCAGGGCAACAAACTTGGAAAATGGTTGAAAACACCATTTTTTAAGAAACCATTAAAACAACAGTCAAAACAGCATCCTAAAAGTACCGCTACTGGTCAAAAGAGAACTCCTGAAATACCTGATCAACATCTAAATTTCAGAAATCACAAATACATCCTGTCGTTGGTTTACAGAGTTGTTCCAAAGTAAATCTGGACTGGTATGAAAGAATTTACATTGCATAATCGCACCGATCTGCTCCTGATGCTGCGGATTACCCAGCTTTTAATTAATGCCAGTGGAACTGTAAATAGCTGAGCAGAGCACTTTAATTCCTCACTTTAAACACAACCAGGCTCTTGTTGCCTGAGTATCGTGTGAACAAGTTTCTGAGGGAAATTATGCAGAAATAAAAATTGCCTTTCATATTTTACCTCGATTCTGTCACCAAATTGAGAAATGTCAGATAAAAGTCATGGTCTTGATATCATCAACCCTCACCACCAATTTACCACAGCAGAGCCTGAGAGTGAGCGAGAACTGGTACTCTGACAAATCCGTGATCTCGGCAACATCCTGCGTTGCCAGTTTAGCTCAGCAGAGCCTCACCAACCGCTGAAAGATGCTGGTTTAGAGAGGGAATGCCGCAGGTTGAAGCACACGCAGATGTCACCTTGCCTACAACGTGTTAGCATTTTCAGATTCTGAGCTTGTCAGAAAAAATCATGTTTTAAGATAGGTGCCAAAACATCAACAAACAATGCTGCTCCATATGTCCAACAATACCCTCAATATGTTGCAGTCCGGCCGCCAAAATAGGCTCACCATTTAGCTTTACCTCTCTCCCAACGTACAAACATTTAAAATTCCCTGTTTTTCTGGTTCATCAAAGATCAGCAAATCTGCTGAATCTGAATGCCGAAACGATCGGTGACTAGATACAGATGCAGTTTTGCTGCAATGGAATATTCTTTGACTTTGAGAAAAAAAAAAAAATACAAAGGACATTATTTAATTCTCTCTTTGAGTGGATGAAGCGGTCGCTTGGTTCACATGAAGGAGCCCAGTGGGATTACAGGCTCGTATAGGCCCAGTGTTAATGTTTAATGCATGCCTTGCGGCTGAGCATGCTTATTACAGATTGGTGGAAGCAACTGTTGCTTTTCAGAAGGTCCGCCGTATGGACGGGGTTGTTTATATTCTATGCCTTAATATAAGCTGTATAACGATTACAGAGAGTGGTGGCTGATGCGGCTGGCATGATGTCTGTCGCTCTAATGTGTGAAGAGCTGGCCTGCTGGCTTTTTGGGGGGATTTTCAGATCCACTATTGATGTTAAAGGCTGTAGTGTGTGTGTGTGTGTGTGTGTGTGTGTGTGTGGTGTTACTGTGTATGCAGGGAACCAGTTTAGCTCTACGGAAAGTGTATGCGCAGACTGTGATGAGAAACTGTTTCATGCATACAATCTTAACGCAAGCAAACATATGTCAACTATTCATGTTCTGAGTATGAGTCATCGTTCCACGATTCTGGGGAAAAGAAGGAGATCATGATTAGTGAAAGAAAACAAGCAAACATGAAAAAATGGAGTTTAGAGGAAGCCTGTTGAAGTCCCACTTAACCTTTAACTTCCATTTCCCTGCAGTGGTGGGTCCCCGCCGAGGTTTTCACATGCGCTTGTCATCGGTGTTGAGTTCATGATTGAGTGCGATACAAAACGATCCACTTGCCATTTGCAGGAACTAAAACGAAACCATGTGCTTCAGGCTGCCAACACTTCCACTGGCATGCAAGGGTGTAATTTCCACTGGGGCCGGGGGAGGGGATACACTTTCCTCACTTAATACTTCAAATAATTGTTTGTCTTAATCTCATGCTAAACCAAATTTTTGACGGACTCATATGGACGTCCAATTCTGTCTTAGAACTTAAGATCACATAGTGATCCACACTCTCAAATCTGGGCAAACATTCACTTTTAATCTGAGTGTTCAGTCTACAAGACCTTCATCAGAGCATCATAAAAGAATGTATGCAAAAACTAGAATTACCCGAAGGACGTTTGATTTATTTGTTGCCCCTTCCACCTTGGCAACTGCTGTTGCTCAAAGTAAAACAGAAGAATATGACATCACATAGTAACGTGCCTATTTGTACCATTTGCAGTGTTTTTCCTGAACAAAACAATCATCTGAACAGTGTTTTACGTGTAATGTAAGTCCAAATATGTTGTAAATCACATATCAAAGGAAAGTTCTTTGTTTATTTCCCACATGAACCTCATACAGGGGAGGAAAGAAGAACATCAATGGAATTAAAATTGATGGTATTTGTTTGAGTCAAAGTCTAAACACGAGCAAATATGACAGGTTGGGCTATATGTTTAGCCCGGTCTGTCATCAGATGATTTGACGTTGTTTCCAAACACGTCAGAATATGGCTCAGGTTTGTTTTTGGACAAATTTGTGTGATTTTTCACCCTGCCTGGATTAATGATTACCATGTGATTAATAGTGGTAATAAATGACAGACCACCATGATGAGGAGACCCCAGGCAGGAGTGAAGCTATATTAATATTTACATATACATTCTTACTTTCCTGTTCATGGTTGACTTATACAGTAAAGTTCAGCATTATGTTAAAAGAGGTTTGGAGTTTTCTTTCATGCGTATTCAGTAACATCTAAAATATGGGCGACTAATTAGGCCACTAAAAGTAGTAAAAACGCTGTTCTCATCTGCATAATTTCCTGCCTGTGCTGTCACTCACAAACATAGATTTTAGATAATTGTAGATATTGTATTGTCTACAATTCTAAACAGGAGCTGTTTGAAGATTATTTAAAATATCAGACAGAGAAAAAGATCTGTCGCGGTTGTCTCATCCTGCCCACAATCCAACGTAGTTTCTTTCCTCAGGGGAGTAAAGAGAGGACGCATGTGAATAAGTGAGCTTCCAGGTTCATTATCTTCTTTAGTGAATTGGCAGATGGATGACGCTAATTGGGTCTTTTAGAATCAGAGAAACAAGTGATGCCCAGGACACATGGCTGCACTGGCACCTAAAGTGTGGGCCTCTGTGCCAGTTTAAACCAGGGCGGTCCAAAAGTACCTCTGATCTGAATTCACAAATCCCACTTTGAGATGTGACAGGTGAAAATACTCACAGGTTCGTGAGCTCATCATCTAGATAACAAAATAAAAACTACTAATTAAACAGGTCCTCATTTTAGGTTTTTTTTTTTTTTTTTTTTAAATAAGAAGTAATAAATGACCATAATATATTGCAATCCATAAAAATCTTTTTAACCCACACGGTTTCATTTTGGTTGCAAAATGTCCAATCCTTTAACAATAAATGTATGTTTGATCTACAACATAAGTACTGACAAGACAATTTAGTACCATTTATCTCAAATGTCAAGGTTACTTTATGCCACTTAATCAAGCCATCCCAACACTTTGCTGACATTACCCCCCCTCCAGCATCTGTGTCTGGACCTCCCTGTCTGTGACCAGCATCCCTTGGCATAATCAGAAATGCACCATCACCTTCAAATTCCTAAACTCAGTCAGCACTTCAGCCTTATCTAATGAAACACCCACATGAATTTGCATTTATACAATTTGTCATCGCTTTTGCACCTTGTGCAATTTATGTTGAGGTCTCAAAAAGTCATGTATATATACTAATCATGATACACTTGGCGTTACAAGGTTTGCCCCTTTTTTGTTGCTTAAATATAGAGAAGCTTGACATTATCCAGGCGAGATGTTTGAAACAAATTTCCTATTTTTCTCCCACCCATTCCCTGTCTAAAATGATTGAGGTGGAAAATAAGACATAACTCCAGTGCAACACACTTCTCAGATTTCTACAAGTCTCCCACATGTCCTCTGACATCGCACTTCAGACCCAGATACACCCTATCACTAAATCACCACTAACCCAGAATACAGGCCTTAAGCTTGTGGGATAGTGAAGCAATGTGAGCCCTGGATGACCTCCCTGGAGCTCCACCATCCCCTGAATCAGTAAATCAGTCCGCCAACACTTTCCCAAGGCTGCTCTGGCTCTCAAGGTCGGGGACGGGGAGGATGTGACCTGAAAGGTTGTAGGCCATAGGGAACACAGTTTAGGGCCCTGCATCCCACTGAGAGGGAGAAAGAAAAAGAGAGATGGGGAGGTGGAAAACAGGAAGGTGAAGTTTGGCTGTTGGATGGTCAGAAGAAAGAAGTTGTGAGAAAAACACTGAATGTTGTTTGGTATGCAGACACGAATGTAAGACCCTCCCCAGCTTTACATTAATCAGATATTTAGCCTTTTGTTTATGAGCTCCACTTATTCATATAAAAGGTCTGATCCCAATAAGACGGTAAAATCCTTCATTGACAGATTGTTTAATATTTCAGATCAGCAGCCCACATCATGATTTAACATCACAGATGTTGCTAAAATTGATGACATTACCTACTGAGTACTGACGTCTCTGCAACTATGTCTCATTCAACTCTTTAGGGGACTTTAATCATGTTTAGAGTTCACTATCATACTGCTGCCAAACATCCAGTGGAGTGCAGAGACTTAATAATATTGGCAATGAAGAATAGTTAAACATCTTTGTAACCAAAGATGCTGCTGTGGAGTAAACACAAAAGGATTAAACACAAAAGGATTAAACTTGTTGGAAAAGGACATACAGAGACCTCTGCTGGACTTGTCAAACTTGCCAACTGAATATTTGGATGAACATAGAAGCTGTCACTTTGGGGTGGTGAGCATTTGAACTATAAGGTGTGAAAAGAGCTAGTTTAAACATTCTAACACATTCAAAACTGCAATCAGACGATAAAACTGAGCATTAAATATAACTTCAGTATGCTAAATTAGATAATGTGCGTTTGTCCAGATTTTTCCCGTCTGTGATCTGAAGAAGCTGGTATCAAATTAGGGGAGCTCTTGCGTTGTCTGTCTTTTCTGAGCATATTGATGTTTGCACTGACTATCCCGTGCCATACCAGCCGTCACTGTATATTTAGCTTTGTTGACACTGTGATCATTTCTTTCAAATTTACCTTAACTGTATTATACTGTAGTATGTGGCCACTGCCTTATCTAAGGGGAATGCTAGTCATTATAGAGTATCACTTCTGAAATAGGAACACATACACACACACTCACGCACGCACGCATGCAGCGCACGGCACATAGTCAAGCCTGGGAGTGAGGTGAAAATAGCTTTTTCTTCTCATCTGGAGCATCATTCAAGGTTAGCCAAGTGAGAAACAGCTTACCTCACAGTGTTATATTTCAGCCTCGCAGCCATGTGTCTCTCAGGTGGAATATTGAGTCTTTCACCTCCTTTTGTTTCTGCTGGGGAGTTTGGACGATGTACAGGGAGAGATGTCTTTTGTTGGTGTTATTACCTAATGCACAGTATTAGTGTGATGTCATAATTAAATTAATTCAACATTGTTGAACACAGAGCAGCACATACTGAATCAGTCATCTTTTTTTTTTTTCTTTTGAAATATATGTTTAATAGAAGGCCTTTGTGCATTCTACCATGTAAAGAACTGGCTGCATTCCATATGACCCAACCCAAATTTGCCCAAAAGACATAGAGCAGCTATTCATAAACTTAATATTCTGTGGATATCACACTGAAGAAGAACCCCCAGTTTTAATCAGGTTTGGGTGTTAAAAAAGTAAGATATTTTAAGTATAAATTAAATTACAAAGTTGTAGTTGAAAAGCATCACACTAACTATTGTTCCTGGTCTTGTTTAATTGTTCTGCAGTAGTGCTTAAAAAGTATAATGATAACCAGCACAAGAATGAAAAGAGACTGAAAAGGTTGTAAAAAACATGTAGTCTGGTACTTGCATGACAAGTTAGCAAACACTCCTTGTTTACTCTGCAGTGCCTGCATGTGTGTGTCTGTCTTTACAACAGATGGGTCTCTGTAGGGAGCAAGGTGTGTATGTGCCTATCTCCTGTCATCTCCCTAGGGTCCATAAAGCATGTAAAACAAACAGACTAATTAGCCCACTGCACACATGGAATTCCACAAAGACACACACACTGCATTTGATTTACCTTTTTCGTTTGCTAGTTTTCTTGTGACAAATGTTCGAGACAATGGATATCATCTATAATAGCTGTGCTTATTCAAGATCAACCAGAATTATCAATGTCAACCGCAGACAGCAAGGCCAGGCTGTTCACAACTCCTGGTTTTTATTGACTGTGATCTGCACTTCCTTCCCTTTGATACCGAACCCCTCAGTTGGTATGGCACATCCACATAGCTGACTATGTGGAGAGTTTCAGTTTAATCCTGGTCACGTCAACAAAAGTAATGAGCAAGCTTGTTGATATTACTTTGGTACAGAAAGATGTAAACATGCGGATTTGCATTGTTTTTAATGTTAACTGTCTGAAATGTAATCTTCTGCGAGGCTTTAGCAGAGAAAACATAGAACATTGATATTCTTCCTGGATTTACACAAGGTCAAGAAAAGCCAGCGTGTGTGTGTTTGTTAAATTTGTGTTTATGCCAAACTCACCCTTAGGGTCTCTTAAGCGAAACCACTGCCCTGTATTTCCCTGTCATCAGATACAAGGTAATCTCTGTAAAGGTGGTGTTTAAGCATTGGGATGTTTGTGTTTATCTGTGTGATTGTGCGTCCACATAGTAGGGAATGATTCTCACTCTTCATTACTATGTGGAGAATGTTGGGACATTACTCTGAGCTGAAACTATTTAAATACAGCAGACTTAGACGTAATTATAAACAACTACTTAATAATACCAACAGAATATACCAGATTTTGAAAATGCATTAAATGTATTCAGCGCAGAACACATTCAAAATTGGTAGAAAGAACAAATAACATTTTAACATAATGGGGAGTTATAATCTTAATTGTTCCACCCGAGTGGACTCTTTAGTTTAGCTTATTAGTTTCGCAAGCTTGACTTTTGAAATGGAAAACTTACCTGCGTGTATGTGGGAGATCTGCAGGACCAGACCACGGCTCCCTCAGCGGTCCTCTGTCGGCGAAAGTCTTCATCTCACCACCAGAAGAAGAGCGTCTCGTCTGCACAGGTGGTTCCCATCCGCGTTTCCCCTCCATCATGATCACGTAGTTAGCCTGGCTCCTGCTAGCTGACTTGGTCGAACTCGCGTCGTATGCAAAGACCTCGCCAGTCATTCAGCACACTGTCCGACAGATTCAGCATAAATTCACCACAAAACACGGATCACAATTCACTGTTCCATGACATTAACATGCATTTCTCCCCTTTTCCTCATACTTTTCCCCATATTTCCGCCCTCACCGGCAGGTTCACCCGGAAGTGTACACTTTTGAGGTCACGCACGAAATCAGGATGAAGGTTAACTATATTAAAAAAAAACCCTATCCAAACACACTTATATAAATATATATTATATTAGATTTTAACTCAAAATTATATGTACATTAACACCTTATTTAAGCAAGGTCCCAGGTTCAAGCAAGGTCTAGAAATAAGAGACACAGAATTTAAAACACCTTGGAAGTTATCAGAACACACACTCCACCAAAACCAAGAAACCTGACAGAAGGGAATCCATTTCAAATTAGTGAGAGATGAATATTAAATCTAGATGGAAAACAAAACTTTCTGCATTCTTTTAAGATGAACTGAACAAGGATAGAGTTAAATTGAGTCTGAGTAAAATTGGGTTTGAATACAACTTTTCATTTATTTAAGACTGTTACACTCAATCCCTAAAACCCCTTGTTCCCATGTTTACATTTTTACTACTCAATGCAATGTTTTCCATCACTCATTCATTTTTGTGCTTAAACATAATCAAAAATAAGTTGTTTTTTTTTTTTCTGCATACGACTATAATTTTGCATATGTAACATACTGAAACACTCAGGCTGAAAGACTCAGATTATTGCTTACACATGCAGGAGAACCCAGGCTAAGCTGGGCTAGCAAAGCCAAAGTGAATTTTCTGCATCTGGATGTGCATTAAGGGGCTGTGACAAAACACTGATAAATGATGAGGGGATTCATGACGAGCTGAACAACAATGGTCTGTCATTCCTGCCCGAACAAGAGAATTAAATCAAACACTTTTTATGCACATTTAGAACAAAACTGTTTTGACCACATGGTTTGTGGTGAACGCATAAAATCAAGTAGCTAATGATATCCAGGCTATTTGCCAATGGGATGATTGTAGAGCAGCAGGATAGGAAACACCAGGTTTATTCCTCTTGAGTTTGTTGTTTATATGCAACATAATTTAATTACTTGCCTTCTCCGGTTTCAAGTAATGAATAATTGCTTCATGTGCCTGTGTGTGTGTGTGTGTGTGTGTGTGTATATGTGTGTGTGTGTGCCTATATGAACTCAAACTGCAGCCAGTAAACTCTGTTTTAAAGACATCCATAAACTGCAGTCATGACCTAAAGAAAGATGAAAAAAAAGTTTTCCTTCTTTTTCTCTCTGTCTCCTGATTTTCCTGTCTCAGCTTCCCTCCTTTACTTAAGAAAAGGCTCGCACAATCACAAAAACTTCATCATGCTGCCAAGCTCGTTCCTCGAGCACGCACTGAGTCCCCTGCATGGATTATGTTTTTGTGTGTTAGTGCGTGAATGCGCATGAACATCATCCAGCTTCTTTAAAGTGGAACAAATGTTTGCATCAGAAGTTTAATCATTTTCAAGGTTTCCATGTGCGAGAGCACTCTTATCAGCATTTTTTTACTTTCCATTTTTTTCCCTCCTTTGCCACTTCTCATTGACGTTGGAATTTATTTGGTCCACATTTCCCTGTCCCCTCTCAGCTACCAGATTTTCCACATCTATTTCCACTTTTTTGCAGAAATAACCTGTTGTTTGTTGAAATGTTTTGATTTTTTTTTTTTTTTTACAGTTACTGGTGTATCTGCTCTGAAAATCAATAATGAACACACACAAGTAACAATCTACCAATTTGTGATCAATGTGCATTTTATTAGTTTGCAAAAGCTACTGTAATAATTAGTGATGCAAGGATTAATAAAAATGTTTCTTCTTTTTTTTGCTTCTTAAAATGCAATGACAAATTGTCACTAACAGAAAAAATATAAATTTGAATGAGAATTCAGTAATTACATAATGGTTTTATAATTCACTCTGTGATTCTCTCTCTCTCTCTCTCTCTCTCTCTCTCTCTCTCTCTCTCTCTCACATACAATAGCGCTGGGTGTAACAGAGCAGGAGGTCTCGGAGGCCTAATCTAATAGGTACCAAGGTTCAGCCATAAAACTGACAAGCCAACTAATTATCCGAAAAATTACAACGTCTTAATGTTCACGCTCACCAGGAGTTTGGAGATTTTTGACGAGCGCGTGTGCATTTGCTTGTGTGTGTGTGTGTGTTTATTATGCAGACAGCTGGAGGTGGCCTCCTGCACGCAGAGGACAGATGTGTATTATGACTCTGTACTGCCGTCTTTGTCTGCTTATCTTCCATCTAATCAACAGCAACATTCATTGCTTTGTCAAGTCGGGTCAACCTCCACTTGAGACAGAAAAAAGCATCATGTTCTTCTAGAAGAAGAAACACCTCAGAGGTAAATATGGTTTTGTCTGAGTAGACATTCAGCTAGATAACAATTGTGAAAATGCCACCATCGATCCACTGCCAGGACTCCAATACTAGAAATCAGACCAGGGATTACAAAAGAAGCACGGACAGGATTTAACCTGATCTCACTTTGCTTCAAAATAACACCATCACTCCCCGCATCCGACACTTTGCTTTTAATTACTGGAACAAAGTGCTGACATGAAAGTCACAATAACTGCCAGCCTGAATCTCAATTACCTTCATTTAAAAAAAAAGAAATCTATTATTTCATTGTTGTTTTTAAAGGAAACCAGACCGAGCTCAAAGGCTTTTCCTCTGAGATGCTGCAAAGAAAACAAATCATTCAGAGCTTTAATTCAGTTACTTTCTCCAAAATATGTATTCCATTCAATCAAGATTAATTCTGATTATATTAGATTGCACTGGTAATAATAATCTAACAAATGGGAGTGTTTTTGGACCAGCAAAGGAGGCTGGAGCAGGAAACCAGCCACAGATGAGTATAAGATAAATCCTGAAGTTTTCAAACTTTCCTTCTCATCAATAGATTCCCAAAAGCCTTTTCTTTCTTAGGCCATTTATTCTAACACTGGTATGTCTGCATGTTGAGCTATTTAATGCGGGTATTACCAAAAAAAGAAGATTTTTCGACTTCAGTCAAGTCCAGAATCTCCCAGTCTTTTAAGGTTTTTAACATCAAAGTAGAATCGGATCTCATTAAGTGTTAATTTGAATTTGTTTGCACATTTGCACCATAATTTGTTTCACCTTGAGTAATGATTTTAAACTTCCTAGAATTTAACTGGGAAGGTAAAGCAGGCTCCACTTCACACACACATTCTCTCACACTCACTCACACACACACACACACACACACACAAAAAAAGCAGGTGTGAGTTGCAGTGTTTCTGCAGTGCCTCCAGGTCATTAACTCTGTCCCTGATTAGTTAGGGGGAAAGAACCAAAGCAAAGCCAGCAAAAGTTCAACCCGAGCATGAATACTGCATGAGAGCAACAGAAGAAAAGGTTTCAGGGCAAACCTCTTTTGAAAGTCCGATTCATTTTCACAGAATCCTTTTTTCTCTAAAGTGCTCAAAGACAAACTTTTTTTTTTTTAATCCCACTCGAAAAAGTCTGACTCTATAGGAGTTTTTTGGAAGAAGAGAAACTGGAGATAAAGTAATGAATTGAGATTGGCAAGAGGAGGACGTAAGGAGGAGGAATGAACAACTGGGTCACAGTGGAGCAGCAGTAGATTGATTTGGAACGAGTTTGAGGAGCCTGTGCAGGTCACAGCCGCCATTTATATTAGAGTCCCAGACTATTCATCTCCTCTCATACACCGCACTGCTCTGGCTGTTCTTAGAGAAAAGACATGAACAGCAAAGGAGACACAGGGAAAAAAAGATGAGATAGTTCTAAGCTTCAGAAAGTTTGATTAAAAATGTCATCTTTCCTGTATTTGTGTTTTACTGACTGTCTGACCTATGTTTTTGTGTAAAATTCGTATGACCCCTTAACTTTAAACACTGTTAAACATGTGTGAATGTGTGCAGTTAGTCTGTGCAGCTTCCATAGAAAAGTTGGAGCTCATTAGCCCGGCAGTAGGGATTAACTTGTTAGCTTGTCTGCGCCGCACACTGAAACAAACACCAGAGCTCCCTACTTGGCAAAAATTTGTGATAATTGGAGTTCGTGTGCAGTTCAAATGCAAATGTGCTGTTTTTATTCACGTCAGTCAAATCAGCTTGATTTACTGAGCCTCTTGGGGAGCATAGGGCAGATACTGATGATCAAGATGCCGTTGGTCCGAAGCTTGTGATGTCTCTCGTGGGTTTACGATAAAAACCTCACACCGCTTATATAAGCAGCAGATGTCACTCAAATCAAAATCACATATGGCTGACAATTAAAATTACTTTTTGCCTGTAAGTGTTTCCCACTTTAACACAAGTTGGACTGGGATATAGCCATTAACCTTCCTCAACGAACCCTTGACATTTGCGTCAAATGTAATTTTGCTGAGAAGACTTATTGATGACTGTAACACAAAAGCATCTATTTGCACAGACGTGGTCTTCAAAACACTGACTAGGCCTTGAGGAACCTGCACAGCACTCCACACGATTGCCTTTCTGACCCTGCAGTTTCAGGGTACAATAAATATTTTTAAGGACGGATTTGTAAGCAGCCTACTTTCGCAAATCCCCAGTGGAAAAATGAGCCTCCGTGCTGCTAACAAATTCCATACATATGCTATAGTCTACTCTATAATTTACACTAACCCAGTGGCCTAAGGGATATCTGTGCTGTCTTGCCTCCATGTGGAGTGATGTCAGAGTTTATCATTTAATAACATCACCCATGTAACACAGGGAATCTGCGGCTTGGACAGCACTGCCTCTGTTTATTTTGCTTATTTTTGTCTGATTACATTGAATAGGCCTGTCTGTTTGTGTGATTGCCCATATCCACAAAATAATCCGAAAGTCATAACTTCTGAAAATTTACACGGCAGCAACATTTGCAGAAGCGATGACAAAAACAGAGGAAAACAATAGATTTGGCACCAAACGTTCAAAGTTCGACATCAGATGTGCACTTATCGAGATGCAGGGGACGATGAAAAGGGGAGCAATACTCAAAAGGCCTGTATTCATGTTCAAACGCAGCAATGAGTGCACACCACTGTACATTTCAGGAGCAATGATGAAAAAGATGACACAATGTCGCAGAAAAGTAAAACCTCAGAGTATAAAGACAATAGAAGTGAAACTGGCGCAGAACGTTGACTGCTTTTTACTTTGGTTGGCTTTAATTCCTTTTTTCCCCTTAAATTTGTAGCCATTTATCCACACAGCGAAGGCTCATTGCTGGCAAACATCACAGCATTCACCCAGCATCACGTGTGGTGATCTCTTCTCGCCATCTCTGTGGCTGCAGATAGAGGTTTGTATGAGCTTGCCTCTGTGTGAAATGTTGACATCAGTGATGCTGGGTGGAGTAAATGAGTGTAGGAGCAGGTGGTCGGGTGGCAAACTGAGAATGATGTCCTATAGGTGTGAGATTGTTTGATTTGCTATTATGGCGGTTTTGAGATGTTATATCACCATTTCCCACCCACCCCCACCATAAAGAAGGGCCTCGATGGTGTAAAATAAAACAACATGAGGTTTTTTATGTTTTTGTTTGTTCTTAAAGGCTCAAAAGTCTTTCCTTCCCAGTGGTGTAAACATGGCTCCATCAGCCAGTTTGTTCTGCGCACTGATTATGGATCTGGCCTTTCTGCTGCAACTCGAGGCTGGTAAACCCAGAAATGTTGCTCGGCTCTGTGAGAACAGAGCTCCAAAGACAAGTTCTGGACATGACGTGAGGTTTGTTTTCCTCTCAGCATGCGGTTAACTAAAAAAGATAAAGAACACATTTGACTCGAGCCAAAAAATGTAGCATTGAGCTACGTGCTAGCACAATGTTGTCAACATGTTCTGCAGCAAGTCAAAGCGCATCCAGTGTGTTCCTCTTGGGGGAACACATCATGGTTTAGTATTTTCAGTTGCATTGTGTTTTTCTCCTTTTCCTGTCAATGCCATTTTTTACACTTTCTCAAGCTCTTCCTGTATGTTTGGATTTTACGCTCCAATTTGATTAATCTCACCTGTTTCTTGTTAAACTAGCTTTGAAATTAAAGTCCATGTGCTCTGCCTGTGAGGCTGCTCCAGGTCTCTTCAATGATTTTTGGAAATTTCCTTTTTTTGTCTTCTGAACTTCAAGAAAGCTTCGCCTTGATTTTTAATTGTATTTATTTATTTATTTTGCCTCTGCCTTCTCTGAAGTGTTACCAGTTTGAATTGATCTTTGACATTATTTCATATCCTTTAGCCTAAACCTTTTTTTTTTAAATTTTGACTTAATAAATATAGCTTATAGTATAGTTAATTTTTCTGCCTCTGGTGTTTTCATCTGGGTTGTATTTTTTGGGGCTCCATGAAAACAACACAAATTATCTTAGAATGAACCTGGTTATGATGGTAAAATTTTTTAACAGACTGAAGAAAACATTGAATTATGGAGGCGTTGCTCAGCTTTGTGCAGTCAGGACTTCATCACACTTGATGGCTGTCAAAATTTTGTCACAAATGTGCTCCACCCAAGCGCCATGGTTTAGGTCTAAATTTTTTTATACATCAGTCAGTAAATTGTTTGACTGTTGAAGCATGTGTTGCGCTAATCATGATGTTATCTATAGTCTTAGAGGTCGGAGTATTTGCATTTGATCCGAGGTTGTCGATGAGAATTTTAGCATTATTTATTGTTCTGTCCTTGTCTAGTCAATATGATATAAACCAGACATATGACATGCTTTCCATTCCCCCTCTTTCTCCCCTCTCAACTCTCACTCCATGAGAACGTCCCATAACTTACAGTAAATCACACTTGTGGCAGAGAGATGGCATGACGGATGAACACTGAACTTTAGTTTGCTGACACTTTTCTCAAATATCTCCTATATGTTTTGTTTTTTAGCCATATATGTATATTCAGTTGGCACAGGGCCATATGATCACGCGTGATCAAATGTGACTGGGAGGTAGACTAGAACATTGGAGATAAATCACGGCTACATACGTTTTTATGAGACATTCCGTGAACTTGTCTAGAGGAAATAAAAAGAATGTGTTGTTGATGAAATTGTCGTCTTTGTCCAACTGGTCTAACTTATAAGAATGGAGGGTACGTGGTCTCTTAGCAGTAATTTTCAGCTTTCTTCATTTGGAAGTCTTCTCTATCCCTTTTTTTAATCTTAATAATAAAGTGTAAATAGCAATAGTTAATAGGCATTCAGAGTCTTTTTAGTACTTTGCAGAACAGGCACACTACAAGCAGAAGCAGCAAAGACCATGCTTTTAATTTATACACAAAATACAAACATACACTCTTGACTTTCTTAGGGCATTTGTGTTCATGAGCAATCAAATATGTACCTCAGAAACTTGTCAGGTTTTGATTTTATGTCTTGAGGTTAATTAACTGTAGGCTTTGTTTGACGGGGGTAGGCTAAATAGATTAGATCAAATTGCCTGTTTATATTAAGACTGCAGAGGAGCTGCACTGATTATTATATCTGGTATTTCACATCTGCAGCCATAATTGTGTCCGTTCGGCCTTCCGTCCATCATAACACCCACCAGCACATTGTTAAAAACTGCGAACGGGGCTGCACCTGCCGCTGCTTCGCCAGCCTTATGAAACACGTTTGTCTCTCTTTGACTTGAGCTGATTTGCTGTGACATCTGGACGCAACATGAGATTCCAAAACACATGCAAGTCGATGCAACGCGATGACCAAATACGCACACAGGGCTGACATCATTCACGCAAGCTCTCAAGAAGTTGCACACTCAGTCACACACTCGCACATTCAAAACTTCTGTTATTGAATCTTAAATTACAACTGTTATTTGTTTCATTTAATTTTAATTTAACCTATAAATATACAATTGTATTTAATCTTTTGAGCTTCTCTGTCTAGCAGATTTTAAATTCTCAAATTCTCAAAGGTAAAAAAAAAAAGACACACAATCGTGCAATTCAATCCTTTCCTTCCTGCTTTAATTTATGGCTTTGGAGGCTGCTCAAAATTGGTTCCAATTCCTTGACCCCAGCATGCTACTGGGCTCCTACTGGTGTTTCATCATCCATCAGCGGGGGCTGAAGTTGAAGACGACACCGATGGCTGCGGCAGACCCTTACTCCATTCTTATGTTTCCTCTCAGATACACTTTTGTCTCTCCACCTCTCTCCACCACTTTTCTCTCTCCACCTCTTCTTTGCATTGTTCTGCATCATTTCTTGGCTTCCAGTGGCCTTACTTTAAAATGTGTCTTTTTTTTCCTTGCCCTTATTTTCCTAGCTGATCAGTTGTTATGACAAGAATAACATGAACCAACATTAATGATACTTGAGAAAAATTACATATTGTGGGTTCATCTTTTCAGGTGATGGGAGCTGTCTAAAAGAAGTAATACATTAAAATACATTAAAATTGTTTTAGTGTTTTCATTATATTAAATAAAAAGATAATGATCATTATGACGAGTGATGGGTGTTTTACTCTGGGAGTTGACCTCTGACCCCAGGTTTTCTGCATTTTCCACTTTTCAAAATAATCATTGTTTTTCCAACCGAGATGTTAATCTATCTCCATTTTTTCTTATGAATGTAGGCCACCAGTGTTAAATAAAACCATGTGATAAAAGAATCTAAGACGCCAGTATTCATAAATGTACAGTGAAGAGGCCCCCGACATTTTTGAACATGTGGACATAAGCACATCACAATTCATTTATTTTAATTGCTTCCCACCTGCTTTATTATAATCGAGACTTAAATAGAGAAATTTTCATTTTTAATTAAAAGCTTGACAGTGTCTGCATGGGAATGAGGACCACCTTATTATGAAATGGTTTAAAAGAAATCATGCAGAATTGTGCATGCCACAGTAACTGTGTCAACCAGCATTATAACCAGCGACCTACGCTTTGTGGTGACATTTATAAAAAAAAATTATAATGTATTTTAATGCAAGCTTTTGTGATATAATTTCCAAAATTTAAAGTAATAATTTTTGACTACTGCCCCATGTGGTAAACAAAGAATTACAGGTTGCAAAAAAAAAAAAAAAAAAAAAGTTAATCTGTTTCATGTAATTTTAATTTTCTATTTGTCAAATTAAATCTAAAAGCCTATCTGGCTGTTTTTACGTGTGTGCAATTTTCAACAACAATATAGATCTATGGAAATTAAAAAAAAAAACAAATAAGTGAAAATTAGTAAAACAAACCGTCTCCCAGGAGGACCCTTAGTGCCACATTAGCTTCATGCTAAAGCTCCAACTACAACCTACTGTTGTCAGATTTCACACTTTTTCCCATTTAACTCACTCTCACCCGCTGTCTCCTCCCATCTCTCTACGTCATGTCTTTTGACCCCGTTAATCTCTTCCTCTGACCCTCGGTGTGGATCCAGCCGTTTCTCTCTCTTTTCCTTGCAGTCTGCCTCCCTCCATCCTCATGCTTCTGTTCAAGTCTTCGGCTTTGCCTTACGTGACTGGAGCTCATATCAGGGAGAATAATTTATGGCAGACATGAATAAGAGATGCCGCGCAGTTTCCAATGATTCACTTCTGATATGAAAACATTCAGAAATATTTGGACAGGAGAGGACTGAGTGATCAGTGTTGCCAGTCTTTTGTTGGCAAACATGTGTCAGTGAAGCCAGTCTGCCGGGAGGACCCTTGAATCACGATGAGAGGTGGAGGAAGGTCAGGAACCAAGAGAAACTGAAGCAAGAGGTGAGACGAAATGATCATGAATACAAATAAGAAAAAGGTTGCAAATGATCCTGTTATATATAAATATATATATAAATATATTTAGGTCGTCATGTTACACTGTTACATTAAAGCGAAAGAAGCTTCAAACAGAAGACATCCAGGAACACTGTCCACATCGGTGGACAAGCTCATCTGAACTGACCAGGCACTTTGTGGTAAAGTGGTCCGGCGAGTCCACATATCACCCGTTTTTGGGAAATGGTGACCTGCCGGATGCACCATCTGTGAAAGCGTCATTAATGCACAAAGGTACATAAAGGTTTAGGAGCAATATGCTGACATCCAGATGCTTTGCTACCAGAATGAACTTCCAGAAGTCTGGGCCTGGCTGTAAAGTGTTAAGGCACTTTATGGAGCACAAAATGGAAAAGGCAGACGCAAAGACGGCCTTCAGTGGATGGTTCTGTCTCAGTAAAGTTTGTCCGTTTCAACCATCCATTGTCTTTACACTGTTTTGAATTTAACATAACAGCAAGATAAAAACAAAGAAAATACTTGAACTATTAGCACATTTTGTTTTGATTATGGGAATTGCATTTTGTACTTTGTATCATTCGGGAGTGTATGAAGTGAACAATATTGACCGAGAAGATGATCCATGTCCCATCTGAGCGGGGTTTTCCATTCACTGTGGGATTCCTGAGAGGATGGATCAGACGACTCTACGCTTCCCGATGTCCAGTGTGAGGGAAAGCAAAGTAGAAAACCATCTGTTCCCAGTTCAAAATGTCCGGCCTGTATTTATGACTGCTGCGCAGATCAGAAATTGTAGAAGTTTAACTGCAGCAGCTGCGTCTTTTGATGCCATCCCAGAACATTTCCGTACATAGAATCGCAGGTATTGGCTTACGTTGTCATCATTCGAACCCTGGCAGAGGGCTGACATCCCCAGCAATAGCTGAGGCGCACAGAGGGGGAACAGTCAGCGCAGCGAAGCCTGGTACTGAAATTGACAGCATATTTTACAACCTGACGTGTTGTTGTGCTGTTCTATCAGACAGGATCCCAGTTATGTGTGGTGAAATCTCTGCCAGGGCAGGCAGTGACCTTTCAGCGCGGTGCAGATCTACATTCACTGCTTTATCGGTATAAAATACAGTCTGCAATCATGCGTGCCATAAATAAATATGCAGGGGTTGGGCTCAATATTACCCCCTTTGCCCGGAGGCAATTAAACTCTGCCTGGACGAGCAATATTCTTCCTACTGCTGCCTGATAAGACAAAAGTGAAATTAAAGTGATGTCTAGTGTCACATTATGTAAAAATAAATGGTGTATGGTTTAATTAAAGTGGATCATTTCCAAAAGCCGCATGAGCTAGCAGGACTGCTGGGAAATTCCTGACATAGTGGACTTTAGGAAAAAAGCAGTTTTATGGTCAGGGTTGTGACCGAGTGTTTCAGAGAGACACAGGATCTGATGACTGTTTGTCAAGCATAATTTAATTACAAAATTAAACAAAACGTCTATCTCTGTTGCAAACATTTCTAGTTTGCAACAGAGGTGAGGAAGATTTAGCAAAGCTTCTTTTTTAGGAAGCTTTTTCACTGTTGAAAGTAAGAACAAAGGAGAAAGTAGAGCTCCATGACAGAGTCAGACAGATTTCATGACAGAAATATTGAATTTTCAGCATTTTTCCCAGACAGCGTATCTACCTGCTCTGGTTATGAGAATTACACGCTAGCTAGCGGCGTTGACTATTGACTGGTAAGCAAAAGGCAAATAAAAACCAGCAAACCAGTCAAAAGCGTCCGTTGTTTTTTTGTTTAAATATAATATGCACAGCTTTTTGTAAAAAAAGAAAAATCAGTAAAAGTTTGATATAGATAAATTCTACAGGAAAACTAGTAAAACAAAGGCATGAACCAGAAAAGGGTCTTTTCCATTGACCACCTATCTTGACTGATTACACTCAGATATAATCTGCATTGTTTGAGTACATCACTCAGGCTAGCTGTTACCTGTAAACCCCTCCATACATCTGCACCTTGGCTCTGCTCTGCACTACCTGCACAGGTATGTTTACATTCACATAAGACTTTGGGCTCATTTAACATCCCAACCTCCAACCCAACAACAGCTTTTCTACCTCCTCATGAATTTCCTGCATTAGAAGCTGGCGAGGCACCACTAGACCATGGTCATCAAAGTAAATCTCTCTCTCTCTCTCTCTCTCTCTCTGCCTCTCTCTCTCTCTCTCTCCCTTTCTGTCATAATCATGTTAAGTCTCTGGCTGTTAAACTCTATGGAGCCTCCAGAAATCGCTTTCACTCATTACCATCCATTCCTCTCACGGCGTCTGCCCTCCAGCTGTGAAAGAGGTCAGACTGGGCTGGATTTTTTGTCTCTACTGGTACTCTAAACCATTTGAAACCTTTTCATGCAAGATGAAAAAGAAAGACCAAAAACCTCCGTGGCACAACTTCACTCTATTTAACGGTAAATGCAGGCTTAATGGTTTGGAATAACATTTACTCAGAAGAAAACCACTTAAAAGGAGTACAGGATCAGGAATAAGAATGTCTGTTACTCCTTTTCTCAGTTAATCGATGGATATATGTGCTTATTTCTCTCCTTTGTTGAATGTGTACATCAAATACCCAAAGGTAAAGTCTTGGGACCACATTATTGAAAACAATAGGATACTCTTGACATTGGCTGTCCTCTGTCCTCTGTCCTCCTCTCCACCTTCTCCTGCCTTCCTTTTCACAGTACACCTTCAAGATTAAAAGTGGAAAAGCCTCAAACAATCCCACTGGTGGCAGTCGCTTATTGCATTTCCCAGCATCGCTCTGTTCTCCGAACGGAACGGGTCCGGTAATAGCTCTTCTGTCATTTGGTGGAATCCCTCTTTCTTTTTTCCAGTGCCATGACTCCAGACTGAATAGCAATTTAAATGCCGCTCCTTCACATGTATTTGAAATCTCATTAACTGGATATAAAGAGGCAAAGAACTGTGTTGTAAATAGAATATCTTGGCCGTGTGGATGAGAAGGAAATTTATTCATGATTCGTCTAATTTTTCGACTTCTTTCCACTTCCAGTTTAGTGAGTGTCTGTAAAGTGTCAGCAGTCATTTTGAGGGTGAAGCCCAGTATCTCCTCCAAATGAAATACATTTAAACAGAGTTGAGAGGCTGTCGGCACCGAAAAATGGGATGCATGATGACCAGGTGAAGGGAACGGCTTTGTTCTCCAACTGATATTCACACAAATGGAAGAGGAACATACAGTGAAGGGTAAATTATTGTAAAAATATAGATCATTAATCCACATATAACTGTGAGATCTTATCTGTTTATCTTAACTTTTTTTTTTTTTTTGACTGTATTTTCCCTTGCAGGGTCGCAGGGAGGTGGTGCTGGAGCCTATTTCAGCTGGCAGGATACACCCTTGGATGAGCCACCAGCTCATCTCGGCCCTATTTGAGCATTCGGTCCCTTACTCAAGGGTACCTCAGCAGTGCTTCCCTGCTACCAGCACACCTTCCATCTATGTCTATAACCAAAGTTTGAACCAAGACCCTCCAATTCCCAGCCCAGCACCCTACAGACTGCCGCTACCACCAACGCCACCCATATATACAGTATTAACCAAATCTGTTGTTTTAAAAAAAACTATTTAAGTTGAGCTTGGACAGTATCTCCCACCAGGATGATCCTCTTCACTGTAAATCATCTCCGTGCGTGGATGCACGTGCGCTAATCACTGATCTACAAACTTCACAAAATTTGCAGTGACGCTTGCCAAGTACTGTCAGACGGAGGGCAGAGGTACGTGTGGGGCCTAATGAGCTGCTGGCCCCGAGTCAGGAGTTTTATGAAGTCCCCAAGGTGCGTCCTGGGTTGGCTCGAGAAACGGAGTGATCCATAACCCGCTGACACTTGATGATTGCTGGCTGCTCGCCTCTTTCCCATGGCTGCAGTCAGAAATAAAAGCACCCTTCACCACAAAAAAGAGGCACATTGGAGGCCTGAGAGACAACATTTATAGCATCTCTTGATAGATTCAGACATTTGCACCAACTCTTTGTATGCAAACCCATCAGTTGTGTAGTTTTATGACACAGTAAAGCTTCCGTTGTGACATTGACGTGTGATTTTCTTTTGTGATTTTCTTTAGAAATGATCAGAAAGAAATAAAAACCCAGCCTGCAGAAGGTTTGATGGTGGGACCAGATGAGACAGATGCAGATGCTGCGTTACTGAACACGCAGATGTTTTCTCTCTTCAGTTAAATGGAGGAATGTGCCTCCAAATGCAGATAATGGTGATGTTTTGTGACATTTACTGTTGGCCACATTAAATGGAATCCCACATGCTGCTTCCTACAGTGTGTTAGCTGGCCTGTGTGGTCGGGGAGACCTTGAACAAATCCAGTCTGCACTCAAAACAGATGCAAGCGCTTTTCAAACCGTTTCTTCCAAGGTGAATTTCTGTCAGCCTGCCTTCAGTTTTTGAGTGAAAAGCTCTATTTTCTTATGTCACAAAAAGAAATTCCTATTTTCAAATATATCCTCTCACAGACAGTTTACAGTAATGTCAGCAGAGCATTTTAGTTGGATCTGCAGATGAGGAATAACTTTCTTTTTTTTTTGATTATGAGAGCAAAAATTGTGCTGAAATGCACTTTGCTTCAGCAGCAGACCACACAACTGTTTTTCTGCACAGTTATCCAATAAAGTAAATAAAATTATGAGACTCAGGGAACCATCTAATCAATTTCTACAGAGTTTGATGACAAGGTAAAGTAGAGCATGGAGTCAGGATCATGTTACTTGTTAGGCACTGGACTGGACCGAGACAAGATCAGCTCGATTTCTTTTAATTGCTTGGGTCCTATAAGGCAAGGTCAAAAGAACTTCTTTGCAAAAGGAGAAAATATAATCACCAACTCTTGCAACACTGCATCTGTGTTTGTCTAGTTGTGTGTGCATGGTTCGCAGCTCTTTCTGAGCACAAAAAAAACAAATAAACCAAAAAAAAAAACACTGAAACAAGGCAAAAATCTTCCGAGAGGCGTTTTATTCACCCACTTCTCAGTTCATTTGCACCTCTTCTTTGTCTTGATGCCTTTTTCAGCTGAGCTCCACATGTCCCCTCCTACTGTTCAGCCTTTATTGGGAAGTATGTGAATCACCTACGAACAACAAATAAAGGATTCTCAAGAGCACAAAACACTAGATTAGTGGGTCAAGCATCTACTCGACTCTATTCAAAACTCAAACTCAAAAAGAATTAAAAGAATCTGCTGGGTTAAAAAGAAATAATAATAATAATAATAATAATAATAATAATAATAATAATAATAATAAATAAAATCCTTACTTAAGCAATTCACTCAATTTAATTCTTGCATATCAGCCCCCTCTGCTGGCCAAGTTATTGAGGCTCAAAACCGATTAAGAATTTATTTATAGGAAGTTTATTACGTCAGTATAACCCATTTATTTAACTACTCTGGAGTTTATTTAGCAGATTCTGTTTCCCCATAACTGTTAACATGTCTGCCTCACAAGGTAGTGCAGGTAAGGTACGTAGGCAATTATAGATTTAACATTTGGAACAGCCAATTTTTCTTCCTCAATTACCTTTAACAAAAATAGAAAAAAAGTCATCCTTGATATTTTTTAGAGACGAGATGAAGACTGTTTTTCTGCATTGATTGAGTGTGACTGATGAGATGATTGTTGGCTGTATCTGCAGCAGCTGTGGCATGGCACATCATTTCCGCCGAGTGTTTCTCTCATGTTGTGCTCCACAATTCTCAGTATCAAAACATTAAATTGGTAGAGGAATGGAGGCATTTAGAGAAGAGCGCTGTGCAGCTGTAACACATGTTGCCATTAAACCAAGATGACACGGTGCAGTGTTTGTTCCTGACAAACCATTACAAGTGCATTGTCAGTAGACGTTTCTTGTGCTTACATCACCAAGAAGCCAAACTGTGTGACAGTGCGCTAACACACACAACCATTATAATGCTCCCTTTTGTCTTACAGCAGTTTCACATATGCTGAGCATTAAAGCCAGTCTACGTTCCACCCAGCTGACAAAAAAAAAACAAACACAAAGAGAAGAATCTGGACTTGTGCAGCCTGTTTAGGAGCTATACACGCATGTGTCTGTTACCGTTCACTCGATCTGCACATGGATATTGGGCTACAATCTTCCCAGAGCTCTTATTACACCCCCGCATATATCACTCTGACAGAATATTAAGGTTTTAGCATTCACCCTGTAGAGAGCAATAAATAACACTGAGCTTTTGTCTTCAGCTGGTTTGAAAAATTAGCTGTACTTATATATACCTATACTCTTTTACTTGCACATTCGTAAACAAGCTCTAGATGTATTTATGGAAATACTATTAACATTACTATTAACAGGACTGCGTATTTGTCCAAATTCTTTCATTTTAGACCCCTTTGCTCTCCTTGCTGCCTCATTAGAGGTCAAAAGATTAAAATAATTGCTGACTGATGGATTGATTGATTGATGAAGTTGGACATTCTATTTACAGTTCAAAGAAAAGGAAAAAAAAAACAAAAAAACCTTTGGGTCAGCTTTGAACCAGCGTTTCAGCTGTGTAGATCAGTGACGTTAATCCAGCGATATCATACTGTGTTTGCAGGTACTCGAGCAGCTCCTGTTGTTGGTACGCTTCCTTTGATTTATTACTTACTGAAGGTCTTGATGCCCCCCTCTTCCAAATGTGATGGCAGTGATAAAAGGCGGCAGTAAAGTAAAGTCAGCTCTGTGTAACCACAGCTGGGGTTACTCACAGGAGGCCCCCTTTGATGCTGCTCACATGTTGGGGCTCAGTTGGGTCAGCCATGTCACTGACAGAGATAGAGGAAATACATCCATACATATATGGCCATGTCACGCTGTCAGCCATGATCAGCATCATAAACACTCATTATAACAGTCTCTGTTTCTCGTTTCTCCCTGACTTGTTTCTATTTAGTTCTTAAGTCAAACGGAAACAAAGGGAAACTGATATGTATTTGAGAAGACCTAAGAAGGTCCTTGTTGTTTGCACCTATTGCTGTTTGTGCTGGGTCAGAAAGACAAACAGGCTGATAGGGTGTCAAAGGTTCAGTCTGAACCAGGGACTCCTGGCTGCTTAAGGCCAAAGCGATGGAGATCTTGGAGTAAAGCAGATGAATCAGTAGACTGTTGGCGACGGGCATGTTTAAACGAACACTACTGACATTGGTGCTATATTGCTCGTACAGCACACGCGCCTGCATTTCGTGAAGCTCACAGTCTCTGAATCACAGCCGAGGAATTTCTGTAAATTATTAGCAAATTATTCTGTTTCTGTAACTTCTGTATTCTGACTTGCAGAACCTTCTGCGGCGGCTCTAGTTTTCTTTGTCTCTTCTGATAAACCATAGATCCTCTCAGCTCTGTTATCTGTCTATTTGTCTACAGAAACTCCAGTTATCGCTGCTGCTCTTGTGGCTCTTATGGCTGGCCATATCCCACACATATCTGCAGCTCAGCTCAGTCTGGGACATGTCGTCTCTTCATCTCAGTGATGAGGAGACAAGAGTGTGATCTCTCCAATTACTTGCGTTGCTTTTTCTCTTTCATTCTAACATATTCATATCTGAGGCATTGCAGGGATTAACACAGCTCTGCAGAGATCAACAGCAGCAATGCAATGGATTTGGGTCTCTTACATCTCTGCTGTGGGATCCTGCTGACTGAACCTGCGCCGTGGGCTCAGCTACACGCACAACGTGATGAAATCAGTTTTAACTGGAGCCACTTTTTTTTTTTTTTTTTTTTTTTTTTTTTTTTTTTTTTTTTTTAAACCGGCAATTATGTCAGTGAACACTGGATGGCATTGTTGCTGTTCCGGAGCCCTGCAAATTGCAGCAGCTTACTGCAATTTTTTTTTTCCTCCAAAAAAAGCTGTACTAAATTACAGTACAATGTAATGTTGCGTGAAAACAAATATACATCTTTGATGATATTATATCCTAATATGTAATCCTCATCAGTTCAGATTTCAGAGGTGGAAATTGCAGTTGTTTTTTTTTTAAGATTGTCATACTTTCTGGTTGGAGAACTTGGTTTATTTAGTTTCTCTACCTTTAATATTCAGTCCACAAAACATTGCAAAAGGTAAAGGGTGTCTTCTTTCTATGTGCAGGAACGTTGCGGTTCTGTTTATACACTGGAGGGTACCTGGGAACAGCTGAAAAACCAGAATTTCAAGTCAGTCTAAGGCACACCCAGTCCACCTGTGTTTTGTTCTGGACACCAAAGGTCATACAGTGACTACAAACAGAGACTGTATGACCTGAAACAATGTAATGTTTCATTTACATTGATTATGTATCTTCCAAGAATTATTAAGAATTATTTAAAATTTACTTTCATGAAATTAAAGAATCATACGAAGACGAGTCACACACACACCACCACTTATGAAAAACACATTTAAATATGGCATTCTATTCAATTTTTTTCCTGACTCTCTGAAGCAGCTTTTATTTTGAAATGTAATTACACACAAGTGCTTAAATAATGATCATATTCATAATCCCAGACCTTTCCATCGGTTTTACCATATCACAAGAAAAATAAATCTCACATCTACACATCTTTCCTTTTTTTTCATCAAATGCTGAAATAGACTAATGGCTAATTGTAAAATATGATTTTTTTCCGGTCATTAATCTGAACTCAAGAAGAAAAGAAGGAAGGAAATGAGACTTAAAGTGCACATACTGTGTTTCAAATAAATAGTCACCACGGTGATTCTCTGAGGCAGAAACTATATAAACGTATATACTGATGGAGCGGCGGCAGTGGCAGAAACGCTGGTCTCCCAGTCTCCTTGTTTGTGACCTCTGTCTGATGAAGGTCTCCAATAAGCAGCAGCGTTGGCTGGTAGCTCTCACTGAACTGTCTCTTTCAATAGTGGCTGCCTCACATCCCCTCCAACGAAACGAGCGGCTCAAATGTCAATTCCAAGTTCCCCCTAATTGTTTTCTATGCTCTGCTGAATTTGACTTCCCCATTCCTCTGTTGACCAGCAAGAACTGCACAGCCGTAGCCTTCATTTCCATGGTCGTCACATCCAATGGTGGCTACTCCTTTGTGGAAGTGAATTGTGAAATGGAATGGCTGTAAACATGAAATGGTGTTTATTTCATAAACAGCATCTCCAGGGAGGGCAGCAGCAGCAGCACAGCTGTCGCAGAGGGTTCTTCTTCTTGTACCTGGCAGCTAGTTTGAATTTTTCATTAGATGCGTCTACGTAATCTTGTGTCCTTTCCACATTGGTCTGAATATGGTCAATGAAGACCCCTTGTTCTTCCACCAGCATGAAAATGTCCATGAATAGATCATGGAGCTCCTTCATGCTGTTCTCAAGGCTCAACAGCTCCTATTATTGAGAAAAAGGACGAGACCACACGAGATATGAGAGATACTGGTCAAAGCAACAATAACCACTTTTAACTTGTGTCTGGCGGATAAATAGAAAATGAATTTAAGTACATTCTTTGCCAACATTGATAAGGTAAGATAGACACAGTCAGTGTTGATATTAAATGTTCCTAACAGTGCTAATACACAAAATCACAAATCACGTTACACAGGTGGAAAAACGATGGACCCTTAATCTGCTCCTGTTTCTGACATTTCATACCTTATGTCGCTGTTCAATCTCCGATAGTTGCACCCGCGTGATTCTGGCGTCATTCAGCAGATTCTCATTAAACACCTCCCATTTTCCCGTGGCCATCATCTCATTCACTTCTTCCTCTGTCGTCTCCCTTCCCGACACCTCCAGCTGTCGGATAATGAAGTGCTTGCAACGCTCTTGCTTGGTCAGCAGACCTTCATTATACTTCAGAATTACCTGCACATGCAATTATGGCAAACCAGAAAGGAAAATAAGCAAGAATGAGACGGTGAAATTAAGAAATAATAACAGTAAGACTTTTGAGCACCTGTTCGATTGCTGTGCTGAATGGCCTGATTTGCAAAGTATTTAATAAGTACTGACATCACTGTGCATGTTTAATTCATGGAATCCATTTGCTGTGCACATTTGTAAAGAACCACAGTCTTCCTAACCTGCTGGAATTTGTGGTTCAGTGCTGTGTACTGGCAGCGTTGTATTCGGGTTGTCACAGCAGCAGGCCCGTGTTGCTCCTCAGTACTGTGGACCTGTTTGGAGAGGGCATCTAAACGTCGCTGCAGGCTCTCTGCCTGAAGCTTAATGTCATGTGTTATGCTGCTTTCTTTCTTTATCACACTGAAATGACGCATGGTGGCCACCAGGGTCTTCTGCTGCTGGCTGAACTTGAGGACCTGTTGTTGACATCATGCCAAAAAATTATTTAATTACAAAATAAACATTTAGGACTCTTATTTTAATAGAAAATAAAAAAGAGCGATTCTGGCTAAGTTTAAATGCTGATCCTGATTCACCTCCATCTCCAGGGCTGTTATATCGCCTCGTATTTTCTGAGCCTCAGACAGGAAATTGTCAATGACCGGCTCCACCTCGAACACAACAGCCTGTTGTGTTATGATGCCAACCACGGGGTCGTCATCCTCAGGCTCCTCTGAAACAGGGACGGCATCCTCGCTCGCTGCCTCTGAGAACTCCTGTGACTTCTTCTGCAGCTCTTCCAGGCGATCTCTCATGGCGACAGATGCTCAAGTGTCACGCAGCTTCTAGATTCGTTTCTGCATCAACCCTCTCGTCAAGGCTGATGAAAGGAAAGACCAAGAACTTACTTAAAACAATTCTACTGATCAAAAGGACGGCAATATCAGCTTGGTAACATGTTTCACCAAAACTTTAAAGCTGACACTTAAAACACTTCCCGCTATCTGCAACATTCATTGTGACTGCTCAAATTCTCTTTCTCGTGGGAAATGACCGGCTTATTTATGTTCAACAACACTGGGGAAAAAAGCAAACATGTCAATTCCTAAACATTGCAAAAGGAAAGTCTTGAATATAATGTTTAAAGATCACATGGTTGTTTTCAGGATCTGGCTCCTGACACATGTGTGTGTACCACTTCCCATTAATAGCATTTCTCTCACCTGAAAAGGCAAAATACACTCTGGTGTTTTGGTCAAAGTCTTTCTTTCCCCACTCTGCCTACTGACCCAGCAGAGCTAATTAAAACATTGCACAAAGGATTTGTGAGCACTTTCTCCCGAGTTTAGCCCGAAAACCCAGAAGGAGTGAAGCAGAGTTTAATAAGAGTCTGTCCTCTTTCTCACACCACTTTCCTCAAACAAAGAAGTCTGTTTTTGGATAAATACGTTGAGACTCTTGTGTGCAAATGAAGTTCAGTTGGATGTTAACTGTGCAGATATGACAAAAGATGTAGCTGTAGATCCGATTTCTTCAGGAAGGCCGCTGGCAACATTAAAATTAGCAAGACACATTCAAATATTATGTACTGAATGAATGTTTTACCTTATTGATGTAGAGGTTTCCCATTCATAGCTGACCACAACATACTAATCCCAGATAACAGCATGGATTATAAAATTATCCTGTCAACTCCAGATCTCCACAGCAGCTGAAGGTCCTGCATTTAAAACCCCTTATCTCTTAACCGTGTGACTCTCAGGGAAAACAGGAAAAGTTTTGAAGAGTACAGGATTCAGCTTCAAGCACCTCCCCTCCAGAAAGGACCAATAGGGACCAATAGGAGGGAGCAGGCTGGAGGCCTATTTGCTTATCTAAAGAAATGAAAGGTGACGTTATTAAGTAAATGAGGAGGGAGAGGAAGCATGAGGAGCACAGGAAGTTTCCTTCAGACTTTGTCTTGAAAACAGAGAAAATATGAGGGAATTGGATACATTATAAGGAAGAAGGGAGGGAGAGAAGGGGGGAAGGAGCTATGGTCTCGACTAGAATGTTGGGTTTCTGAAGATAATTTCCATGAGAAGTATCTGCATTCATGGGGTAAACCCCCTCAGTCTGAGGGTATTGTACTCCTGAGGCCGCAGCACCTCCTCTGAGCTTCTGACAGATTTCTTCTGACACACTGCCCAATACCCGGCCTCCTCTTCTAGGCAGAAGAGTGAAGAGTGCTCACTCTTTGCTCTGCAGCACACCATTGTGCATGAAGCTGTTAAAAACTGTGGCGGCTGAGTAGCTGAGTACACTGCTTGCAGCCACCTAGTTAGTGCAACTCCTGTGATGTATGTCCCACCAAAGAATTTGGATTCCCATCTTTTGGAAGCTTTTTGGGGAATCAGACCATATCATAGCTGAATGTAAAAAAAAAACAAAAACAAAAAACAAAACAAGACTTCATGCACATGAGGTCGATGCATGTTTTCCCTGAGGAGCCAGATCTCCTGGGTTGAATAACACTGTAGTAAGGGTCATATTCCTGATGGCAACATATTTTGACAACAAAGCAAAACCGGTTTTGTGACTGTCAGAACTCGTCGTCATTCAGACGGACACACTGTATCGTAACTCTGCCTGCTTCTAGTTGTCTGTTTGTCTTTTTCTTGACAGGCAGACTAGCTTTAGCCTCCTCAGACCTCAGGATAAAGTGAATCTCATATCAGCTTTTCATAATCAACTGTTGCTGCTTTTTTTTTTGGTGGAGCAACTTCAGTGAAAAAAAATCTACTTTGACGCTGGAAAAAAGGCAAAAAAGGAGAAAACAATTGTTGCTAATCTTTCAGTAACTTCTCAGAGAGCAGCAGCCTAAAGCAGGGCACCGTAGCCCCCACATTAGTGACTGATTTATGATTGAGTGACAACAGAAGGAGACTGGTAGGAGATAGAATATTAGCAAGAGTAATGAAATTCCCCCCTTCAGACTTTGTCCAAAAATACGTGAAAGACTCTAAAGTTAATTAGGTTACATCGTCTGATGAGCTTATACTTGCATGGCTCCTTGTTTTCAGTGGGACCTTGAAGACTTTTAAAAGTAGAAGATAAAAGAAATGATCCAGAATCATCTGACCTGGTCAATGAGATGGATGTTCCTTGGAAACATCCTGGAAAACTCAGTAAGTGACACGACGCTGTGTCCACATGGACATGTCTTCTATCAGCATATAAAAAAAAAAAAAAACACATAAGAATGACGGATTGAGTGAGAGGATGGAGAGTGTTAGAGGCAAAGATAATAAGGTTGAAAGAATCATTAGGCCAAGCCAATCAAGAAGACCGATGCTCAGGTCGCTCACCTTGACTATGAAATGAAGGGAGTCAGAGTTTTAGTTATCTAATGTCCCTTTTGGTCACCACAGGAGACCGGTGCTGAGGTCAAGAGTTCGTCTAATACCTGACCCTGATGAACACTTCTGAGCTGCACAATATCAAGTGTCAAGTCATTCATAGAGATATTTGATGAAAGAAAATAACAATACTTTTCATACCCTCAACTTTAAAGACGTTATTTCAACAGACAGATGTCAGAAAAGAGTTTAAATGCTGCAGTTGTTGTCTTTAGTTAATGTCATACATGTAGCTGTAAGGTGGTATCACTGTGGGTTTTAGACTTTTTTTAGAGTGTGTGTTGTGTTGTGTGTTGTGATTAAAATAAACCCTGTAAAGAAATATACATTTTTGTAATCACTGACCATGCTGAAAGTTTTATATAAGCTTTATTACTAGGTCTAACTCCCGAGGTAGCTGCTATCCTCCTGCATGTTATGCTAACAGTGTTTGACATAAATCTCTTGCTAATAATTATGAAAATATGAGTGGATCTTTCCATTACAGCATGTCTCTACTCTCAGCAATTATCGGTTGCTCTGCAATTATACTAACAAGTTTTACAGTTAGCTACATCTTTCTGAACATTTTGCAGTCGGACATTTAATCAGCTGCACTGAAAAACATGTCATGAGCTAAAATTTTAGACCAATATTTAACTTTGCTAGAACTTGCCATGGTCTGCATTTCGCAAAGTTGTGTTACAATTTAGAAGAATCCATTTGAATAACTGTTAATGTGAAATCCAGATAAGACCTGCAGGACTAAAGGCTTTTGTACAGAAAAAAAAACGTACCAGCTACATTTGGAAAATATGACAGACTGGTCACCCTGGAAATTAAAATGAAGATTACCTGGTGATGCCATCGCAGCTAAAAGCAGGAACCATTCTATTCAGAGAACAGTCCATTAATCATCTTTAGATGTGTATTAGTAACAAAGTATTCCTAGCAGCGAGGCTCCGAGTCTACAGAGAGACTTTTGTTTGGCTGAAAATTGAATCAGACAGTGATTTTCATGGTGGATTACTAGTGATGTTATTCATATTTATTATCTCTCAGTGCTCTCTTTTTTTTTCTTTTTTAAAAAGCAGCACAGCTTTATAATAACAGTGAGCTGGTTTTGAACCTTTCTACTAAAGCACTTGTGCAAAAAGTAAAGACACAATGATACTGCAGGCAGACATGGACAGGACACACAAAAAATGATGTGCTGGCTCACAAGAATGCACATGATGGACGCAAACATGCACGACAATAACACCCCAGCTTGAATGCTTTGATTCTGGTGAACTACTTTGTATCCCTGAGGCAGAATCTTCTCGTTATTCAGAGACTGCCAATCCCTCAACGGAAGACAAGGTCAGTGTTAAACCTAAAGGCAGTATGGATTCAGAAAAAAGCTCTGATGTTGCACAATTATTCTTTCTCAGTGATCTGATGTGTATTATACTTTAATGCTGCTGGTAAATTCTGAAGGACGGAAGCATGATGGTGAACTCAAACTCAGTGTCCATCTGAAGGGACAAGCAAACACATTTAGCCAAGATAAACATACAAGGGAGGCTTTGTGCTTGTGTGTGTGTGTATGTGTGTATGTGTTTGTTTGTGTGTGTCTTCTATGATACTCTCTATGTTTGTTCCAATAAGGATTTAACAGGATGAGTTAAGCAAACAGCTGCAGAATCAGACACATTTCTGTAAATAAACAAGTGGACCTAAGCCTTCATAAAACACCGTTAGAGTGTATATTGCCACACGCTCAAGTCTTTATTATAGTGATTTACATGTTTATTGAATTTGCAGGTTAATGTTTACGCACCGGTCTGACCAAACTATAGAATTAATTCAATTGTTTCCTAATTTAACCCACTGACAGCATCTGTTTGCTGACCTGCGTTACATGAGTGAGGACCGAAAGAATGCACAGCATACGCTATTTAAACAGTCATTTGACTGGATTGGTTTTAATAATTTAAGCATTATGAAGACGGATTTTAAGTGTTTGTTTATGACTTTAGAATTTAAAGGGCAACAAATTGGTTTATTTTGCTTCCTTATTGAACTGATTTGATTGACTTTCACCTTGATGATACAGTAGTTTGGCATTAATCCATAATTAACCCATAAGGCATTTGACATTTGATTCTCAAAAAAAGGCATTTAACATTGTTTACTATAAATAGAGAACATAAAAAGGATAAAAGAACATGCAAACAGTGAATAAAAAGAGTTAATCCTGTGACATGTTCCAAATTTCTCCATAAAAAATCTCAGAAAAAATTCTTTACTCAGATTTTACCAAATTTGCAGATTTTAATAAAATATAGCAAAGGTACTATGTTTTTCAAAGTATGTCGAAAAAAACTGAGATGTCCAGAACATTATTGATCAATTTTTCATCATACTATAGATCATATCTCTCGTTTCAGAGGTGGACAGTATTGACACGGTTGCGCTTAGAGCACATACAATTTTCCAAACATCCACCAAGAAACAAGCCATGCCATTTCATCAATTATCAGAAATGTCACATGAGATTGGTTGGTACGATCTGCCATTATCCACCTTCAGCACACAGTAATTGTCATTGTAGAGGTTAGGTGGCAATGTTCTGAAGATCCTCACCATGACAATGGCTTTGGTGCTGACAGGTGGATGACAGGATAAGGGCCAACTCAGCCTCAGACCACATGTCACAGTCACACACACACACACACACTGACAGACAGACACACACACATGCGCGTGCATGTCTCCTGCAAGCAAGCCACCCCTAATCGAGACGGAAGAGCGCTGCAGCAGATCGAAATGCCTGTAGATGACAAGGTGGAAATGGATTGGCTCACGTGCCCTTGTCATGTCGCTCCATCACCACTAAACAGCGAGGAAGACGGATGGATTCCATGGCAGAAGGTTGGGTGGTGCATAAAGACAGCTGCACAGAGGTGCACTGAAAACACAAGAAAAGAAAGTAAAAAAAGTTACACACACACACACACACACACACACACACATACACATACAACTTGCACCATATTTACTTATTCTTGCAAAGGAATCTTGCAAAGTCTGTTGTCAGTGACACGAGTCACCCCACAGGATATTCACCACAAACTGGTGTAAAAGAAAAAAAAAAAAAAAAAAAGAATTCATTCTCTGCTGGCTCTAAAACATATTAGTCCATCAGGATTAGAAAATAACCTTGACAATGACCTTGGCCATATATCCTCCCAGTCCTCCTCAGATTGCCACGTGTCTGCTTTTTCGAGCGCAATTATTAACATTTTATTTATTTATTTATTTATTTTTGTTTTTATCACTTATCATTTTATCATTTATTAACAACAATTAACATGTACACAAGTAAAGAAAGAAAATGTAACTAACTAAATAACTAACCAAAAACACCCATGTAGTACATGTATTACACCCATTTTTGTTGACTTAAAAAAAGCTTTTGACACCATTAATCATAAAATACTATTGAATAAATTGGAGAAGTATGGCTTTAGAGGACCTGCATATATAGGGAGTTATCTTGAAAACAGGTACCAGCATGTACACTTTAATAATGAAATCTCAGAAATGTATAGGGTGACATGTGGAGTGCCCCAGGGGTCTCTGTTGGGTCCGAAATTGTTTGTTTTATATATAAATGACCTCTGTAAAGTTTCTGATTTGTTAAAGTGTGTACTATATGCGGATGATATAACTTTATACTGCTCTGGTGACAATTTGTACTAGCTCCTCACAAAAATAACAGGTGAATTATTGCAAATAAAACTGTGGTTTGATGCTAATAAACTATCCCTAAATATTACAAAAACAAAATATATTATATTTGGTAACCAACAGATGCAAAATTGTATTAATTTAAAAATTGATGAGTGTCACAGCTGCTGATCTGCTCCGGTCTTGCCCTCCCCTTCCTGCTGCTCCAGTCCCGTGTTCTCGATTGTGCACACCTGCTCTAAGTTACCAATCATCCACACCTGCAGTTCATCAGCAATCAGCATGCCTATTTAAGGCACAGTTTCTGAAGGTCTCACTGCCAGATCGTGTGTGCATTTATGTCGCTCGTTCCCGCATTGTGTTTTTGGATTGGACTTTGGTTTCGGACTCTGCCTGTGATTGACCTGTCTCTGTTCTGCTGCCCCGGTAAACTAGTTCGCCTGTTTTGTGTTCGACTACGAGATTGCCTGACCCTCTGCTCGTCTGCCTGGAATAAAATCGGATTTTGTTCAACATCTGTGTCGCTCTTGGATCCTACACTGAAGCCTGACAATGAGGTAATTTTAGAAAGAGTAATGGAAATAAAATTTCTTGAGTAATGAGAGATCATAAATTATCTTGTAAACTACACATAACACATGTATTCTCCAAATACATGTGTTATGTATTGTCCAAAATTTTCTCCTTGTACCGTATATGACTTATGGCATTGAAATTTGGGGTCATATCTATAAGTCAAATATAAAACCAATTTTTACGTTGCAAAAAACAGCTATTAGGATTGTCAGTCACTCCTCACATAATTACTCAACCAATCAAATATTAAATTTAAAGCATTAAAATTTTATGATTTGGTTACTCTCAACTCAGCCTTATTTATGTTTAAAGTAAAAAAACTTATGCCATCTAAAATCTTGAATTTGTTTGAAACCAAAGAGAGTAAATATGATTTAAGAGGAAAAGATAAGTTTAAAAAACAAACAATTAGAACCAATGTAAAAAAAAAAAATATTTCTGTTCAAGTGGTTGATTTATGTAATGGATTATCAGTGGAACTTAAAAACAATAATTCTATATTCAATTTTAAAAAATGTTTAAATCTAAACTACTAATTATATGACGGTAATTTAAGTTGTATATGGAATTATGTAAAACTGTGCTAATTCTAACTATTCTTTCATACACCATGTGAAGAAGGTAGATCTGACGCTATTGAAGGGTAGGCGTAATAAGCAATAGCTTCAGCCTACACCTTTTCGGTTGTTTTTTTTTTTTTCTTTTGTATTTGTTTAAATGCATCTAAGTTCGGCAACCGAAATTAACGCTCTAAAACACTCTAAAAAAAAAAAAAAAAAAAAAAAAAAAAAAACTCTGACAACCTTTATGGAATTAATTAGACATATTTTTTTTTTAGTTCAGGCCACCCTCCTTACAATACCAATCATTCTACAAGGATCTTTAATTTCCCATTATTGTTTGTGGAGCTGAGACTTAGTAACCTTTTTCTTTTGTCTTGGCTCAAGCACCAGGCACAAGTCTCAGACCACATGTCAAATTTTCTGTTTGTCAAAATGTTAAAAACATGTCAAAAAGTTTATCAGAAAGACATTCATTTTCAAGTGATGGAAAACTACTTAAAAATGACATGACACAATACTTACATGTAAAGGGTAACATATTTTGTCGTCAACTTCCTTACCGATAGTGAAAAATATTCTGGTCTCCATATGTGGCAGAGCAGCATAGATCTAATATTTTCACTGGGTGGGGGTGGAGAAAAGGCAGCAAGGGCGGCACAGTGGGTCGCACTGAAGGTTTGTTCCTCAGTAATGTGGGGGAGCACTTTGATGCTGTTTTGCCACCCTTGGGGGATTAATCACCTGGTTTCAGAAGTATTTCACTTGCCAACATAATCATCGTGCGGAGCGCCCTGCCAGCAGCAAACCTGAGAGACAGGAGGGGACACAATGAGAAAGAGGCATTTGGCTCCACTCTCAGTGGATATACGAGTTTAGTCTGCTTACATTGAACTATGTCCTCCTAACCCAATAAATACACATTACTTAGTTTAGTCATGGTGTAGACGTGATGATGATTCAATTTGTTTTGAGGCATAAAATGGTCGTTTATATGCTGGACTCAGAGTCAACTTTGTTATGAGCAAATTACAATGATGTTTAACCAACTCTGCTGAAGAAACTGTGTTCTATTTCCTCATCCATCTTGTTAGGTACAGTCGGCTTTGTCAACTAAGGGAACAGATGGCAAAGAGAAAGAAGTATTGAACGCAAAAGAGAGAAAGGCTTTTGAAAACACGTCAAATTGAGATCGAAGCAATCCCATTTGTTCCTGTTAGCTGGGTGTCTCTCATCGACATCTGCTGATGAGACCTTGTCTTGGTAGATGTCCTTCGTTTCACCTCCCAAGGTCTCTGCCGGTACTCCCTCCCCTCTTGTCCCTTTTACACGCCTTTCCCCGCGGTTGAAATCATAAATTGCTGTATATAAAAGCTTGTTTCCAGTCCGTTAGATGCACCAACCTATACCAAGGGCTTTACCATCCCTTCCTACACCTCTGTAAGCACTCAGATGGAAAGAGCTACCTCTTCTTTTCCATACACCATTGTCACCGATATATATATATATATATATATATATATATAGTATACACATCACCCTGTCACCACGGATCAACCATTTCACACTGTTCCAGCCATAGATTTTAAAAATCAATGTGCTGAACTTTGATTAATGCTGTGGTGTCTGTTGATCTCTTCTGACCACTGTTTCCTCTTGATTACTTTAGGTAACATCCGATAACAACGCCAAAAATCCACTGAAAAAGTCTTCGGCCACCAGGACATCTGTGACTTTAAAGACGTTTGGAAGAGTACAAGGTTGACTGGAAGACGGATCTTTGGTCTGATGAGTCAGAAACCTAAAGACTGTTTGGTGGACTGTTTGATACAGTGGTCAGGTCAAAGAACATTTGACAATTTTAAACTTAAAAAGTATTGTATTTGCATGTAATCTTCAACCAACCAGACAATAGCTTTAGAAAGAGTAAAGATATCTCATTTACTCATGTTCTAAAAAGGGTCAAATATCTAAAGAAGCAAATGCATATGTGAAATTTGTTTAAGGAGAGTTTTAGTTTGCATTCTTTTGCCAAAAATAGGATTTATTATGCTAAAGTATACTGTAAGTGTATGGGAGTTGAATTCTGTTGCTACAGTGGGCATATTCATCATAAAATGCAGTCATACTCTTTTCTTGCCAAGTAAGATGTCTGCGTGCACCCTGACAGACTGACAGGTAAAAAACAAGTGTAGTGCACCAGACCTTGTTTAGCTTGGGCAAAAAGGCTTATCAACCGTTGCCCCATGGCTGTTCATGTCTCCTTGACATTTGGGAGCAAAATGTTTTCAGTGTTGCCTCAGCTATCCAAGAGTTTGATACGCTATGAATTTTATTTTCTTGGCACACTGGCAGCGCCCTTTCTATGAACCTTTGGTAAAGACAGCGAAGAGAAAACATATTTTCTGTTTTTTTTTTTTTTTTTACTTCCACACTGTTTTGAACATTCATCACATGAAACAAGTAAATGCTCTTTTTCTTACACTGATTTTCAAATACGTCCATATGGTTTGTTGACATTGTTCTGACCAGTGCTGGTTGCCTGATTTTTTTTCTGCAAAAAAACAGAACACCTCACAATCAAGCCATTGCCGCCTCCTCATCAATCCCTTCCTTTCACCGAAGGATGAAATGTCCTTCCTTGGCTGCTGTACTACTTTAAATATTAAGGCTGTTTCATTTTCATTCCCAGAGGAATTGCTCATTCCCCATCAACGCAAACCCCACCGTCAGCGTAAACCCCAGCTCAGAGTCTATTAAAGTCATGTAGGACACAGGTAATTTGATTCATAAAACCAGATTACATTGGAGTTGTAATGGCCTAATGATGAAGCATCATGTTTGAGTTTCAGTTAACAGGTCTGGCTAATTGATGACAGATTCCATCATCAGCAACTGAGGAGCAGCATCTAAGCTAGGAAACTTCTCCCCTGCTACTCTGAAGGTCCAAGTCCATCTAGTCATATTTTAACTTCAGATATTGTGAGAATGCTAATTCCGTGAACCAAATTACTGTTTTTTTTTTCTTTTTTTAATTTGTTTTTCTTTCTGTCTTTGCTGATGTAGATTTGGCTCAGTGTTATTTTCTCAGGAAAACGCTTAACAAAAGAGGTCTGCCAGACAACTTCCATTGGGCACAAAATACCTGCATGCCATGCTAAAATATTTATTGATTTCTTTGTTTACCCCATTAGCCAGTATGTATAAGCAGAGACTCATTAATTTAGAGAAATAAATAATGAATGTGTGATTGACAGACTATACGTGCCCTGCTGTAGAGAGGCAAGCTGTTTCAGGCTGAGAGAAAAGATAACTCTCCACTTCAGGTGTGTAGGAAAAGAGGCACTTACACACACATTAATAAATCCTTCTCTCTTTCTTTCCTTCTCTCTCTTTTTTATGGGTGGCTGCATCAAAGCCACTTTTTGCTTCCTTTTCTATTTGTCAAGCATATGAATAATAATTACATGCTACGCTAATTCACTGTTTCGTCCACCAATATTCTTTGCAGTTCATGCATGCCTAAAGTGCAGTTATTGCGATATGGGTCATTTCATGGCGACAATGCACTCTGCCTTTCCAGATCCCCGCTTTTGTCTTTGGTCTCCTCGGATGTTCTGTTGCCTGCAGGGCATGTAGATAAACTCTGCTGTACGGAATCAGAACATTAGCTTGCTAAATTTTGAGTTTATTCTTACCCCCTAGAACGAACCACGGGTTAATAACGAGGTATAATCAAAAACCATTAACAAGTTCAAAACTGGTTGAATGAAAATGTGTTCCAGTCACTGCTGGAATAAACATCTTTAGATATTAATTTTAACAACACTGACACTGATGAGTAACTATTACAGATGCGCTTAAGCATAATTTTCTAGTTTAGCAGCCGTGAAAAGTAAAATGCATCTACATACAATAACCATATTATGGTTTACAAATTGTTCAACCATACTGAACACAGACCAAAGAGCAGGGAAAGCAGCATTTGCTGATTGTATATTGCTGCAGGTAATTCCATTTTAATCGTGGCAATTCTAAGGTGAAAGCCAGCATTACATTACATTAAAACGTTGAGAAGCAATCAGGACGAGCATTTATTCCCGAGATTGTCCTCACAGACGATGATTAGAGGAGTCCAGGCACTGGGAAGCTGCAACAGAAGGAGCTGAATGCAAATCTGGCAAAAGTGGAAAGAGAGAAAATACAAAGGTAAACAGCCAAAGCCGGACCAGACTGCAAGATCTTGACTGGAATAATGCAAAACATGTGTTTTTCATCCATGTAAAGAAGACAACGCAACCTTGTGTGATTCATAGATAATTATAAATGGCATCTAGCCAAATACTGAGAAAGTTTTTGCTATACTGTGAAACACTTTTTCTGTATCTGGCATTGTAAAATCTTCTTCACACACGCACAAGCACAGTAGTAACACAAAGGAGGGTGTTGATTTTAAACTACCATAGAGTCGAAACAGGAAACCAAATGACCGGAGAAAATCGGTAGATGGAGATAACTCAAAGTTTAGCTGCTCATCAGATGTACAGAAGACACTTCACGTAAATGAAACAGCCTTGCATTTCCCAGAAGCTATACCAAAAGGTGAAGAAACAAAATCACTGAGTAACTTTGTCTAAGCAGATTACACTTTAGGAGGTGTTAAGTTTCACAAGTTCTCATGTCCTCCATTTGAACTCTGTTTATCTCTGCAGAAACCCTCCTCCAGCCTCATTCTGTACATTTCAAAGGGAACGTGAGACACTCATTTACATAATCCAGAATGCACTGTGTGTGTGTGTGTACATGCTTCAGATGTATGTGTGTGCAGCTGTGTGCATGTGAGCTGAGAAGAGAACTTATTCTCAGCATTCCCAAATCTAATTATTCCTGTTGGCCTGGGGACAGGGCTCACTCACGGAGCAGGATAACGAAGCTGGTCGCAGATGAAAATGGGATGGACCAAAGAAATAAATGAATAAATAAAAGACGGCAGCTGTATAGAGAAAAAGGACCTAATCTAAATTGTACACAGAGTTCTTTAGAACTGGGTCAGTGGTTTGTACAGCTCCATTATGATAGAGAGAGTGAGAGAGAAGTGTCATATACTACATTTAATTCACTGAAACTGTAATATAACCTAACAGATGGATCTTCAGAAGTTGTTGGGATTTGTCAATGATGACAGATTATGACGATGATAATCACAAATTTTCAGTGCATCTTCACAATTTACTTTGCCTTTCCAAAGCGGGACATGTCCCAGTGAGCCTTCAAAACAACTGCAGGCTAAACTAATAAAGGAGGTAGCTTGTGTAAAGTGTTTACAACAGCAGGTGTGCTATTACTCAGGTAATGATGAGGAGAATGTTATGATCTTCGTGCTGCAGCTGAATTTTCCTGCCAAAGAAGACTGCTTTTATTATCACCCGCTCATCAACTGAACTATAACTGAGCTCCTCAGACAGCCTGAGCAGAGTGGAAGAAGCACGCCGATGGACAGAAGTGAGATCCAGCCTGGCATTCGATACCGTCCCCAGGATAAAACTCCTCAATCAAGATGGTTCCCTCACACAAGTGCTCAGATTTACTCCTCCTCCTCTGTACCTCCTTTACCTGTCTCCTCCTTCCATGTCTTCAGTTTACTCTTTCCCCTTATTAAAACTCTTAATTGACTCACTTACACCTACTCAGGCGAGGATCCATTTGGGAAAAATCTCCACCACTAGACCAGATTTCCTTATCAAAACCCCAGTGAACACTGTCCTTTACTCATCCACGGTGCAGAACCATCATCTCACACTGAGCCTGAGTAAATATATGCGGGTTAAATGGCATCAAACTACGACTAAACAAAAGATGCTGTTGTCCTTTAACACAGTAAACGTGAAGATTCACACCCTGTTTTATTTCTGGCTCTCATGGGAACTGTAAAGGCTGTAGGAAATGACAATGCTTATCACATTTCTGAGTCTTCCTAAATAAAAAAATGTAAATTTCCTCATCTTATCATCAAGAGTCAAGTTTTTCAGCATCTATCTCTGAACCTCCAACCTTGATCTTCCCTTCAGCCTGTCTCCCCCATCACTGATCCGTGTCTCATCAAAATCACATTTCCTAAATGTAGATAGTAACCTTTATGAAGTGGAAGGAAATTAGAATTCCGAAAATATACCGCGGAACCAGGTCAGTGGAAGCAATTGGGCAGTTGTAAAGTGTCCAACCTGTCATCCATCACACAAAGACATATCCTGTACTGCCAAGGCCTGTGTCCCTGGTCTATCTGTCACCACGTCTCAGTGCTAATGTGCTTTTTTCCATCTAGTTACCCCTTTTTCCTCCCTACCTACCAATTTCAACCAAATTCCCAAATGTCCATTTTAGAAAGCTTTTCTTTAATCTTGTTGTTAAGTTGTGCCATTTTGTTGTTGCATTGTGATTTGGGAGTGTGACTGCCAAAAGATGCACGAGTGTGAAGAAGCTTGTGTGTGTGTTTGATTCAAAATGAATTTTAAATTAGACAATCTTACTGACCACCAAACTATTCTGTCACATTTCATTTGGTTTTGCTGTTTGTTTTTTGTTTTGTTTTGTTTTGTTTTGTTTTGTTTTGTTTTGTTTTGTTTTGTTTTGTTTTGTAGGAAAGGTGGACCACACTGCATTACTGTTGAGGATGCTCATGCTTGGTGACCCCTCGGTGGACTCCAGCACTTCCCGTGACCCTGATTAGTAATAAACATTGAATAACAGATATTGAACAAATGAATCACAGTGTTACTGGCCTATGTTTATAAGGAAATGTCAGGGAAATGCCCCTAAGAGCACAGACTTTCCTTATATTTTACATTCAGGTCACGTGTCTGCAGTTTTGCAGCCATAAATATGAAGTGATGTTTGTGGCTTCTGGCTTTATAGTGTGTGCAGGGTGACTATTGGAAGTCGCATAAATGATGATTGAGTTAAATTTACAGGAAAGCGACGGTGACTGATAAAATTAAAAGGATTTGGAGGAAGTGGTGGGACTGACTGAATCCGTATTTACCGTTGCAATCACATTTTGCTGCATGGACTGAAAAACGCTGCAGGTAGCAGCATTCATTGTTGCCACAGAGAAGATAGTTGGATTGTGAACATAGCACAAAATGTAGAAGTTATCAGTTTGCATTATTTATTATTGATGACTAAATAACACAAAAGAATTGTTGATACCTTCTGTAACCTGTGAAGGACTGGACACATTTCCTCCTCATCCTCTCTCATATTCAAATTTCTGCAGGATGTTATACATTACATCCAATAAATAATTCGACAAAGCCAAAGTGGATTCAGACGGTTTGAAATCATTTCGCTGTCAATCTAATAGAGGGACTCTCAATGCATAACAAAGCTCCTATTAATCATCCATGGACAGATAAATTATTTCACAGCATTAGTCAATCTAGTAAATTGGACTAATTTGCCAATATGTCTATTGAAAGAGAGAAATTAAATAAACTTTTAGGTGCAGTTAATAGAGAGTTGATGCTTGCCTGTGTAACACTGCACAGAGGATAGGAGATTATGTTTCTTTCTTTATTTAAGGTAACAAAGCTGACACTGCCATTAATAACTTTGATTATAAGTGGGATTGGTGTACAAGTATGCTTTTAAATTATAATTCTCATGGACTCCTTCACATACATGAAAAAAATGAGTGAATGTAGAATTAAACTCCCTTTTGATGTTTATGTTGGATAAAACATAACATCCAGCCTTTAATTAGTTGCACCCTAAGAGAACCTGCAGCAGGGTTTCTTGTTTTTTTTTTTTTGTTTTTTTTTTTTGATTGATTTAACACCAGGCTGCTGGATATTTCATCTTCTTTCCCAGTTAAAATACAAATTTCAAAAAAGGGTTAACATTTGGTCTTGCAGCCATTTTTGTGTTCATTGCCTTTCCGTGCCCCCTCTGCCCCCTGCACTTCACACCACTCAGAGATTAGTTCCCCCTGAGCGGTGCCAGTAAAATGGACTCATTAACAGCCAACGAAGCCAACCCGAGGCCAGTGTGAGTCTGTTCACAATTATACCCCACGAGGCTCCCAGTCTGCCGAGGACACGAGAGACACCGGCGAATCTGAGACTGTCCAGGTCCGCCAAATGGTGTGAGGAATTCAGGACAGTTCTTCCAAGGGAACTCTAATAACCTAATGAACTAAGATGTAAAGTATTGGAAGAGTTGAAAATAAGCAGATCTCTTTTTTAGAGTTTATTTCATTGGATTATCCATTCAATTTTGTTTTTTTATTATCTCAGTGATTCACATGAAGATAGGAAAGTCTTATAATCTTAGATTATTTCAAAAGCTACTACTATTACTTTCTATAAAGTCTAAAACTATAAAGTTTTCAAATAATCAGCTAACGTTTAAATACTGTTTTGTTTCAAATGAAAATGGGAACATTTCATTCCCACTTTTCCTTTCATTATGTCTTTCAGGGCCTGGTAGAGAACAACAATTATGGCCTGTGGAGATTTTATTTGCACTTTGCGCATGTAAATAAACCAGAACTGAACTATACTGAGGTTACCCATTGAAAAGAGTATTAACATAGGAAGCAGGCAAGAGAACCAGCATGCCTTCTCTATCCCCCAAGGCCCTGAGGTAAAAATAATAGTCTGCTGGAACTTAGCCAACACGGTAAACATTTGTCTGAGCAAGTAAAGACCTCTGAACATAATGGCCTGGACTGTAACCCTCCTCTGCAGGTGCGAAACACTTTGCAACAAATCTCTGTGGACACTGCAGCAACTTGTGTGTGAGTGTGTGTAGATCGCAGATCGCACATAACCACCTGGAAATGGAGTTTCCTGAAAAGGGGCTCGATCCACCAAAACAGGCACAGCCACGGTGTGTCAGGTGAGGGCTGTGCACTCAGCATTGCATGTCAGCGTGCAAACAGGACAACGCAGGAGTCATTTCTCCTGCCTGAGCTCCTTAAGTTATTAGGAACAAAGGCGAGGATTCGTCTGAGGGCAGAAAGCAACAAAGCCGTGTTCAGTAACTGCCTGCAGAGAAGAAAGACTCCAGAGGCTTGAACAAATCCCTCAGCCAAGCCTCAAATACCAAATGCATCTCCCACTGATGCAATGAAAGCACCTTCATTTTATCACCCAGTCTCCTATACCTCTGCTTCAACAGAGGCTGGTTTAAGTTATGGCTATCACCACAACTCCTCAAACAGGAACAGATGCTGCAAACAGATTAAAAAATGGTGTAGTCTCCAGGATGTCAAATGGCTGCCCATATTTTTAAAATTCTTATTAGGCATAAACATGATGGATAGCATTAACCAATAAGTGCAGCAGAGGGCAGAGCCTCTGTGAAATAGGACCATTACTGTACTTAACATTAACAATAACCTAATCCCAAACAGAGCTTTTGTTTTTTGTTTTGCAAACCTTTTGTACATAATATTCACAAGTTTTACCAGTGTGCTCCATGTTTTCGATGAGTGGCTCATTTCAAACCCCTGCAAACTGCTACCTTTCCAAATTGCTTAATTTGTCAACATGCCAGAGCTTTGCATACAATGCATAATTACAAAATGATTTATGTGTGGAGCAACTACAGAACCTTCCTTGCAGAGACACTATCAGTGATGAAACTGTGTACTAGACATCAAGCTGTTGTTTTTTTTCCCCCAGCTGGCATAGTGATGACGGATTTGCAGCTGATCGCCAAGAGTCTTGATCAGAGTGCATCACCATGGTCACACTCAGTGAGCATAGATGAGTTATTGACCTCCCACAGAACAAAAGCTTTAGAGGAACAGCAGTAATTCATCACAAGCCTCATGAGTGGAGAGACTACTCTCAAGTCTTTCCAAATCAAGGGCATATACTCAATGCTCTTGTATATGCAATCTCGATTTTAAATGAAGTTCCTACTTTTATGCATGTGAAGTTTGACACTCTAGAGTCTGCCCACTTCACTCCAAGGCTCCAAGTCTTGTTGGTAAAACAAAATAGCAGATCCGTTTCAGAGCATGTTGAAGGAAAAGTGTGACAGAATAGAACTCAGTAAAATAGAATAGATTAAAAAATGTATAAAATGCAATTAGGAATGCACAATTAAAGTATAAAATTAAAAAAAAGGTTTCACTGAGGTTACTCTGGCTTTCTCCTACACTCCAAACTTGCACTTGGGGACAGTTAAATTGGCTATTCCAGATTTGCCTTAGTTGTGAATGTAAGCATGAAGGGATGTTTGACTTTGTATGTCAGCCCTGGGATAAGCCGGTGGATACTCCAGGTTGCACTCGGATGGCAGCTGGGATAACTTTTGAACATGTTAGAACTCATGAAGTCCACGATCAGCTCAGGTTATTACCCCCACACCAGCCAAGCAGCTAAACCACCTCGTCCCTGTAACTTTCTCAGCATATATCTGATAGAAATCAAATAATCAATTTCATCACTAATAAGGCCCTTTGGATATTTCTCTTTTTTTATTTTGATGTTTTTAAAGTAGTTCTCCTAAGGATATTATCGGGTTTTAATAACATAACAGAAAATTCACGGCCTTTATTTTTGGAAGCTGTGTTTTTTTTCCCACTGCAAACCAAAAGGAAATCACAAGAGAGAGGATTATTGTTTTATCAGATGCTCTCAAAATTGCTTTACACTTGTACCCAGGGGGAACTTGTGTCATCGACGACACTGTTATTAAATCTGTAATAGTAATGCAATTTTGCTGTGGCACATGCACGTGTAAATTGATAAGGTTGTGGTGTTGATTGATTGATATAATAGAAGACTAGATTACAGCTGTTCCACTTATGCTTTGTGCTTCTGTTGTTGTTCTGTTGCACTCTGGTGTGTGTTTACATCTGTTTGTTGGCAGTGTGTCTGAGAGGACTTCCCACAAGGTGAACCCGGCTCAATTAGGGAGAACAAACAGAAAGTGTGTATTCCTCGCCGTTGGAGCCGCGACAGGTCCTGATCAATAGCTGCCTCTCCAGGCAGAGCTATTAGCAAACAGTGACATGCCTAATAACTGAGGGCTGACCTTTCAGTTTAGTGTTTTCTGTGCTCAGCTTCAGGGTCCCAGCCACAGTCCAATGGCTGTGTGGCAAGGAGAAAAGGTGAGTGTTGTTTGAGCAGTTTGTAAATTTGATGCAGATTGATCACTGCCATGCAGCTGTTATTGCTGCGCGTCAAGGATGTGGGGAATAAAAGGGGCAGTGCTCAAGTTTTATACAAAAGTGATTCATAGTCCTGCCTGTCTTTATTTATATTCAGTCGGTATGTCTATAGAGCACCTGGCATCTTTACACCTCACGCCATTTCCATTTTTTTGTGCATAACTGCGTCCCATACATCACTTCAACTTTTCTGTGGACAGGGAGGATATGTTAATCTATAAGAATGCACCCATATCAGATTTATGATGTCAATACAAGCTCAACCACAAGGAGATTGTGCTAAATTGAAATGAAGATACCCTTCCCTGCTGCCAAAGCACAGGCGACAGCGCCAGGTTTCTAGTTTCCTCCTCTGAACTTCCCTTTATCAGGTATTTCACCCTCCTCTCTTCTGCTGTGCTCTGAGTGGGAATATGTTGCATAAAACGACAGCTGGACATCTCCATTAGAAGCCCCTGGCTAGGCTCCGATTCCACTGTCCATCAAACTCGAGTTCTCCCTCTGATCTCTGCTTTTTCTGCTTGATGACAGTCAAGGCTCTGCTCCTCCCGCGGCGCTCACTTCTGCTGGGAGCCAGGCTGATGCTCAATAATGATATCACTTCCGTGGACTCTGTCTTGTTGGGGGTGACAGTTTGACGACAGTCCAAGAAAACCTGCATTTATCTTGATGATGAATTGGTGCATATTTGGGCACACGACAGCTGGAGACCAGCCCCGGATGTGCGCTCAGTTTTTGTCTCCGTGTGGCAATCTACTAAGGATTATGTGCTTGGCAGCAGCTGCTCTTCTCTAACACTGAGAGCTTGTCGATAAACATCCATTTCGAGATTAGTCTTCTGCATTCCACATTCCTTACCCCCTCCTGTGCAGAAAACATGTTCAGCTTTGCAATGATTACCTCTCACAGCACAAACCTGTTGTGAATTAGGTCACACATTCTGTCAATATTCAGTGCTGCTTTGCCACTGTTGACATTTGACAAATTACAGCAGCTGTATAGCACAGAGTAAAGCACAGTCAGATATGGTTTACCACTCAGCCCTGGATCTCGTGCACAGTCTATCTGCATAGCAAGTGTCAGGTACAGCTTGTATCAGAGTGAGTCAGTGTCTTTTATAATAAAGAGTAACCCTTTCCAGCATTTTTAAGTGTTCTTTGGGGCCGTACTTTTGTTAAACTTTACACCTTTTTGCATTTGGCCTTAAATTTTCTGGATGTATTCTGTGTTGGTGACCTCCCTTCTTCAGAGCCTTATTCAAAACATCTGTGCTCATTCTTTCCGTGCACTTTGATGTGGTTCTCATTCACATGCAACCAACAGAATGTCGGAAAATGGCAGGCCGGTGCTAAGCTGGAAGAGATTTGACACTGCCCTGGAGACAGTGGCAGGTAAACAGACACTTCTCAGGAGTTTACACAGTCATTTAGAGCAACGAGGAAGCTTCTCCTGTAGCAGTTTTAATTGAGGGAAGCCTTTTTATTGTTGTTGTTGTTTGTTTTTCTGCTGAAAAAAAAGATACATTTAGAAAAATAAAGGTAAACAGAAGACGTCACAAAGTTAAAAAAAAAAAAGATTCCAGCTCTATATTATTTAACTGAAGGAACAATCTGATTTACTTCTTACTGACCTGTGGCACTGTTATTTATTTATTTGGATTTTATATTTTATTGAATAAACACAGCTAAACATGAAAAATCATTGATCATAAACCAGGCAGGAATCCAATAATCAAATCATGCATGGTACACATAATGCTTTTAACAACAACTAGAAGACTGAGCTGTATCACAGACCCACATCTTTCGTAAATCTCGGGTTCTTTAACAAGTAAAAAGGCTCCATGGATAATTTTGCAGCCGCCTGGGGAAAACACATTTTCATGAGTCCATTCAGACTCTTCTGAGGTCGTCTTATGAGATTCTCTTGCTGATTAGAACTTATAGTGATGCTCCATTATGAACCTTCTTCCTTCCAATTACCTCTTTAGTTTCAGTCCAGAGGAAATCACCACTATGGCATGAAATGGCTTCTGATTTCTAAATGTGAGGAAAACTTTTAATGTGTGTCTTGTTCCACTTTTTCAGAACTGAATGGGAGATTTGTTCCTTTATTTGAACAGACCCACCCTGGATAGACGTAGAGAACTCATAACTGGTGACCCATTTACCTAGAATGTGCAGCTTTCACATCCCCTTCCCCTGAGTTTGAGGGTTTAGGTGAGCATATAAATTCAGTTGTGGTGTCGACGGATGTTGAAGTGAAGGTTGAGTATTGGTTTTGTCGTAGCTTGGCAAGCTCTGTGGGCTGCACCCTGTCGCACCATCTGCTAGTAAATACAGGAAGAGAGTAAAATAAAACATTCATATTTTTTAAATCATGACTTTATAAACTCATCTTTTTACGGTGTCCAAGTGTCCGAGGCTGTCACATTTAAAGAACTCAGCAAAACTGTGCAGAAATGGAAGTTCTTGTATATCAGGGAAGTGTCAGTCAAATTTAACCAGAATAATTAACAGTACAGTATGCAGCAGCAGCTGAAGTGACAGATGGTGTTTAGCTGTGTGTGAAAACGATTGTGTGGATGCGGAAGTGTGTGAATGATGCTTATAAAAGCAACTTCCTCTTAGGTCAAAATAAAATCAAAGCTTTAGCGAAAGCCGGCTTGCATCTGCTGCAGTTCCCAGGTCACAAAGATGAGCGACCAATCAACCACAACATTAAAACCATCAGATTATAGAAGATGAGGTTCCTCCTGAGCCTCCTGAATATATCGGAGCTGTCAGAGCTCTGAAGGTGTTCTGTGCTGACTGCATTTGATTAGCAGTGACTCCTCAGAGTGCATGAAACCTTGCAAGTAGCATTGTTGTATTCTAGGTGCCAGCTGTTTTAATGCTACGATGTCGGTGTCGTTCTTACACAACGATGACATAAAGCAATGTCAACTTTTTCTGACGTATGGTGCCAAGTTTTCACTCCATGTGTTAAGCTTTTTCATTTGCATAGTCCTATTTTTAAATTTCACTTGAAGTCTTGTCTTTGATTAAAACATTAATGACAACCTACTGTCCTCTCTGGAATGTGCTTCTCCAAAGCTGATGCACACATTTACATCATCTCTCTTTGATGTCACATACTTGGCTATTCAAAAACGACCTAATTCATCATTTATCACAAATGTCCTTTTTTATTTAGTCTATAAGCTTCTATATGAGCTGTATTCACCTGGTATCCTTCCTCCTGGCCTATTGATTGTAGAAGCCCCAGTTTCTATAGACGTTCCACATGAGAAGGAGTGTATTGACTTCAAGGGGTCTTTTGTGTGTTGGAATATTAAGGAGAGAAGATGAGGGTGTCTGTACCGTTATGATGGATGGCCGTGGGCTGCAGAGGAACTAATTGGCTCTTGATGAGTGTGGTGTTTCAGAGAAAAGGCACACCAGGCTTGATTAGCACATTAGCAGGGTTAATCAATGAGGAGATAAAGGTATGATGTTTCCCGCTCATTGTCTCTTTCTCTCCTTTTCTCCTCTTTTTCTTCTGTTAGTTTGTTCTCATCGTCTCTCACTTCACCATCCACTCATAATACCTCTTTCTTTGTGCAAAACCTGTTTTGTAGGTGATGTATTTATCCTATTCTAACTTTGTGTTGGGTTTTTCCCAATTGCCTTCTGAGATTACTCCCATTGTCTCCCACTTGTCGTGCACCTCCTAATTTGCTAATCCCCTGATATCAACTGTCTCACAGTGTAATAAATATACCTTCATCTCAAATTTTTGAGGTGGTATTTTGAAGTAGCACCAAGGGAAGTCTTGGTGCTCGACCCTTGGCGATGGCAGGAGACAAGAAATTGTGCACAGATTGAACAGAGCAGAGCCTCAGATTAAAAACTGTCTTTTTGTAATTTGAAAATGTGGCCCTAGGCCAGCATTGGAATGCTGAAATGCATTTGTTTGTGTCTGCTTTGCTTGTTTAATTAATAGAATTTAAAAAAGGGACACAGCCTCAGAAAAGAGGCCTTGTTGCCTTTTGGCTTACACATATGTAGCCCGATTTTAGTTCAGTGCTAATGAATAAGGCACGTGTATCGGGAGAAAAAGGCAAATGAAACCTGGGAAATATCTGTATCAAGCCAGAAGTAGATAAATGAAATCAAATAATCTATCTCACATCTTTTTCGGTCCCATTTATGTGCAAACCTCGACAGGCATCAGAAAATCCTTTCTGTTTTGAAAGAAAGTTGATAATACAAAAAAAGGTTTAACAGTTATCTAGAGTCTATTCCCAGTTGTGGAGCAATTAGTGAGATCAGTGAGGCCTTAATCATTCAGGTAAGAAGCTCACGGTGCAGCCTCAGGGAGACGACCACTGATTCCAGAGTCTGACGGGGGCAGAGCAGAGTTACCTGGGAGGAAAAGTCCAGGAAAGGCTCTGTAGCTCTTTTCATGAGTTGTGCTGATTTTTGCGCTAAGATGATTTCAGTTTGCTACAAACATCAGGACTGACAGCTGAGGACATGGACTAATATGTCGTCTTTGACATTTCCATCTGGAAATACATTGTGTATTCTGAAAATGTTTTCATAAAAATCTTAAGATCCAGTTTCTTCCTTGAAGAAGGACCTTCAAAACTTTCCATGGCTGCTTTCAAATAGATTTTGACTCTCGAGACTTTTTTGTCTCTCTTTTATTACATGAAGGTTTTATAATAGCATTCTAAGCTTTTCATTTTCAGAATAAATTCAGTGTAAAAGATGTTGCAACATCTCAATCACAGCATGTCTCCTTTTAATTAAAGACAAGCAGCATATTAAAATCTGTGTGAATGAAATCTCTTCATCCCGTGCATAACCAAAAGGAAAGCGCAGTCCAGACTAGCGTTATCTCCTGTCTTTGAAGAGCCCTTGTCACCGATGGACTTCTTTTACTCTATGCTGACAACCGCCACCCATTGTGTCTGGCTGCTACAGTGCTGACTTCCTGTCAGGTTGACCCCAGTTTGAACCAGATGTTTTGCATTGCAGGATGCCAGGTTGACAGCTCATCAGCACATCACGCTCACATGCTGCCTGTTTTCCGCTAGTGCTGTCTCACAAAACCGCTCCTACTCTCCCAATTCTATTTTTTATTTTTATTTTTTTTGTGATTTAATTACTCAAAATACAGCAGCGAGACAGCGAAACAGCCGCATTTTTATTTATTTTAAATATTGGCTCTGCCTGAAAATCAACACAAAGCGACAAACAGACAGACACAACCATAATGAATATTGGACACAATAGTGACTTTACTTGACAACAGTAACATGTTGAATATGTCTCACTCTCAGTCCTGTGTTGCCGAGTCAGTTCATTTCTAATTTTTATACTTTTTTAACTTTATTTTATACCTGCTATATAATTATATCTTATAAACTGTTATTGATGTAGCTTGAATAAAACACCATGTTCCCACTGCAGCACTCATGGAGACACCACCCTATGCTCATGACAGCATGACAAAATAAAGTTCCAAGAGGTTTTTGTTTTTTTCATCCATTTTACATTTCCTGATGGATAATCTACACCCAATTTTCCCACCTGTGGAGACTTTGTCTAAAATATCTTCTAAATGTTGTCTTCTCGTCTTCCCTTGCCTAACAATTTTTGTCAGCTCATTCTCCTCCCTCCTTTTGCTCATTCATTCCTCCTTTTTCTCCCACTGTGTCTAATGGGTCAAACATCTCCCACGGCTCCAGATTGACTGGCAGGTGGGAATTAGCCACATGTACACACTTCACGCATGCATCCATTTGAATTCCATTGTCCCAGCCATTGGCAGGCCTACCTTTCCCCCTGACCACATTATTTTAATGTCATGATTTTATTAGATTCATAATAATAATAATGCATCAAAATTTAATGCATGTTTATTAGATTACAGAGGAAATAATTGCACATGAGATTCTATTCTCATTCTTCAGGTCTGGCACAAATGCGAGAGTAGAGTTAAACATTTATGGTGCATTAATTTCCTGGCTAACTTTAATTAAAATGGGCCACAAAAGGGTAGCATTTTATTAATAATTCATGGTAATGTTTGTGTGTAATGTGAATAAACTAATCGCTTTATACATCTCACCCCTGCAGGTCGCGCTGTCTAACACTGACTGTGGTCTTCACTCAGCGACTTGTAGCCTGTGTGGTCCTTCTCCCAACACGTGTCTACAATTACAAACAGTTTCTAAACAAGTCTTAATGAACCAGTGCCTCTGTACTCTGAAGGAGCGTGCGTGTGACAGAGACATGTGGACTGTATGTCCGTGTCCGTGGAATGGGTCATAATAACCAATACTTTATCCCCTACAGCAGCCTCGGAAAAGCAGGAGTATTCAGTCAACCGCCTGCTAACTGTACTGGGGAGGATCTAATGTGAATCAGTGTTCTGTCGTTATCCAAAAGATCACGCCAGCCAGGTTCAGAAACACTCTTTCCACTTAAACTTTTAATTATCTGTCTTTTGTTCAGACTTTTGTTTTCCTCTAACGTGTATCATGACGTCTGCTGCAGTGGCATTTGCGAACCCCACTTGGTAACAGCTAAAATTACTGAAAGCAGCTTTCCTAAACCTCTTATGCAAGGAATGTGGGAGTGTGTGCACAGCATGAAGCAGCCTCTTGTAGGTGTACTTTCCTCCCTGAATAATGCATTTTATAAGTAGCAGGAAAAACCTTTTTTTTTTCTCCTCACTTCCTCCTGACCTGAGAGAGCAGCGTACCTGGCCAAACCTTATTTTAAGCCAAACAGGTTTATGGAGGTACAGAACGGTGCAACATTGTGGGTGATAGACCTGAAAAAGGCACCTGTGTGGGCAGGTGTGTAGCTCTATGTGTGTTAAGTATCAGGCTACTTGTGTAACATGTCCTTGCATGTATACACACACACACGCAGAAATGTCCTTCCTTCACTCAAAACTCAGATTTTTTCTGTCTCTTAAAAATAAAGGGGATGACAGGAAGATAAAGGTAAATGTGTTTTGCTTTGTAGTTTAATGACACATTATTATAAATTTTTCATATGCTTGGACAAATCTACCTGATTCACAGACAAAAGCATTTTTTTGTTCATTTGTGAAAATGCAAAATACCACAATAATAATAATAATAATAATAATAATAATAATAATAATAATAATAATAATAATAATAATAATAATAATAATAATAATAATAATAAATCAATGTATCTCAATGTACAGTATATCAGTGTTTATATTGTAAGGCAACTGAACTGGGCCTTGATAGGTTTTGAACTTATTATGTTTCTTTTGCTGCCTCTCTTCTGATTTTGTGGGGGGAAAAAAAACACATATTCCATCCAAATACTCTATTATCACACACGAAAAGGTGGTCAAGTGTTTTTTTGCCTTTTCTCTTGGCAGAGATTAAATCTTTAAATCTTTGCTCTCTTCATCAATATCTGTTTGGATCGTCATTCTCGATAACGGCGGCTCGTCACTTTGAATGCAAATTCACTAAAACACTGTTGAAAAGTAAGTGTCTGTTTTGAAATGACAATGGGGAATTTCACTTTTATCGACACCCAGGGAAACAGGATATTAGTGATCATCGTTGTTTGGAACACAGACTGACGTGTCATCTCAATTTTGCCTTGCTGCAGTAAAGGTGACAATACCGGTTCAATCCAGGCAGCAGCGGTATTGATCTACAGTCATTTTACTCAAGTTCAAAGTTATTGATCACGCCTCAGAGGTCTGTACGCTCAATAGGGGGAAATGCTGCATCGTGGGAAAAAAAATCCACAGCAACAGATCATAAGAAAACATTTTCAAGGTCAACATTGACACACTCCTAACATGGAACCCTTTCACCCTCAGCAGTAGCAATGTAGAAAAAAAATAAAGTTACTGCTCTCATATTGATCAGCCAGGGTCATCTCAGACCTCACTGGGATGCATCAACAGTAACTGGGAGAACTGGTAGTGGGCTCTAAATAAGGGAAACATTATTCCTGATTTTATAACAGTGTTTAATAGAAAACAGCTGGTATTCCTTTATTTCATTTAGTTCATTCCATTCCAACATTTCATTGTGTTGCTGACCTCGTGTCAATTACATTTGACGAATAACTTCAGTTAAACTTTTCATTTTATAATTTTTTTTTTTTGTAAGTTTATTTGGCATTCAACCACAGTTATCCATAAAGACCATAACTGGGCCAAAAACAAAAAAATGGGATGATACAGTTCTTACTTATGTAACGCGATTATGTAATATTAAAAACACAAATAAGTGATTTTATTAAAGTTTTTTTTTTTATTTTTTTTATTTTTCAGGCTGAAGCAACTCTTTTTTTACTGTCACCTGAGGTAGTGTGGCCGAGTGGTCCAAGGCACTGGATTAAGGCTCTAGTCTCTATCAGGGCCTGGGTTCGAATCCCACCTCTGCCATGATTTTCTTTTGCTATTGAGGCATAACTGCCGCATCCAACTCAAACTGCATGAAGAAGTGCAGTCGATAATCAGGGATGGGTGTCATTGGGAATGTCCTTTCCCACAGAGAGCAGTTTGAAATGATCTTTGCCTTTAGGAGAAAGCAGCCCACCCTATCATCACTGAACACTGACAGCGCCTGGTGGGGTGCAGGGACCATCAGTCTGGACTAGTCAAACAGGCTGAGAGTCCAAAGTACCAACGGCTGGTGTGGCAGGTCCAGGGCCCTTTGCTAGGAAGTCACAGGGTAGTGAGGATGGTGGAAAAGATGATCATAACTTCTCTTTCATCCTTCCAGGACATTGCAGAGGCTGTTTCAGCAGAGCCTGCACCATTATCAGAGCCACCCCCCATGGACTTTTCTCCCTACTCCCCTTCCGTGGAAAGAGGCTCTATGGCATCAGAAAGAGACCAGCAACAGATTCAATAGTTTATATTTTTAATGCTTGTGTTTCTTACCATTCAAGCAGGTTAATTTACACCTTGTCTCTTATCCAATGTTCTCTTCTTTTTTTCTCATGCCAGTATAGTCTCGCTGGTCCTCTAGATGTGACTTTCCCTTCCTCTGTCCACCCATGTGTAAGGGAGGCCATACTTTAGTTTTACAGCCCCATTATCCTCACTCAGATAATATGAACAAACCATTACTTTCAGCAGCCCTGACATTAATGCTTAAATGAGCAATACTTAACTCACACACTAAACTCTCTCCGGGCAGTTCGGTATAGAAGCATTTTTACAGCGTGAATAAGTGAAGGCAGTTTTACTGTATTCACACTGAATGTACTAAAGGTGGTTATTTTGTTCACTTCACTTCACTTCAATTCTTTTTTTTTTTTGGTCTGTATTTTTGTATTTTATAATCTCTTATCGTCTGCACCTATCATGCCAAAAGGTAGTAAAATGTCATGTAAATGAGGAAGAAATGTGAACAGATAAATGTAAAGTGATGACTGAACCATTCCATTAAGATTAAGAATGCCAACACTCCATGTCCGAATTAATGTCTTAAACTAAGCGTGAACGAGCACGCTGATGAGGATTTCTCATAAAAAAATACAAAATTAAAATATCCACTTGAGTGATTTTTGTGGTTGTTCCAGGACCACGCACTCTTTTTCTCTAGTACCATGATAAGATTGAAACATGCATGTTGCGGTGCAAATCAGGCTCTACCACACAAGCTCCGCTCGCATTCTTCTTGGTGTTCACAAACAGGCTGGCGTTCCCCTGTTGGGAGACTGTTTCAGCTACTGTGAGTCTGAGCATGTCCTAATGACTGACAAGCAGGCAGCAACTCATGCAAATCAGGCAGTGCTACCAGAGTTGAACCCTTACATCTGTCTTTGTGAATTCACATCTGCACTGCTCTCAGCACCAATTACTACAAGCCTTCTGCGTGCATATGTGTGCATGCTTGTGTGCACTGAAGTACTATGAATACATCTGTAGTGATGCTCTTTTCTAATTCCCTTGCAATTTACAGCCAGAAAGACAACGTAGGTTGTTTTGTGAGAGAAAGTGGTTGTACATCCAGAACTATTGCCAACAGAGTTTTTTCCCTCACTTCCGGTTACAGGTCACGTGACTTCATAACATCCTCCCACACCACCTGGTTCAGATGGATGTGCTCTGCTCCTCCTCCCTATCATCTCAGTGCTGAAGATAGTCTACTGGTTAAAGACAGCAGCTCCCAACGTAGAGTCCAGTGTTCAGATCTCAGCTTGGGCGGGGCTTGAGGTATGTGTCACTCAGCTATCCAAAGTAGATCTCTCTGTGTCAACTGGACTGAAAGGTTTCCTTGAAAACGTTTCGCCCTCTCTCCAGAGAGCTTCTTCAGTTCTGAAGAAGCTGAAGAAGCTCTCTGGAGAGAGGGCGAAACGTTTTCAAGGAAACCTTTCAGTCCAGTTGACACAGAGAGATCTACTTTGGATAACCATGACCTGGATGACTGAGAATCTACACAGACGTCACTCAGCTAGTTTCTGTGTTTGTAAAATTAACAAATAAAGCAGAACTTGCGTTGTGGTCTGTGGATTGTTGTGTTTGCAAAATGCGCCATCATTTCCAGAAGAGGACCTGAAGGAAACCAACACAAGGTAAGTGACTTAATTCTTTTTAACTTTTCCTTTTTTAAACAAATTATTAATTAAACACAATTTGAGAAACATTTTGATGAAAAAAATGATGCTTTTGTGGTAAGTGCTGTGTTTCAGGTTCTTGTTTATTTTGGCAGTTTTGAGCAAATATGTTGAAAGCTGTTGATCCAGAATTAATATCTAAAACCCACAGTTGAAAATATGCTTTCATCCAAAAGGGGGCGCTACAGAAGAGTTTGGAAAGCAACCAAATCAAATTTAATCAGATTTCAACACAAAAGAAGGTTTGAGAATAAAGTTGGAGTTTTTTTTCAACCAAACAAAAGAGACTGTGTGTTGTTAGAGAAAGAGAGAGAGACAGAGAGAGAGAGAGAGAGAGAGAGAGAGCACTAATATCACAACCAGAAATTGAGTACATTGCATGAGTACATTGCATGCCTTATGCACAACAAGCAATAGAGTAGAAATGCACAATAATCTCCTTTTAGATTAACACCTGTCCTACGTGTGCCTTATTGCTCAGCTTGACCATACCAGATCACCCCTGCAACTTAATAAAGCATATGGACACACAGCTGAGTGCTCCAGTATTTCATTTGAAGTTCTCTGTAATACTGAATTTGGCATATAATAAACAGTGCAAAATTTTCCTTGACAATTACATTAGAAAATGGGAAATGTATTTTTTTTTCTCCTTTAAACCGTGACACCTTTGCTTTTGCTTATTCTTGCAAAATAAAACTAATCTGCAAGCTGAGCACATTAAAATTACGCTGCAGCGGATTGCACATATGGATGCAGGAAAGTTATTGTTATTCTCATAAGCAAGGTTTTTCTTATTTGTATCATGAGAATAACTTTCTGTGTGGCTTATTGACAGTCTTAAGAGAAGTCTAGTGTGTACTGACCACTGAGAGGCTGTCAGAGGCTAATGCTAACGGAAGCACAAATAATAACACCAGAAACTTGTGTTGCTAATGTGAACAGTCACACCAACACATGCATACCAGGAAACACAGTCAAGCATTATAACCCCCTCTAGGCATTAATGAGGGGTCAAAAACCTGCAAACCTCCAGGGTCAGTTCAGGGTCACCTGGGCCACAGTCTTAAACTGATGAATTAAACATGAGTCTGGCAGGTATAAATATTTCTCTTCCATTCTGACGGGAGCAGTGTGAGGCAAGGCCAAAGTCTTCGACATGTGGAGGATGATGATTGCCAGAGTAATCAGAAACAAGGTGAAGAACAGTTGCAGAGTAGACAATATGTTGCTGTGGAGATTCAGAATTTATGAATAATAAGCAAGAAGTGGTGAAGTAGTGGAAACAAGTTGCAAAATATGAAAAAAAAAGTAAACTCCCTTCTATGGCCGGTAACAAGCATTCACTTGTCTTCTGTTGGAGAAGCTGCTTTGTCTTGTCCACAAGGGCAAGAAGTAAATTAGGTAATTATCAATTTATCTCTTATTAAGAACTTTTTATATGTAAAATTATGCTGGTGCTGAGCTTGCAGCCAAGTGGTGAAGTACTTATTTATTCATATTAACTATAGTAGTAGGTTATACTAGTAGCTATAGTAGTAGTTATTAGTATATCTCTGTTCCACCAGGATCCACAACATGGTGATATACAGCAATCAACACTCAAGATATGATCTTCTTAGGTTCGATTAGGAATTCTATCAGGCCTGGCAAGATAGTCTAAAAATATACAGGGCAGCACTCCGTACAGCCAAAACTAGTTATTACTCATGACTCATTGAAGAAAATAAGAACAACCCCAGGTTTTTATTCCGCACTGTAGCCAGGTTGACCCAGAGTCATAACTATATTGAGCAATCCATTCCTCCACATCTAAGTAGCAATGATTTCATGAACTTCTTTAATTAAAAAATTATAACCATTAGAGATAACATCCAAAACTTCCTAGCATCACCTGCCACAAAGATGTCCGTCAATACAGCCGCATTGGAGGTAACCACTAAGCCAGATACATATCTGGACTCATTTCTTCCTATTAGCCCTCAACAATTGGCTTCTATCATTTACTCCTCTAAATCCACAACCTGTCTCTTAGATCCTATTCCTACTAGAGTACTTAAGGAAGTGTTCCCTTTACTTGGCACCTCCTTACTAGACATTATTATTTTGTCCCTGACATCAGGCTGTCTCACAGACTTTTAAAGTTGCTATAATCAAACCCCTGCTAAAAAAGCCCACTCTGGATCCAGGGGTTTTAGCAAACTATAGGTCCATCTCCAACCTGGTCTTCATTTCAAAAATTTTGGAGAAAGTCACTAATGATCTGTTAATGGCTTCTGATCAGGGTTGTGTTTCAGGACTTGTTCTTCTGGATCTCGGCACTGCATTTGATACTGTTGACCACCAGATTCTTTTACATAGATTAGAAAATCAAATTGGTATAAATGGAACTGCTTTAAGATGGTTTAAGTCTTATCTATCAGATAAACATCACTTTGTACATGTAAATCAAAACTCGTCCATGCTCACTAAGGTTAGCTATGGTGTTCCACAAGGTTCTGTCCTTGGCCCGATCCTATTCACAATTTATATGCTTCCACTAGGTAATGTGATCAGAAAACACTCAATACATTTTCACTGTTATGCTGACGGCACTCAGTTGTACTTATCAATGACGCCAGATGATAGCAATCAGCTAACACAACTGCAATCCAGTGTTGCAGATATTAAGTCCTGGATGACCCACAACTTTCTTCTATTAAACTCAGACAAAACTGAAGTTCTTTTAGTCGGTCCAAAACATCTTACACAATCTTTAGCTAATAATATAGGCTTTCATAATGGACTAGCTCCAGCCTCTAGCACCAATGTAAAGAACCTGGGTGTTAACTTTGATCAGGACTTGTCTTTTAACACGTACATAAAACAAATTTCGAGGACTGCCTACTTCCACCTTCATAATATTACAAAAATCAGGCCTGTCCTTTCCTTAGATTCTGATCTAATTAAACCATATCAGCCCTCTAGGACGCTACGTTACTTTCTTTCAGGTTTATTAGTAATACCACAAATCTCTCAAATGTAGATATAGAGCCAGGGCCTTCAGTTATCAAGCTCCTGTGCTGTGGAACCACTTACCAGCATCAGTCCAGGCGGCAGACACCTTCTCTATGTTTAAGAGTAGACTTAAAACCCTGTTTTTTGCCAAAGCCTATAGCTAGGACTGTTCGGGCTCTGCTGGGGGAGATCTTTAGACACCGAGCTTTCAGAGTAGGGGGGAGACTCACTGATCATGCCTGGTTCAGCACTAACCCACCCTCTCCCCTTGAGCTCTGGTGCTCCATCTTTTTACAGCACTTCTGCAGCATGTTGCTGGATCTCCTACTTCCACCCTCCTGAGGCCAGGTACTGCTGCTGGATTCAGAACCCTCTCCATGGCCCTGCCTGGATCCTGCAGCTTCTGCTCAACATCCTCTCTATCCTCCCTGTCTCATCTCCCCCTCTCCTTTTTCTCTCTAGCTCCCCTTCTCTTCTGTCTCTCTCACCATCTCCTCATCTCTCCTCTCCTCCTCTCCCTCCCAGGCGGTCGCAGCGGATGGCCGTCAACACTGAGTCTGTTTCTGCTCAAGGTTTCTGCCTGTTAAAGGGAAGTTTTTCCTCACCACTGTCGCCAATACCAATGGCTTACTCAGTGTGGAGCTTTGCCCTGGGAGTTGTTTTTCTTTTTGAACGTGTAAAGTGTCTTGAGATAACTTTGTTATGAATTGGCACTTTAAATAAAATTGAATTGAACTAAACAGAATAGGTCAAAAATGAAGATTATTTTGTCTCAGGTTTTTAAAATAAATGCTTTAAAAAGGTTGCGGATGAACAGCGTTCTTTAAAAGCATCTGTCTGAAGTGAGAGAACAAGAACAAAGGCCTTTGTATGAAACCACAAGGTCGAATGGAGGTCAGGCAATAACGGATCAAAGTGTGTGTGTTCCCAGGCGCTGAGAAGAGCCCACTGCCTTTGATCACCACCTTTCCGCAGACAGGATGGTGAACTGTCGGATCTACGTTTATTTCGAGAAAGCTTCCTGAAGGAGCATATTGAATACGTTATACTACATCAGACTGCCTGGAAAGCATTTTGGAGAAATTGGAAAATAAATTCAGTCTCACAAATAGATATGTAATTTTCTGATTCAGAATGACAATGCGAGTGTCTGATGGAGGTGTGGTGGTGAGCATAGCAAAATGGTTCCATGTTTGGAGGCCTCCTATGCGGCACGGATGCCTTTTCACCAGTGTCCAACAATGATCCGATCACTTAATCAACACAATCAAGATTGACTGTTCCTGATTGTCTGCGTTAAGGTGTAAAACAGTTAGTATATTCAACCAGGTGTTAGCACATCAGCTGTGAATTAGCATCCCTCTGCTACAAAGGATTACTTTCTAGAAATAGAATTTTTACAAGGAGGGAGAGGACCAGCGGGGGGGACAAAATGTCCTATTTTGTCATACAGCCCGAGTGCATAATCCCACATTATCCATCTCCGTGTCCTCCCATCTCCTTGGTGCCTACAAGTCTTTTAATAAACTCATGGAATGTTCGACTCTCAAATGAAGTGCTGCCATTAAAATGTCGCCATTCTCTTCCTCACCGAAAAGCATATCTTTGCCGAGATGATGGCTTCATTTTTCTTTCTGCTGTCAAATTACAGCTTATCTGTTTCAAGTAGTCAGAGGTGCAGTAAGTACAGCTGGAAGAGGTAGCAAATTGCATCGCACAATTACGTCCTTTGTGAGCTGTGGTTTTGCTGAAAAAAGACCACTTTTTCTAAGCAAACTTGCTTTTCTGGGGGTGGTGAAAATGCAAAGAAAATATTCACACTTAAGTTTTTACTTCAGTTAATTTACAGGCAGTTTGAAAGAATTTTGATCCTGCACCTTGAAAGATTACACATGATAATTCTTTTATGAGAGTTCTTCTAATAGCCAGCAGGGGTATCTCTGGTTGTGGTGTCACAGCAGATGTTTGGAGATGGTAGAGGACGCTCTGAGTCTGTCCCCTCCCCGCTCTGAGTCTGGCTGACCTGTGCCTTGGAGCAGAGTGATGTGTGTGGCAGCGTGTGGCACTAAAAGCTCCATCTCTCTATTCCCACCCCTTCCAGACCGGGAGGCATTCGCACCAACTTTACTCAACATTTGTTTTGTGTGTGCCATCAAACTCTGCTAACATCAGGAACGGCGCGATGTGAAAAAGAGCGAGGTGAGAGCGCTGACCCCTCCCCCCAGCCGGAATCAGAAGAGAGGCTTGTCACGCAATCCTCCATTTCTTTATTTATTTATGAGTCACTGAAAAGGGCGCTGTTGTCAGTGCACTGTACCTCTGCTTGTTCTCGTGGTTTCACTTCCAACTCGTGGTGCGCAAACACAGGCGTGCGTGTGTGTACAGTATCATAGTGCATACATGCTAAAGACAATTTTAACTCCAGGCTTTAGTAATTTGTCTAAAATAATTCACATAACTGTGTTATTATGTTGTTACATCCACCTTTAGGTCATCTGCTCATCCAACTTATCACATTTCACACACGCGACAGAATATTTCACAAAAGTAAATTAAAAAAAAAAAAAGAATATTCTGAAACATCTTCTCTGACAGAGTTGGGTAGCCCCCAAACCTCTGCATGAGGGGTTATGTAATGCTCACCCCACAGCAGGCCACTGTTTATTTAGATAGATAGATAGATAGATAGATAGATAGATAGATAGATAGATAGATAGATAGATAGATAGATAGATAGATAGATAGCCATTAATACCATAATTAAGGTTCTTACTCTGACTGAGTTTAGGATCTAGTGTAAATTACCAGATTAAAAAACGCCAGCAGAGGGATTAAAGTCTGGAACAATGTTGCAGGTAATGCTGCATTTTTCTGCCCTTTTCTGCCCCCATTCTCTGCTTGACTCTGCAGATGAGACCCAGCATTGGTCGGCGTGAATCCTGCCCTTGGCTTCCTTTGCCTCCCACTCCGTTTTCCTAATTTCCCACTTCACAGCGCGCTGGTCAGAGTCTGTCTTTATCATAAACACCATTTAATCTGTTTTGGAAAACATGCTGTACACGTTTGGAGAGATCTAATTAATTTATACAGCGTAATTACTCCGTTCTCGATCGCCTCATAAATGACAAACCTGGTCCCAGAGCAACCAATTAGGAAGCAACAGTATTTGCTTCTAATATAATTCATTATTTTCAAATTAGACGCAGAAAAGTTGTCACAATATAGTGATCAAGCAAATGAGCGCAGTTGTGTTCTGTGTCCAGGCCTCTTGTTTTGTGAAGGAAAGAACGGTTATTACAGAACCCCCCTGTCATGCTGTGGGAACGTTATGTCTCCTGGGCTGTGTTCTCTGGACATGCTTGTTAGCAAATGGGATGTAGTTCTTCCTCTTTCAATTTAGTTCAGAATTATGGTTCTGTGTACCCCCCCCCCCCCCCCCCCCAAGGATTTCTGGACTATTTGCGTGGTTTGGTTTTGAATTGTCTTATTTTGTCAAAGAAATTGTGTCAATTTAGTGCATCCACATTTTTATTCACATTATAATATAAATGTCAGAAATGGTGAGTTTAATGGTTTAAATAAAGAGCATTATAGCGAGTCAGTGTAGAAGGTATGCATATGGACTTGTCATTTGTTTGAATGACTTAGTAAGCATGCAGCTTATTTGAGCCTAATTTTTAATCAGATATAAAAATTATAAACAAATTTGGTTGAAGGATCAGGAGGAGGACACATCTGGAAACAACAAAGGTATAAAATACACTCAAGGGATCCTCCAGAGGTTGGTTCAGATATGGTAGATTGCACACACACATCAGCCTCCTGCACAGAAAATATCACCGAGGAGGAGAGATCTAACCTGCTAGTCAACTGAAACAGTTGATATTTAAATCTCTTCCACCTCAATGGGGTGGATCCTGAACTTTGTGAGAGGGATGGCCCCTGGGTGCAAGACAGACAGTTCTCCAGACCTGTGGAGAAGCACAGAACCTTCAAAAAACAACCAGAACCAACCAAGAACCATTTCTACCAAACATCTGCCCTCCACAGCAAGGCAACAGTCAGCATTGTTGGCAAGGCTCATTCATGCACAGCAATAAACACCACTCCTCCATGCTGGTTAGTACATCACTGTTTCTGTTTGAGACAGAGAGGGAAAAAAAAATATTCTGAGCCTGATGTTTGCGTTATTAGAACAGCGGCCGTGGGGGTGTGGCTGTCAACACACATTAGTGCTGCTGTCACCTTCAATAGTCCGATAATTACTGCCACTGTGGAGCCACCAGCTTGGCTGCAGCAGGCACGCGGCTAGCTCAGGTAGCGTTAACCCATTTCTCTGCAGTCACTCGGGCCTGTCAATTAGTGGTAGTCACAACAAATTAAGTTGCAAAGGAACGTCCTTTTTTAATCTCCTGGCGAGAGATGGGTTATTTTGTCACCCTGTGGGGTCTTCAAGGGTCCTGATGCCCTTTCATCTTCCTGTCACCTTCCATGAACATGGATGTTACTCTGTACGCAGTTTGTGTTTGGGCAAGTGTTGAACTGGTGGGGTTTAAGATAGTAATGAAAGCTTTCTTTTGTAATTAACTGGCTTGCTTTTGGATTGCTTTTATTATGACTTGAATGTGCAGTTATGCTCCTTTGATGTTACTCTGGTTGCTTGTTTCATGTTTTGTCGCGATAAAGGGATGAATACAAAACCTTCATTTTTATATTAAGCATATTTTTCTCTTTTTATCAATCTCTCCATTTCAGTTTGACATTAAAATATTATATATTGTACTGTATACTTTGTATATACTGCATATATGGCAATATATATTCATGTATATATATATATATATATTTAAAATTCTCTGCCACATTTTATTTTAGTAAAGCTGGATGGTCTTGTTTTAATTTTGTTTACCCAGTTATTGTTTTTTTCCAGACCCGCACTGAGCACATTGAGTATTTTTGTAATTTGACATTACTAATATATATATATTCTCCATTGTTATGGAATAATTGGTTGGCTGTTATGTGCTGGGTGCTGGGTGCAGCTCACCATGAATATTAATATGGCGTTCAACAGCATGGAGAAGCAGGCAGCCAGATTGTTGCTGTCAGGCTTAAACCATTAGATTTTAAAGCAAATTGCATGATGGGAACATATTCACAGGAAGACAAAGAGCTTTAACTAGATTATCATTTGCTGCTTTATACTACATTTGAACCTTCTGTAATCATTTTTTTTTCTATAATTGTCACCATCTGAGATCTGTCAGTTTGAAAGATTTTTCAAGATGTGGGCAACTTATGTGATGTTTAGGCTCAAAAATACCTGATTTTAAATAATAAAACAATAGATGGAGTCTGACTTCACATCTGTGTGTGTCGCAGGGCTGCCAACAACACTTTACCGCTTTGCAAACGTAAACTCTGTTGAGGTGGTAGAACTGCGTCTGGTTCAGTTGATTCATTATTAACAGGAATGTAACGAACGCAGACAGAACCATTCTGACATATTAACCTCATACGGCTTTGATCCATCTTATTCAGGCCAATGTGAGATGTCACAGTCTGGTCAGCTAAATTAAAAGTAATTTCACCCAGAAACATGCTCCAGCTAGAAACATTTCAACATGAGGAGGCAGTAATTATTTATATGTATTTATTTTTTGGTTAATGAATAAGGTGATTATAAACCTGTTATTTTTAAATTCACTTTTTCAGTTAATTAGTCACAAAATGATGAAGAATGAGGGAGGTGCATTAACCACATTTACAGTTCAGTCCCTTATGATGACACTAATGACATTTATGCTCTGTGTGCCAGACCCTTAGAGCCAGGTAAAAAAAAAAAGTGAACCCGNTGTGTGTGTGTGTGTGCGTGTGTATGTGTGTGTGTGCTCAAGCTGAACTGAACCATATCTTACATAATTTTAAGTTTTATATAACTTAATATTCATTAATCTCTAAATACTTGCTCCATAGAGAGACATTTCTAAAAAATATTTCCTTTTCTACTCTTTTTAATCTTCTACTACTTTTTTAGTGATTTCTTTCCTCACTGTCAGGACCAGGGGGGAAAAGCTTGGCACCTTCCTTTCTCACCTCCGCTACTTTAGAGGCACTAGGTTGTCGCAGCGCAGCTGCTGGTTTAAACTCCATTTGTTGGGAAATAACCCAGACCAGTAAATAAAACCGGACAAACCCAGATTATGTATCCCAACACACACACATGTGTGCTCAAATATAGTAGTAACAGACTGAGTTTTATTACAGTGACACTCTCTCATTACACAGGCCGCTGTCTCAGTCTGTCACCTAAAGCGCTTTACGTCCACTAACTACGCAGTGAAACTGATTTCTCTGCAGTTGGAGCACAGTGGTTGCAGCCAACAGTATTAACTCCTCTGCAGCTGTATGGGATACTGTGGCGCCCAGAATTGCATCCACAGGGTCTCCTGAATTATTCCTTGCTGTGAGTACCTGCGGAAATTTGGCAGTATTAATTTTTCACTCTTCCCTATGTTAATGACAGTGTTATAAACCTCAGCTAGCGGCAGTTGTAAAGTACCTGCATATTCCAGAAATGCTTTTGAAACAGAAACCTTGCATGCAGCATCTTTTTTTCCTCTGTGACTGCAGTGATATGCATTCATTCAAATATGTTTGCACCTTCCAATATCTGGCCAAACCTTCTGTGTGATAGGCTTATTTAGAAGGGAGCACGGGAAATTCTGCCTCCATTAGCATAGCATTACCATCAGCAGAAAATGAGACAGCCATGTGAATTTCAGTGTGTTGTGTGGAATATCTCCCTTCATATTGTATGCCAGCCATAGATAAATTAGACTTATTCATTAAAATGCAGATGGCCTTTTTTGGTAAATGTCTTGTGCCATTGAGGATTGTATGTGATTTGTTCTGCCTATGATGGGCAGCTTTGGGGATACACACACACACATACACTGTAGCAAATACAAATGTGTGCGTGAGTGCAAGATAAAAGCTGAGGTCTGCGAACATTTCCTGTCAGCCCTAACTATTTCAGTGTTTATTATTTATACAGTGAAGCTCATCTAATATATGCACAAGCATCAATCTGCGCATCACACACGCCCACACGTGGAGGCTCTGTGTGCAGAGAATTATAAAGCAGAGGATTAATAGTTGCAGAGTGTTTTGGCCCAGAGTAAATCTCTCCTCATATGAAGAGAAAGGCAAAAAGAGCCAAGGGAAATTACGTGCTTAATTGTGTTTGCTGAAGTTGGCAATATGACCGAGGCATTGGCTCAATTTGGCAGACGTGGAAGTTTTAAAGGAAGCTTCAAACCATGAGCGTTTGCACACACCAGAAAGTTTAAAGACAAGAAAATCTCATGGGGTCAGCAGACAGGAACGGCTACTTATGGATTAATGAATGCAGCTAATTTTAGTAGTAAATTACTAATTTAATAGGGTTGCTTTACCTGAGGATCAATTAGTCAGCAGGAAACAACAGTTCCCTTTTAGCAATATTGTTGCTATTGTTGCTTCTCTGTAATGCAGCATGTATGACATCAGTGCAAGTGAGGAGAGCTGGAACACTGTCGAACAAAGCAACAGTGAAGGGTAGTTCAGAAACAGTAGAGTTGCTTTGGACTAGAATACAAAAGAATACAATAAACCTTATTAATCGTAAAGGAAATTATTGTGTAGAGTTGCACCTCACAGTAAAATAATAAAGAAAAAAACAAACATAGTGGTAAAATGTGGTTAAAGCAGCTAAAAGTACAGTTAAGTGCCAAAATTTTTGTGTGTGTCCAAAGACACCTAATCAAAGCCATGAGACCGCGCTGCTCATGAGCACAGACAACCGGGCATAGCTTCACTTCACTGTGACTTTTATAGCAAAAGGAAATAACAGCACACATTTAAGTGTGCACACAACTGCTATACTGCTGTGTATGAACCGTAATCTGTCCTGATAGAAGGGCTTTAAAACCAAACGTCTTTTTCAGCTGCTTCGCCACCGCGGTTGTCGCTGACAGGCTTTGTGGAGACGGCACAGCCTGTCGTAACTGACACCACCTTTGCTACAAAAGAGCACTGTTGTTTTCCTTCTACGAACACTGGCTCTGTTGTAGCGTCTAATTTCTGGACTCGCAACGTCTCAGTAAACATTATTAAGTTCTTTGTTATGAGCTCGGGCTTGTATTCTTCTTCAGGATTATTGCTCCTTTACTGTAACCTCTTTAATGACTGAATCTGCTCCTCTCACTCCCCACCCCCGCACCCCCCTTCTGCTTTAAAAAAATGCACATTTACACGCGTGTGCTGACATGTTGTGCTGATATATGGAGAAATAAAGACAGTTACAAAGGCACTGGTCCAAACAGAGGCTTTTAAACGCTCTTAGGGGATTATTGCTATATTAAACTCCAGATGCTCTGAAGCTGCTTTCAAAGTAGTCAGTTCAGACAGATTAAATTCCGTTCAGATATGAGTTTGTGATTTATTTTAGTAGCAGCAATTCATCAGCTTTTGCAACACAAATCAGCAGATCCATTTTATAAAGAGGCCATTTGTTGCTTAACTGCAATAAACAATCTGTCTCGCCGAGTTTGTGTTTAGCCACATATTGGTCCGTGGTGGCCCTCCGCCATGCCACCACCCAGCAATCATGCAGCGGCGGCGAATGACTTGTGTGTGTAAAACCGTTGGCCCTCGCCGTCACCGTGCCCTCGCAGGCAGCCGCCTCGCAGGCAGCCAGCCGCCTTGCAGCGCCGCGCTCTAACTAACTATGACAAATTAGCCCCACACTTAATTACTAGCGAGGGAAAATCACAATGATGTTTATTAGGCGTGGCATCATAAAGTGGTGTGTCCGTGCCCCGAGACCAAAGCACCGCGCTGGAGAAACACTAATAATAACAACAGCCATACAAATTGGTTGAGCTGAATGACCGCGGGGGCCCTGAGGCAGCTGCTGGGGCGAGGTGGGGGGGAAGGTGACTTTCTGTGGATGAATCAATATTGTTCTCCTCTGCTGTGTCGAGTTCCAGCAGTGTGTGTGTGTGTGTGTGTGTGTGTGTGTGTGTCAGTGGGGTAGATTATAGCGGCGATCCTTAGTCCATTATGGGTTAATAGGAAAAAGGGGCAGCTGATGAAATATGCTGAATATATCACATTAGAGGACAAGTTTTTTTCTTTCTTGACATAGTTATATGGGCACATCCATCTTTGGCGGGGGGGTCTATCTAATCTATGTTTGTGTCTATGTGTGTGTGCGTGCGTGTGTGTGCGAGGGAAGGAGCGAACCCACAGTTGTGCTGGTGGCACTGGCCTTGTGGAGAGCGCGGTCATAAATAGAGCGTCCATGCTCGCTGGCTTATTAACAGTTGATTTATCTGCCTTTCGATAAAGAATATGTGTCCTTGGCACCAAAGACCTGAGAGCGCCCCCCAGGGGGCCCCAATTACACCAGTGCCACACGGGTGTGTGAAGGTATGTCAAGTCAGTCGTTGCATTATTTTGTCTCATGGGTTTCCGTGTGCTCGCGCATGTGTTTTTCTTAGCCGTCTCTCACGTGTCCACCGGTGAGGAGGACAGTGGGAGCGGTTGTATGGGACTAATGAGTTTGATAGCCTCCCATCTACACTGATTTATCAGCCTGTTTGTCTTGCTGATGTTATGTTTTCTCCTGTTTCCTGCTCTCCCTCGTCTGTCATGCTTTTACATTAACGCCCCGAGTTTGTGTTCATTTGAAACGAGCATGTCATAATCGGCGCTGACACACAAGCCGTTATATTTTACAACGTTATGACAGAACTACAGCATTGATTTACAGTATTAGGGATGGAACTCAAAGGGCTCGTCTCATTTCTTGGTATCTCTATAATCCAACCTGAAAATGGCCTATTGATCAGATGGGTTCCAGCCTTCCTGCCTTTCATTCCCAAGTTGTTGAAATCTTACTGTCTTAAGAATATTCTGTTGTTACATCCCTCAAACAAGTGGGAACTTTGCTGAAATGGTCATTCCTGAAGTCATACAAATTGTAAATATATGCACCTAATCCCTGAGTTCATTCCAGTAGGGGGCGCTCCTTTGCATGCATGTTTATGGCATCATTTCAGTCACGTCGGTACACTTTGATACAAGCAAATGCTGGCAAAATTTTGATATTATTTACTCTATTTTAGACATGTCACATAAATATTCAGGACAATATGTATTTTCCTCATTGATTTACATGTTATTCATGACATAGCAAACCGTATCTCTTCTGCTATTAAAATGCAGCGCATACTTACCAGAATATTCAGTCTGGATAATAAATCTCTCAAGGTTACCTTAGTAGTTGGTGTGTCACCTAACATATGTCACACCAGCACTGGCTCAACTTCGTCATTCTGATACAGTGTAACAATAACTGTGGTATTATAGTTAAATGTTAAACTAAAATGATTATTTACCCACAGTTTTTAGATTGACATTTTCTTCACAGTAGACTGAATGTTTCATCATAAAAATCTATCTACTGGGAATCTGCATTGTCTTTCTTTCTGCGATGAGATGGGGATTAAATGGATCCAACACATATATTTGAAATAACTAAGTGTAATCGCACTGCAATCCACAGTCGCACATGACAAATCAAAGGAGTTCTTGTGACTTGGAGTGAAAACAGTCTTCATCAACAGCGGGCCCGCTCATTCCTTTTCCCTTCGATGTCTATTTACTCTACCCTTTGAAGTTGGACATAAATAGATCACAGAGGACAATCATAAAGGGAGCTTCAAGAAAGGGTGCAGATAGAAGGTAAAAACATGTAATTGTGTTGTAGGATCCTGCTGAATGCAGATGTTGCTGGTAACAACATCTGCATTATGTCTTGGATGAGCTCATCCATTCTCATTCAGACACGAGAGCTTCTATTTTAAACTCTGCCCAGGTGCGGCTGAAATTCTTGGCGCTCGTTTTTTTTTACGATATTTGGTATTTATGCATCTTCATCTCCGGTGGAGCCTGGCAGGTTGATTATGTGAGACAAACAGGATTCAAAGGTGTTAAAGAGCTGATTCCAATCAGATCAGTGCCTCTCATTTCCTTAAGACTGCTGGGTTGCAGCATAATCCAAAATTAGTTACAACAGATGATGCACTGGAAATGTGTACCTTGTATTTTATCATGAATTAAACACCAGAGTGAACAAAAAGTCCTAAAACAAAACACTGAGATCCAATCCTGACAATGTTGAATCAGGCAGAAGTGCTTTAAGACTCAGATTTTTGAATTATGCAAAGACCTGATGTTCTAAGATCAACACTCTTCATTTCCTGTATCTAAATTTAAATTATGTAGATTTTTTTTTTTTTTTTGTGAATCCTTATTACGAAAAGTAATAAAAAGAATAGAGCTCTATTGGCAGGGCTACTAAATATTACTTTAAAGATGTGATGGTTTATTTATCTTTTTGTTCAGTTTTGTTCACAACCTGTAGGAGGGGCACGGAGAACATCCATGAAAGCTTTGTCTGGTGTTGGTGTCCAGTTAATCCATAGAAAGAGCTGTTTGTGCTGCACACGAGTGGGTGGGTGGAGGTACATCTGCAGGTTTCTTTGAAAGTGTCTCCAATATAATCTCTTTGCTTCACTGCCCATCACACTCTAAACAGTCCCGCCTATAGGAAAGAAAAAAAAAATCAACTTGCACATCAGAACGAGGCTGCACTTGGACCTCCTTAAAGAACAGATCCCCAAACGCCTGTCAGACATCATTATAATGCTTCCTTTTGGTGGTGCTTGAGTTTTCAGGCAGAATATTGATGTTGGATTCTCAATCTCTCCACTGCATTCTCTCCCAATTTAGATGTTTTTCTCACAGCATGTGGGCATTAATATATTCAATTTATTCCCACAATCTTTTTGTAGCTGCATTCAAGTGCAGACTTCCACAGGATGTGTGAAAATCAGAGATGACAGCTCCGCTGAAATCTCTTTCTTGACATTGTACCGAAGCTCCACTCATCTTCGCCGAGCAGACAAGAAGGTCTCATCAGCGAACTTGTGGCTACTTTGAGTTCTTTGAGGTACTCTGGAGCGTTTGTTGCAGAGCACAATACTGTTCACTGGTGCCACTTCTGAATTTGACTGTAGAGTGAAGTGCTCAAGGCGAGGAAGGACACCAATATAATGGGCACACAGCGTCTCCAACACCCAAGAAGCTTCATTAATCTCCACAGTGGACCCACTTTCTCCCTGAACCATCAACTCACAAATAGACATTTGCTTCATATGTGTTGCTGCAGCTTGGGTGAAGAAAAGACAAAAAAACAAATAGATAAAAGTGTAAATAGCAAAAGTAGTGCTTGAGCCTCAAAGCTGCCCATTAATTTTGTTTGCCATTCAAGGCTTTAAAAATCATTGCTTTGTTACTTTGCCTTCACTGCTCATAATCTCAGAGACGTGGTTTGTTATGATGGTGACGAATGTCATAAAAGCTCCGTCGCTGTCCTCTAAGCGATGTTTTCACTGTGTATAATTAAAAAGAAACAGTTGGCACTTGAATGTGTTGATTGTTTTTTCTCAGCATCGTAGTGATGATTTTACCTGAAAGTGTTTCTACCTTGATTACAGCTACATATAAAATCCTGCAGGTTATTGTTTTGTAGCTGGGTCTCAGCAATGTGTCGCTTTAAAACTATTAAATTGAACTCGTTCCGGTTGTTTGGAAGCACAAACATTTCTTAAAAGGTTACATTTAAGTCAATTGTCAGTTATGTGATGCCTTATTCATAAGAATGATCATGATTGAGTGCCCTGTTGGGGGAGACAGCGGCACACATTAGGACAGCAGGAGTGCTGCGTTTGCAACTGTGCAAAATTGCACTCTACACAAAAGGATACACACAAATGCAACACAAAGGGCCGCGTGGAAAACTGTGCACCTGGATTTGAGTGATAATGCTGAGTAAGACAACACACATTCACATGCATAAACACACACACACATACACACTAGGCCATAATGACTGCAGCTCCATCAAATCGGCGTGGTCTAAATGGGCCGAGATTGCAGCATTATTGGTGATTACGATTGAAGGCTTCGTGATATATCACACCTATAACAGTCTATAGGGGAAGAATTCGCTCCAAAGGACAGCACTGTGGGAACTTCTGGGAGACAAATACTGTATATCCATCATTATGAGACATCTCTGCACAGCCAGCACACAAAAAACAACATCGTTTTTCAGGTGGAAGACTGGCACACTTGATTGTCCGCTGTCCATTTTTCATCACCAGCCAAATACTTTTCCCACTTTCAGGCTTACGTATGATTTTTGCCTCTGATGCATAGTTGATGGCATGAATCTTCACAGCAAAAGGGAAAAAGGAATCAGTAAGACAGACCCAAGTGTGCATTGAAAAAGCTAAAGTAGAATGTAAGAATTTTCAACCTAACCCTAACTGGAGGTTATGGAAAGGACATCTTCTAAAGTCTCTGGCATTCAGCAGTTTGTAAAAAACCTGATCCTACAAAGGGTATAAGATTGCCTGGTCACATTTTTATTTCACAGCCACTGTGTCTTAGAAGCAAAGTTACAGGATCATTGTCTTTACTAAAGGTCAGGCTGTGTTTAAATCCACTCTCAACCCAAAACAAATGTAAAGACTCTCTGTCTCCTCAAAGGTCAACATTGTTTCTGTTTAAATCCAGTATGTCGCACACAGCAACTCCTGAAAAAAAAAAAATAAAAAAAAAAAATATATATATATATATATATATTTTTTTTTTTATATAGAGTTTTATATATGTATAGAGTTTTATTCCACATCCCTAAGATAGTAACCTCAGATTCACACATCAGTCCAGAAACAACATTTTAACTCGTTAATTCATGTCAGTCTGTTTGGTTTCAAGAAACATTTAGACTAGACCTCAGCATGTGCATTTGTTTCCTTATAGACTTATGCATTATTGATTCACTCGCTATTAACACACCACAGCTTGCTGGTTGCCAGGTGCATAAATATTTCTGTAATTATCACGTAAAACGTGCATCTATCGCCTCTAATCTGTGCGTGGACATTAATGAATGGCCTGCCTATCAGGCTATTTGCTATGCTGTGTGTGTGTGTTTAAGCTCAGATGGATGGCATATATAACTTGTACACACATGCTGGGGTGACAGAAAATCCCTACAGACCAGAGTCCTGTTTCCAGAAGGTTTTCCTGTCAATGTGTCCTTGAATAAGATCATCAAAACATGTCTGGTCACTCGCAGTTAGATGAGAACCTCTGCAATATTAATTAAACATAGCAATATTTTCAGCAAAGCTGCTTTTTTAAGTACATGTATCTGCTCTTTTATTTAAAAATTCAGGACATTTATGTGTGTTTTGCCGTAGCACAATTTAGTAGCATGTTTATTAAGCAGTTATATGGATTTTATGTTCAATTCTCTAAATTAACTCTTGTGGAGTTCTTTTTGTTTTTCCAACCGAGCCCCTCAAGAACACACTGTAGGCACCGAAACAGTGAAACTAAACGTGTCTGAGCCAGCTGTCTCAGAATATCTTAGGGATTTTTTTCCTGCCAAGGGACAGAGAGATGTGTTGAGGGGCACAACACCGGAGAAAAGAAATGGGAGGAGAAAGAGGATGGAGGAGGATGATCCCAGGCAGGAATGAAGGGTTAGGTTAGGTTAGGTACAAAGGAGATGGCTGCTCTTCAGAGTGTTCTTATCCATTTTCTGTGCCAGGAAGGTGCCTGAAACAGATGCTGAGTGATCACAAAAAATGTGTGAATTTGGTTTCTTTACTTTTTGTGTAATTTTGTTTGATTTGATTCTTGCGTGGAGCTACAGTAGAACACACACACCGAAGCCATCTGACGCTAGAAAGACAGTTCATCTTTCTAGCGTCAGATTATTGCTGCCACTGGATTCCCACAAAGGAGTCATTAAAGGTTTATTGTAAAAGGAGATTTATGTATGGTTGGATACAGCGAAAAGAATGCAAAGAATTGAGAGCTGAGTGAAGAACAAGCCACACAGCCAGAAAAATTACACTTTTGGAGTCAAAACCAAGAAAAGCGACCGAGGGAGAGAGAGAGAGAATCAGCGTGTGTTTCAGACTCAGTGTTGCATAACGGCTAGTTGTCATTGACAGGAAGTGAAGGGAGCTGCTCTCCTCCAGCTAGTTTATCCTGCTGACCTTGCAGGGAGGGGTGTCTGTGTGTGCTTGTCTGAGTGTGAGTTTGTGCTACAGAGAGAGAGAGAGGGGGAGACATGTTATGCAGTCTCCCTCTCTCTGGGGGTCAGGAATGGACAGTGCTCCCGGTAGCTCAGTTTTACCCCCGTGGATGCACACGTGCTGTTAATGATATGGAGCCCCACGTGTCTGTGTGTGAGTATCAATGTTTATTCATTACATGCAAAATAAACAAAGCTCATGACACTCATTCAAACTACTTGTGTCATTTCCCAACTTTACCAACTCTCACTCTTCCACCAAAAATATTCTGACAGGCAGTTAAACACGTACCTGTAGCTGCTGGAAACTATGCCTAATAAAAGTTTGTGCATCCTGACCTGCAATCATTCTGCAATCACGCTGTGAGTGTTGGCAACAAAGATACACCTGAGATCAGATTTCCCGGTTGCTTATTGCACCTTGAACCAAACAAAACCCTCCCGAATTAATGAAAGGACTGCTGCGGACATATGATAGGTGTGTCCCGCTGTTTGGGCAGGGCACAGCGGGACACAGCCTGGCACGAGATGGCAAAGGTCAATTCAGACACTTCTTAAGTAAAACTAAAAACTTTTTGTGCCTTGAAAAAGTTTTTTTTCTAGGACAGGGACATTTGTTAAAACACAAAGAAGTAGAGCAGATGTGTTTGGTGGGCGTTGAATTCAACCTTTGCTGTGAAACACTTAATATAAAAAACTGAAGGAAAAATTAAATTACTTACAGTGCCACCCGTCCTAATGGAACCTAACAGATGTGGGACAAGGACAGAGTAAATAGGACATGCAGCGAGTCGCAGGCTATTGTAATATGCTGAACGGTGCACAAAGCCAGACACAAAGTGTCTGCGGTAGTTTATTAAATACAGTACGGCATTGTTAAGGACACGCTGTCTTAATTGGCTCAGGAAGTGTGGTGAAAAGTTAAATACCAGCAGTCACTTCTTTATTCAGTGGCATGTAAATGTATTTTTGAGTTACTGTTTATTTCATGGAGAGCAGCCGTGTCTTGATTCATCCCATTTCTAGCTTTCATATTTATCAACGCCAAAGGGCAAATCAGACTTCCACTACCTGTGAGCATTTGGGGATTTAGCTGTGATATTGTGATCTGAAGATTAGTTTTTCTTCTGTAGATGCGGAGAGCTAATGCTCAGATTATTGATCTGGGAGTTTGGGCTGGAGTGTGTGAGGGTTTTTTGTTTTGGTTTGGTTTTTTTTTTTACCATGTTCCATATATTTCCATCTTTTCACTTTGTGCCTGTCTGTGGTGTTACAGGATTCAGTCTCCTGGGACTGATATACGTGCCAGAGGCCATAAGAACACAGATATACTTTATTTCAGATACAGAATTTGAGCTGAGTGAATGCTCTAAATCCTTTTGTTGTTAAATCTTTGCTATCCCACCACACACAGACAATATCTGTACCAAGAAAGAGGGTGTGCGTATATACGTGTGTGTGTGTGTATATGTTGCCATGTGTCTGTGCGTGTGTGTGTGCCTGCGTGCAGCTTTATGGCAGCGCAGTGCTTCTTGACCCGCTGATTTTCTCCCATCTGAGATCGCAAGTGAGGATTATAAAACCAATCAGCAGACGGTGATTGCTGCAGCCAGTCTGTGATTGGATCACAACCCAGCTGCCTGCCATCAGCTCTTCAAAGGGAAAGAAAGAGAGGGCAGAAGAATAAAGCAGAGAGAAATGAGAAAAGTGATAAAGAGAGATGTCAGAGGGAGGCGACGAAGGGGAATCAAAGGAGACGGAGAGACAGCATCAGCTCAAATACTTCCAAGTCATATTCACTGACACACAACATCCTGATGCCGCATGACCAACTTTTGTCTCATGAGATACTTTTAAAAAGTAATATAACACTGCTCTCCAGTCTTTTCCTGGTAAGTTCATCAGTCATTTTTAATCTATACCTGATGATGAGGTGAACATTTATTTCACCATCGCTCACCATTTGTGTTTGTCATTAAATTTCAATAAAGCTGCCCATAAATGGAGGTCAAACTGATGTTTCCTGTCCAAATTAGGTCTTTGGTATTCTTGTAGGAACCCTCTCCACTCGTCCATTTAGGATTTTTGTTCAAACCTCTTTCTCTCAGTGAGATGAATTTAGGGTGCATTTGGTGTAATTATGAACATAATTCCCTCACTGACTATCTCTGCATCAAATATCTGCAGTCAGTTAGTGTTTGGTGTCACTTATATGGAGGTTTTTCCTGCATAATCACAACCATTTAACTCACATTTAATCTAATGAATTATTTATTCAGGCTACAACAATTTTAAATAAGTTTGTACCAACCAACAGCTGTACATTATATAGCCGCTCATTATACTACCCCCAGCACATTGTTGTTATTGGGGCCATGAGGTGTAATTATGAATATGTGCATCTGTGATATAGTGTTAGCAGGTGTTTGCTGACTGTGTTGTTGGCAGGTTTGTTTAGTTGGTTTCCCACGGGACTTCATTTGACCTGGGGCATCTGCTGCCCCCTGCCCACTTTCTGCCCTTCCGCCCCCTCTTTTATCTGTGCTTATTGCCTGCTGCTTTACCACACACTCGGAGAAAAACAACAGATGTATCCTTGTATAATTAGAATGGTGTTTGCCGTGTTTTTTAGGTGCACCACGAGCATTTTTTCATCTGAATTTTGTCATTGCCTTGTTTGTGTTAAGGCATTTAAAAGGCCTCATTCAGATAAACTGTTCAGGTTTGAACAGGACTGCGTGTGTGTGTGTGTGTGTGTGTGTGTGTGTGTGTGTGTGTGTGTTTGGAAGGTGAAAAAGAGATGTGATCAGCTTTAGAAGGAGCGACAACAGGTACATATTGAAAAGGTACATATTAGCACAGCTGGGTCCATCTGCAGCAGCGTTGGCTTCTGTCTGTTTATTTGTATTCAGGTCAGAGTGTCAGAAATATTCTCCTGTTTGTGATCGGTTACATCAGATGGGCGCGAATGGAGACAAAGTCATTTAGTGAACACAAACTTTAGGGACATGCATAATTGGATTAGCATGCGTGACACAAGACAGCAGTCTGAACTCATATCGACGTGAGGTTATTGATGCCATAAGTCAATAAAGAAGTTGCCTTGAGGGTTGTTGGATCAAGAATGCAGGTATAGACATTAGTGACAGGAACGGAACCAATCGTCTTCAAAGGCAAATATAAATGATTTTATCTTTTCTGGTTAAGTTCAATGCTATCCTCTAGTAAACAAAACATGCCTTTGAGGAAGTGTTTAGTTATTTTCATGTCGGCCATGAATCTCAGTGGATCAGCAGAGTTATTGCAAACTGACCTTTATTAGCCAGGCAGTTTCAGACTGTTTTGTTCTTTTGAGGTTAATGAATCCCTGAGTGTTGTGTAAGTAAGCAGTTGTAGTTGGATGTTAGCCTTCATGAAGGTCTCGTTGCCTGCTGTAAATTTCAAATAACAGAAAGTCAAATTTCTTTGTCAGCATAACTGCTTCTACACAGACTTACATTCAGCAGGTGAAAGAAAGTTTATGAGTTTCTTTAAAATGATTCACACCCAGATTTTATCACACAGAGATCATTTCCCCTGACTTCCCCTCACAATGGGAACTATTTTAAGCGTTGGCTCATTAATACACAATGATTGGATTCATTGTTCTGCTGTCCTGATGGATGTGCTCTGAACTTTTCCTTCTCTCAACTCCCACCTCAATCCCATCTTCAATCTCTGGTTTGAATTTCCTCCCTGAGAATGGAGCCCCATTGTCGTCTGAGCGTTGAGATAAATCAGTCGCCGATGCCTTTTGTGGTTTCAGCTCATTTAAATGAAATTGCATTAGCCGCGCTCCATCAAACATTTCATAATGACAGCAGTTCTACCTTAAATCTCCATCGGCCTTTATACATTTTAACAACTGCTGAAGACACACTCGGCCTCTGTTGTTACAGTTTATACTCCATTTCCACACTGTATTCAGATCCATCTAGAAATGCATTGACAAGCTTTCCTTTATGAGCTTATAGCCTCTTTGTGGTGCGCGACTACATGTCAGACAGCTTTTATTAAACTATGAATCTCACATTAGCCTTCCTGAACACTCTGCTCTGCTCACTTTGTAAATGTGTCTCCTGTGAGTAATAGTCTGTAAATCTTGATGAAGTCTGATTTTTTTTTTTTTTCCAGCTTTTAAAATTCAGAACATTTCTCCTTTTTCCCATCATGAGTCTTGTCTGAGATAGTCAGCAAAAACACGCAACTGTGACCTTTTAAGAAATTAAGAGTTTGGGTCCAAACCAGGGCTACATCCATCTTTACCACATTTTTGTCACCTTGTATGGCTAAAAGTGGATGCTGTCATCTGTGCTCTGGCGGCCCTTTTGACCCCTTCACCCAGAATTATGGTATAAATTGTGAGGGCTATTTTAACTCCAGGATTTTTGACATTGACAGTGGGGTTGGCTGTAAATGGCACACGGAGAGTGGATTGCCACTCTGCCTGCTGCGCGTTCTGCTGCAGTAAGTCTGCTCTGGGTGCTATTTATACTATACCTTCACAGCAGTGACACGGCTCTCCTTCACGAACTCCCATTTAGGAGTAGTAGAAGATCAGGAAAGAAGCATTATTTTGGTCTGTTGTGCAAAATAACAGGTCTGTTCTCTATTTATGCGTCAGATTTGGGATAATTCAGAAGGAATACATCAATAAATAAATAACATAAATAGATCATTGCAGCATTACCCCATTATTATTCTTTTAGCACTGTCATATTATAATGGCATCATCTGGCCGCTTGGTTGGCTTGTCTGTTATCAATATTATGCCAAAAACCACTTGATAAATGGGGATGAACCAGATTGTTGGGCCTTGGCAGAGGCAGGTTTTCTCCATTGTTCGTGCTGATCCGCTGTACAAAGACACCAAACAGCCCGTAATTTAAAATTCCTGAGTTTGCTCCAAAATGTATTGTTCCGTAGCCCATTTTCTCTCCCAGGTCGAGGTGGAAAGAATCCCTAATGTGGTAATATTTTTTTAATTTCTAATGCATATATGTAAAAAACAAACAAAAAAAAACATGTATTTTGTGTTTATATTTTAAAAAGTGTTTATGAACGTACTCGTAGGTTCTTGAAGTCCAACACAGGCAAACTTTATGTGTATCGACTTGTGTGTCTGCCCATATCTGTGTCACGTTCCAGTGCTCAAGGCTCGGTTTCAACCATAATGAAGCTTTTAAGTAGAAGAATGAGGAGTGGACAGGGTGTTAAGGACAAGAACCGGCAGGGAAATCAGCTGTCAGAAGCCACATACTTCCGTTCTTCCCATTAATTACTTTGGGGGAAAGAAAGGTGAATGCTAAATGAGTATTGATTGTGGTGGGCCAGTACACGGGACTGGTTTTGCTGGCCTTTCCCACATGTCATTGCCTCTTCTCGTCCCCATTAAGTGGGAACAAGGAGAAACAAGGGGCAAGCTAGGACCCAATTAAATCTGGGACCTCGAGATTATCCAACCGACTAGCACACAAAGCAGATAAAAACACTTTTTATACATCAGCCTGTTTGTAACTTACCAAAAAGTTAATTATATACTGGCTAACTATAATATCTATATTGAAGGACTCTTTTAGGTCATTATTATGAGATCTTTGTGCATTTTTTCAACCCAGATTTCATTTAAATGTAGCTGTTAATTCTTTTTTTCTCAGACATTTTGTCATGTTCCACCTTTCTACAACAACTCAGTCAAAGTGGGCAGAAATAACCCAGCACAACAGAAAAGAATCTTTTTTTTTTCCTCTCAGTTTCCCACTCCAGCTCTCTGATCCTTGCTTTTGTTGCGTGACTGATGATTTTAATTACCTGTTAACTCCCTGTACTCAGCAGATACACATGATAAATGGTCTGGGTGACTGCTGTAGTCACCATCTGGATGAAGCAGAGGGACCTTAAGTACCTTTAATACACTGTCATAGTAGAGACAGCCACCACAGCAGGGGTACTTTTGGGGTGGAGGGGTTGCAGGTGAACAAGAAACCGTCCCAGTTTAGATCGGTTGACAGCTATTTAGTGTCATAAAAGTCACAGCCATTTTTTTCCCTTTCTGAGGCTGCAGGTAGCAACAATATGAAAGAAAGCCTGTATCACCGCAGCAGGGGAGGACGACTGTGGGAGATGATTGGTCGGGAAATTGCAGCACTTGGTATGGAGATTGTAGTGAGATATGGCAAGGAAGGTAAAGCTGAGGGACTGGATTCAGAAGTTATGTTAGCTGCACCACAGACAGACAATTTTGCCTTGTAAACAGGTATTTTGTATCTACAGTGTATTACAGTACTTTGGCTGCCATCTTCTTACTGAGAGAGTGGACCTTATTTTTTGCTGGGTTTTGTAGTTGCTGTCATCTCCAACCACTGAGCATAGCAATTGACAGATGTGACAGTGGCGTCAAAATATGCACGTGAATCTTTCCCACAAAAACCACATTGCTCGAGCATTCAGCACAGCACACATAGGTAATACTGGGATGCAACCCACAGAGGTCAGTGTTAATGAGAAAACAATTTCAATTATGCTTGCCTGATTGAGTAGAGCAGGTGGGTAATTTATTTAACTCAGATATATGTAATTAGAGTCTGCGCTTTCTTTGACTCCCTCGGACGGGCGGGGCTGTGAGTTTGTTTGAACTGGGAGTTCGTGGAGGAGAGCAGATGAACTCTGCTGTAATGGGAATGACCCCAGAAATTAATGAGTGGTAAAGACAAAGTCCCCGAAGTGGAAGCCATGTCACTTGAGTTGTGTCTAAGTGTTTGTACAAGCAGCACACACACTTAAGCACACACAGATCTTACAAATGTGGCATTGCTCTGACTGAGGTCCCCGCGGTAAAGTTGGAGCCATCTTGAGTAAATTCAGTTTATTAGTTCCCCAGAGCAAGTGAAGTCATTTTCTAAACCCACACAGTCAGATATATCGAACCAAATTAATCTGAATTAGTTGAATCGAACATCTTTGTATCTATAGAACGTTGCGCGTGTGTTGGCGGCCGCAACCCTTTTCCTTCAAGTCAGCCGTGAAGATGGCTGCTTGGAGACAAATGAGAGCAGGCCGCGAGTCAAACACGAGCAGACATCCAGAAAAAGCGCAGGGGTATCAATATGACACTTGTAAACAAGGGCAGCCTTTGTGTGCGTACGTGTTGTGCTTCTCTCGTTCTATTGGCAGTGAATCAGCGGTGTAAGGACATCGTTTAAGCTCCCGCGCAGCATCAATACCGCCTCTATTGATTTTTTCCAAACAGTTAATGGAAGCCTTCAGGGCAGGAAAGCTAATTAAAATCATATGCAGGTCAAGCTCATTTAAGGACTCCCCATTAGTTTGTGTTGAGCTTAACCATGCTTGACTGGAAAATCCATCCATAGGGCATTGTAATTGACTGGTGCTTCTAATGGCTTTCCAATGCTGCCACATCTCAGGCACGGAGGGAGTTCCTCTGGCATAATTTATGCCGCTGCTTTCACAATTCAAATATGACATTTGTACAGAGGTGTGTGCTTCATGACCCAAAGTATTGTCTTTCAAAGGAACCTCCAGTTGTGTTTTACAATTAAACTCTAACTTTTCTAACACACGAATATAAGATTAGAACACCTCGTAAAACAAGGCTGATTTGATGATGTCATGTTTAGGTTGTGTTTATTGTTCCCGGTCAGTGTTCAATATGCATACAGCAGTCGCTTCCCTGCTAGCGCCATCCTCCGCACCTGTCACGCGGCGCGACACCCTAGCACGCCTCGGCCTCCTCAGAGAGGTTCATTAGAGTTAGATCTGATAAAACTCCCTTGAGAAGAAGTCTGTCTGCCGCTGTCGACAAAGCAGAGGATATTTCTCACTAACACTCTAACACTTTCTGAGTAAAGCCCTCATATTATAATCATTCACAACATAATTATTCACAACAGCTAATAAAATGCACTATTATTATTGTTAGGGTTAGGGTTAGCTTATTGTTTTGCAGCAAAAAAGAGGGTTTATTTTACACTCTAGCTGCTCCCCACACACAGAGTTTAGGATAAAAGAACCCATGCACACCCACACACACACACACACACACACCTGCATGTAGTTGTGTATGCTTGTGTGCATACACACAATGCCCTTTCAGCCTGCTGAATATGCTAATATTATTACTCGTTATCACTCACGCATGATATTATATTGTTATATTTTTTGATAACACTTCACTCAGCATTACCAACGGTTTAATTTGTATCAAGTTTAAGGTTATTAGGGAGAAGTCATGCATTCAAATCTATTACTTTAAAAGTGCAAGTGACTGGTCTAAAGATGGAACACAGTTGACCACTATAATTCTTGGCTGCTTGTTTACACGTATTTAAAAATGGAGCAAGTGAGCAAAGATGTTATAGTTTCAATATCGAAATATATAAAATGCATCCTCACCACTGTCTGACCCTGAAGAGTGGGCTTGAAAAATATGGTACTATATGTATCTACACTCTGAGGGATGCATTGTGCATCCTCAAAGAACAAAGCTAAATCCACGTGAGAGTATGTGAAGAAATGTGGCACAGCAATGGAGAGCAAATAGACAAAAAGGAGGAATGGATTAAAAAAAACAAAAGGAATTCGGTAAGGGATGAAAGGAACATAGATGCTCACTTTCAGCTGCTTCTCTCAGATTAGTAGCTGTAGGTCTCTGGCTAACAAGCTCACACTCCTGCAGCCTCCATCTTTCCCAGCCTCCAGCCCTAACCCCGGCACAATTGACCACATCCGGCAACCCCAGTGGCCATTTACTCACTCAGAACCCAAAGCTTCCAGTAATACCCAGTCTCAAATAAAACGAGGACACAGACGAGCTTCCCGAGACTGAGAAGGGCTGGGAAAAAAAAAGGGTCTGTATCATCGTTTTGCAGAATTCACCCGAGAGGAGCAGACTCTTCTACATAATGATTCAGCTCAGTAACGGTAGATGCTATACTTAATATATAATAATGTGTCTGAGCATAGTTCTGCTGCTGTCTCGTGGGAGCGCAGTGTTTACTCAGCAGTAATTCACGCGGGAATGCTGCAATTTCAATTAAAGCCAGATGACATAATGGGACAGGGATGCACCCAGTCCAGCATCGCATTTTCATTTATTTTAAACGGATGTGCAGTAATCGGCGGTTGGTTGGCATAGCTCTGGCAAGCTCTTTTTAGGTGCTCCTAGTTTATCCCACAGTCATTCTTAATTTCTTGTTGCATTCTGTCATTTGTCTGCTGTAAACTGGCTGCAGCCCACATAATTGCTCATTTTCAATTCATTGCATGATCAAACTGACTGCACGCTGCGGTCAACTGCTTCTCCCCAGATCAACACGTCCCAGCGTACAGCTTCGCTAGCAGCCCTGTAAATCTGTATGTACAATAAATATTCACTAAGTGTTGACAATATAAAAGGTCAGAGCTGGGATGTTTAGCCAGAATTGCTGTTATTTTCACCCCGGCTTACAGAAATTGCACGGTAACACCTCGAATGTTTCCTGCAAAGCTACAACAAGCACACACTCACACACCAAACACATTTTCTCAAGTGGAGATGTATTTGTAGAGAGGTATGAAGACTAATGAATAAATTATTTCTTCTTCTGCGTCTCTGTGGGAAAGCAGTTTGAAGTACAGGATGATGGAGTGGAACCTTGAATTTGTGTTCTGTTTGCTTCTGTATTAAAATCTGTTTTGCAGCCTCGTGCTGATTATTTCGTGGCGCATTAGCCTTGTTAATTTTTCATCAAGATGATCAGCAAACATGGCTGATGTGTGTGTGTTGGTGTTTGAACCAGGTCCGTCTCTAATTGGGGCTCTGAAGAAGGACTGGGCGTCTCCCAATAGCATTGCTCTCTCCTGGCAGCAGCCTGAACAGACAACCCTGCCCATCCTGGAATATGAGATCAAATATTATGAGAAGGTAAAGTTTCTTCACCTCATGAATTCACTTTCTACATGCATGTAGATTGTCCTTCATAACCGAATCACTGCGTTCTGGTTTCTTCAACAGGAACACGAGCAACTGAGCTACTCGTCAACACGCACCAAGGCTCCCAGCGTCATCATCTCCACTTTGAAACCAGCGACCTGGTACATTTTCAGTGTGCGCACCCGCACGGCTGCTGGATATAACTCATACTCTCCCAAATATGAGTATCAAACTACCGGAGACTGTAAGTATAGAACGAAAAACCACCCAATTTACCTGTAATTTAGTTCCCTCTGTAAACAGAACTCCCGTGGGTGCCTATTAAGCTTCACTCTATGTTACTTCTCATATTTCTTGTTCTGTTTATTTTGCCCTCCGGAGAGTCTTTGTTTCACTTTATCACATATAATAATGTGTACTGTTTCAGAGTTAATTTGATGAAGCCATTACTGCAGCAGGTAATGTCTTAAAGTTACCAAAGGAGACTTGATGGAATTTTTAAGTCATATCTTGTCTCTATAAAAGGCAAAAAGGAATCATGTGACATTATTTCATTGTATCTGTTATAGATTATTAATGGCAAGATTCATTCCGGGGTCACTTTGATATACGAGTGTAATCACACTGACCCTTACGTAAATGCAAAGCTGTAGCTCTTCTTTCATTGTTTCATTCTTGTTTTTCCTTTTGGCCATTTTCCCCTCTTGTAGGGAAGTAAGCAGCTAACAAGCGTCTTTGAGTACCGAGAAAAGCGCTTTATTATTATTGTTTCTGATCACATTTTTGTTAAATGTCATTTCCTACGGTAAAACTCTTAAAGGTCAAGACGTCAGTCACCTAAGAGCCTCAGAGCAGATGAATTCAGTTGGTACCCTCCGTGTTGTTGGGTGTATTTTCAGGGTTGGAGAATGGCTTTGTTGCACGTCTGCTCATAAACCACTCAGGTCCAGCTGCTCTTTTATGTGGGGTCAGCCATTGTCGAGGGCTGATTTGGCTTCACAGCGGGCCTTCTCCGTTCCAAAACCGCCGAGCTTTATCTGCAGATCAGACAGCGCTCGGCCGATCCTTTGTACCCGCTCTCGTTTTATCTGGAACCGAAAGCAGATTTGGACCCTGTCGCTCCATCTCCCCCCCGTCAGTCAGTCTCTCTGCCTGTCAGTCACTCTCGTTTTGCCACATGTCTGTCACTTCCACCTTTCTCTTTCCAGTTTGTCTCTATCGTTCTTGTGTCACCCATTCTCTCCGTCCCTCAACTTGCATCTATCACCCCCCAAACACACACACACACACATCCGACACATCTGCTTAGTTAGTGATGTGAAGCTGACAGACGATTGTCTTGTGTGATCTGGCTACTGTCACCATCGCTAACCCCCCGCCAAGTGTTCCGTAATTACTTTTATCCAAAACAAGCGGGCGCATGCGCACGCACACACACACACACACACACACACGTCCATGACACCGGCCTCCAAAACACTGTATAAAACCCCCACACACCCCCATCTCTGCTACGCACCATGATCTCCAATTCATATTCATTAAGCGTGAAATATTATAGAAATAAGTTTGATAATTGTAATCATCTTTCAATTATCTCAAATTCGTTAGCCTGCCGACAAGGCCGAGAGAAGAGAAAATCATGAATATCAAATGGGACCAATTTCTCCAAATGATCATGGACTAAATCACAATTTCATGAATGAATAATATTAATTAATCAGCAGCAGGCGTATGAATCATTCCACCACGAGAGGTTGATGAAGGTTTTTTTTTTTTTTGCATGAAAAAGAGCGGATCAAACATCACCACAATCTCTGCCAAACGAGTGTGTTTGGTCGCACTGATGGGAAGCATGTGATGAAGCTCGTTTGGATGAAAATTTCCCCCCTTTCTCCTCACTTCTTTGCCATTTTATTCCCTTCCCTGTCCTCACTGGCTTTATCATCCTATCCCTAATATTTAATATCCCGTTCTTTTCTTCATTTCTGTTCCCCTAACAATTTCTCTGTTCCGCCCTCAGCGTCAGACATCGCCTCTGACCAAGGCCAGGTCCTGGTCATCGTCACGGCAGCCGTGGGAGGCTTCACCCTCCTGGTCATCCTCACCCTCTTCCTTCTGATCACTGGCAGGTAAGTGCACATCACTTGCTTTGGATTTAAGCGTCTGCAGATGTCAGAAACCTTTCATTTGCCTGAGTATGTCTGAGCCTTAAAGTGGAGCCATTTTTTCTTTTGAAAAGGTGTAATCAGACAAAATGCAGGGAACAGATTCCATTGTTATTATTTTTAACGTAGCAAAAGACCTTAGGTACCTTATATAGCTCTTCCTTCTTTCTGTCTCAAGCCCAAACTATCTTGGTTGTGATTAGTTTCTTTATCTGTGGGGGTTTAATGTGAATTTTTGTTTTTAGCAGCAGAGATTTCTGTAAAAACATAAACTTTTAGGAGTATAGGAGACTGAAATGCGACCCCAACCAATATTTGAAGACAAGGTTTTGTTTTTCTTTTTCATTTTTTTCAAGTCTTGCAGATATGACCTTGGTGATTCAAACCTTGCTGTCTCATCTCTCATCACTAGAAAGTTTATTGTCAGTGGAAATGAAAAGAAAGCTTAAATTTCCACTCCTGCCAACTGTTGGTGCTTTTAGAATCAGATTTATTTACTTGAAATATGAACTCACATTTGCTGTCTGATCAACAAAATTAATTATAAATGAATTATAAATTGATCCCTTTGAACTTTTTGGGGTTTGTTCAGCAGAAATATGATGGTGCATTTAATACTTTTTAAAAAGTCACACCGTTGTCATAAAAATATGACATTGTTCTCCATGTTTTTATTCAGCAAGATGGACAGTAGTAGATTTATGTTCAGCTGGACGCAGACCTCAGTGGAGCGCGTTTTTCCTAGCCAGAGTTAATGGGGAGTTCACCATCTTTAGACAGGAAAATGCTACACACATAGGAGGTTCTGTGGTGAGATTTTGTCAGTTTAGGAGGTGCAGTAGTCTGCAGTGGTTGTTTTAGTGATCATCTTCATCATGATTTCATGATTTGCCCTCTTTGTGACCTTTTGACCCTGTGTAGGAGTGACTATTGCTCTTTTCCAGTTTCTGAAAAAAAAAAACAAAAAAAAAAAAACAGCGCAAAGCCGAGCTGCCTGAAAAAGACAAGAGCTACTTTAATACCATACAACTCAAGCAAACTTGACAGAGTGTTCAAAAATTTCCAGTCAGTATTGCTAGGGTCTAATATTCAGCTTTTGTTTACATAGCATTCCTGTTAAAGCCGGCTATAACCTTTTTTACAAGCATGGGTTTATTGTATAAAAACTTGTAATTGATGCTAAAATGCTAAATTTAGATTACAGTTTAGTTTGCAGCTACTGTTGACTTTTCTGTGATCCAAAGGAATGAAAGGCTTTTTTAACTTCTTCTGTTTTCTCTCTAATATTTCTGGATTTCATCCATTCTTCAGAGCTCTGTTTCCTCTGTAGATAGATGTGCGACGCTGAGGTGAATGTGAGGGGTTCCAGGGCCACAGTGGGGTGGTTTGAATTACACTGACACTTTGATTGGGGCTCTGGGCAAGGTTGTTTTCGTGTACGTGTGGGTGTGTAGGGAGCTTGTGAATATGCACTGTAACAATGCACCACGGAGGAAGAAGTCAAGGTCTTTGTGTGTCAGTGTCTTTTTAACATGAAAGGCCGGTGAGACAGAGGGATGGGCGGATAAAGCGGATCAGAGGACAGGACTGGAGAAGGCTGATAAAGGCGCATGCCACCCTTCCTTTAATGAGCAGCTCGACCCCATCAGTAAAGGTCAACAGTCGCTTTCTTAATCCCCTTCTTGTCCTCTCTGCTGGTGTTACCCGCCATGTTATCAGCTCTGTCTATCAGTGTCCACGATCCCACAGACTTCGCTTAGCTGAAGCTCAGTCGGCAACCTGCAGCTCGTGGTCCTCTAACACCAGCTCTAATTTGGCAACCCAGATTATGTTAAGTCGTCAAAGAGGAGACGGCTCACATATGCTCACACACTTGCACACTTGTAGAGTTTCTACAGTGAGGTGTGAGAACTTTTAGGTCCAAAATTATTCATTTGTAAAAAATTAAGTGATAATAATGTAAAAAGCTCATCAAACCCAAAGCGTAGGCCTAGGTTACACAGTCAGAGCCATCTAAATACCCACTGGAGGGCAGTAAAGAGGCTTTGCTCTTGCCATCGTTAAATAATCATGTTATTTCACCACAGCTTTTTGGTTGTATCACAGCTCTCCTATTTCCAACAGTCCTTAACCCTCTCTGCCCACCATATCCCAGGATTTGCTGAGCACAGTTTAAATATTTTATGGCATGTTGAGAAAGGAAAGAATTACCTATTCCATCCAAGTGTTATTTGCATTATGCCGGGTTGACAGCAAATGTCATGTCTATGTAATTCACTTGTTATCAAGGGTCCGGATCGCTTTGTTCTGTATGAGTTGTAGTTGTTTCATTTGGCCACCAGGGGGGCAAAAAACAAGTCAACCAACACACTTAAACCAGTCAGTAATAATTTCAGACAACGATGCGAAGAGCAGTATTATTGTTGATTCATGGTTGTGCTTCCTCCCAGCTGATGAATTTTAATCATTTTCTTTTCTTTTATTGTTGCTCTGGGTAGCTATCTCACACAGCTCTTCCTGCAGTGGCGGTTAGCACTCGGTGTGAATTGGGTGCTGGAGAATAGTCCGATATGAAAGTCATTTCTGTGGGGAACGACTCTCTGCAGTTTCAGCACTCTTGTATGTGTGGTGCACATGGTGATCGGGAGAACTGTGTTTACTGGGTTTGAGCCAAGCTAAAAAGAACACCTTTTAAAATCCCATTCGTTATTGTATATAACGATATATGCATTGATAATCTAAAAATGAAAGTGTTTTTAATCACAAATGCCATCTGAAACTTACAGCTGCATTCAGACCTGTACTATAGTAAGACTATTTTCATACTAGCTTGTTTGTATTTGTCTCTAGACCATCACAGTTAAGTGGCAAAGTGCTGTGTTGGCTGTGGCTGTGTTGAAAAAAAAATGAAACTACCTTTATTTAATTATTTATTAACGAATCCTAGTTTGAAAGCAAAATGTTGATCTGTTGAAATCACCCCTTGATGAGTAATACAGGTTTCATCAAAGCTGCGCGGGTGGTCTTTTCCGTTTCCAGCTGATTGCTCATTTCCCATTGAAAAGGTCAAATTGGCAATGGCATTTTAGTGGTTGTTCATTTGAACAGAAATACATTTATTTTGATACTTAACATGATTGTTCTGTTTTTTTTTTCTCCTCCATTCTTTAATCACTACACAAAGCATAGATGTTTGTGTGAAAATGTACCTTTAATATTTATGACATTTTGCCTCTAATCAACTCTAAAAAAAAAAAAAAAAAAAAAAAAAAAAAAAAAAAAAAACGGGGGCGGGGGGAGGGTTTAGTATTATTATTACAGTGCATTTGCCTTTTACTTCCAGAATGTAATGGAATATGGATGTATTTTAAAATCAGTACTTACAAAACCGATTAACTCATCATTCTACACCTACGAGCTTGTGTCAGGTTGGTTTTCTTTTCAAGATCGCCTGTGTCAGTCTGTATTGTATGTTTCTTGTACACTTCCTGTTTAATTTTGAAAGTTCTGTCTTCCCTTTTCCCCGTTGTCATTGTCAGTTTTAATTCCTCTCTTTGTCCACCCCCCCCCCCGATTATTTATGCGATTCACCTGTAACTTGTTCCCTAGTGTATTTAAACCCGCCCCACTGCGTATTCCTTGCCAGATTGTCTTTGTATCCTTGTACCTTAGTGCTCTAGCTTTACCTCTTTTTTGACTCCCTAGATTGACTGGATTGTTTTGGAATTGTCCCTGCTCCTTGCCTGTTTGGTTGCCTGAATCTGCTTACCTTAGCCTGTTGCTAAGGTAGTTAGCATTAAATTAAAGTTTAAAGCTGTAACTACTTTATCTTGTCTGGGGAAGACAACTGAAAAGACTGAAAATCTGTTCATTCTCATATGACATAAATGCTCCAAACAAATTGATAGGTTTTATTATTATTGACATTGAAAGTGAAAATTAGTGATTTGTCACATTACTAGTGTTATCATTTTGAGCCTTGAACTGGAACCACGGCGCAGTAAAATCTGTCAGTGTGGCATCAGGAGTCAGTGCATGACGCAGATCTTTGTCCCTCAGCTCTGCCAGCGTCATCTCTCATCTGGACCACAGCAATGTGGAGGCGCTGGGGTGGAGGAGAGGTGGAGCTGTCAGCGGAGGGACGCTTCTCCTCTGAAGTGACAGAGTGAATGTCACAGATCTCTCTCTCTCTCTCTCTCTCTCTCTCTCTGTCTCTGCTGGGGGTTGGGGTCAAACCTCTGCTTCTTCTTCTTATCTGTTGAAGTTTATTTGAAGCACACATCACAAGACATGACCCTTTTTTCTGTTGTCTTATTGGTTCAATTGAATGCAGGTACATAACAGCAATCAACCATTTATGTCCTCACCATGGTCTTTTATGCATGGAAAATAGTTAGGGACGAGGTTCTTGTAAACGTCAACAGGCTAGATTGAGCAGGTCAGAGAGCAGTTTGACTGCAAGACTGTGGGTCTGTCACCAGAACAGATTCTGACATCCATTCAATTATCTTCATCATCATTTGAAAGATGAAGGATTTTTTTTTTCCAATCCTATTTAAAGCTGGTTTAAAAGTCCTAACTTTTGTTTTTCCTTTAAACTGTGATCTCTATGAATCATTAAAAGTGATAGCTGATTATACAGAACCACTGCAGAATGAAACCGGTAGATTTTAGCACTATTCTTTATTTTAACATTGGCGATTTGGTGTCTTTGTAATAATTATTCATTTTGTTCCAGCTGATAATAATGGAAGTTATAGTCTGTCCATCAATCTGTGTGTTCTGCAGGTGTCAGTGGTACTTCAAGGCCAAGATGACATCAGAGGAGAAAAGGAGGAGCAGTTACCAGAATGGACATGGTAAATCAGCCAGCCTCCTTTTAACCTGATGGATTTGTAAAAGAAAGCGTGGCATCAGTGGGGAATTTGTCTAAATTTTGACATATATACAAAATTGTGGAGCCTTTGCTGACAGGCAGGGGACAAACGAAGGAGTCCATTGTTCTCAATAACAGCGTGTTTTTCCTTGCATTCCGCACGCTGTGTAGATCATCTTCATGTGTTTCTGAGGAGCGCATACTCATGCAGGAATGATGAATGCACGCCGCAGGCATATGGAGAATACAAAAAAACTGCAACTTCTTATTGTTATTTGCACCAGCAAGTGAAGAAGGTATCTTAGCAGATGTGGTATTTATAGATTTAGGAATTAAGACATTGGAGAAGAGATTAAAACCAAAACAAACTTATCTTTTACCTCTCAGCCCCTCTGGTATTTTGTATCAGCTCCCCTCAGGTTTTATTTGATGTTCTACATGAGGGTTTTTATGGTTATTGTTATTATTCTGGTCACAGAAGCGCGTCCCTGAGCTGTCTCCACTGCTCCGTCGTTTTTTGTTTTTTTTTTCATCTTTTAATTCATTTCATTCCTGACATTAAAAACATAAATTTAAATGAGTGCTGCAAAGTGAAAATGAGCGGAAAGATTAGAATGAGGGGGAGACATGGGGGAATTTACAAGAGACGGTGAAAGACATGGTTATCGAGCTGTGCCAGAATTCGCGGGCTCTCTGTGTTAGAATGCAAACATATACATTTTAAATATATATTTCATCATCTTTGATGTTTTAGTTGGTGAACATTGGCCTGGATGCAGAGATATCTCTGTTTACAGATCAACATTGGCTGAAATCCATTACGAAACACTGAGAGAATTATGCATTTTGACAATATCCGACAGAAAGACACCCAAAACCCAGGCTTAAAGTCTTAGGGATGTGGAAAAAAGGAGTAACATAAGATGCTGCCTTACAGTGCCTTTCAGTGACCAGGTACAGACTTTAATATTAACTTTATTAATTCTTCACTCTTCTGCATTAATCAGTCACTTTTGCAGTATTTCCAAAAGGTCAAAGTTTAAATGCTGGTGCAAATTCATAAAGACATGTCTAACAAACCTCTGGTTGTTTATTCCCCAGCTGACCCCAGTGTCTTGTGACACTCTTGGAAAGAGGTGTGTAGGGAGTAGAGGCCAGGTTCCTCTGGGTTCTCTGTGTTCTTGCTGTTGAGTCAGGGGTTCAAGAAAACAGACTTTGATGCCGTATTGATCCCTGCAGGAGCAACACAGCTTTTGTCTGTATCCCACCTTCCTCACCCCGCCTGTCCCATCCTCCCTGCAATAGGAGGGAGGAAAAGGTCAAGAGCCAGAAGAGCCATAGCTTGGATATTTTGACTGGTCCTCACAACTTCAAAGGCCTGTTTAAGGGTTAAGACTTAGTTCTAAGGTTGGGGTTAGAATTGGGTTTAGGTTAGGGTCAGGGTCAGGATTAGTTGGGATGGTTAGGGTTTGGGTAAGGGGCTGGGTAATACATTATGTCTATGAAAGTCCTCACAAAGACAGAAGTACAAGGATGTGTGTGCCTGTGTGTGTGTGCGTGTATGTGCACACTCTTGCCAAAAAGGCCATATTGTACTTCAAATGGGCTAACTTGCTTAATTGCCTCCTAGCTCATACTCAACAGCAGAGGGGACATGTGTCTCAAGAGTCACCAGATGTCCCATGATGCACTGCAGGTCATTTGTTTCTAGTGACTTCAACAAAACATGATCTTTTGTGTGTTTGTGTGTCTGTGTGTATTTGCTGCCTGAAACCAACTCTATTACAATTTTAAATTCACTCCTTATTTACTTATTTCAAATCAAGCTTTTGCGTGTTTCCCCTCAGTAGCTGCAGATGCAGTCTCTCGGGTAACGTCCCTGGTCGGTAGCAACAGTAGTAAATATTGATAGTGGCAATAAAAATCGTAGCAGTAAAATGTTTATGTAAGACTTGGGGCTAATTTTACCTTCAAAACTGTCAAGGCTGTCGGATTTGCTCTTAGATTGTGTCTCCTCCTACAGTCCCCTTTCCAGGAATAAAGACCTACGTAGACCCTGATACATACGAAGACCCCACACAGGCTGTCCACGAGTTCACCAAAGAGATTGACCCATCAAGGATCCGCATCGAGAGGGTGATCGGAGCCGGTACACACTTTTACACACTCTTGTTTCCGGATGATTTGTCTCACGTCCTGCCCTTGAGAATAATAAAACACCCTGTAGAATCTATATTATTCCACATATGCAGCTGTTTTGTATCTGACAGATTGCTGCTTCTTGTGTCATTTTCTCAGGATTAGTCCTTCAGAGAACAAAAGAAAGAATGAGACTAGATTCAGGGTTTTAACTCATCAGTGGAGATATAAATACAGAGCTCAGACTCAAACTGCAACACTGCCCCCTGATGGCTCAGTGCTCCCCATGCAGATGCTGTGCTGTTTAACTGTTCGCGTGTGTGTGTGTGTGTGTGCATGTGTTAGGTGAGTTCGGCGAGGTCTGCAGCGGGCGCTTGAGGACAGCGGGCAAGAAGGAGATCGCCGTGGCGATTAAAACACTGAAGGGGGGCTACGTGGAGCATCAGAGACGGGACTTCTTACGTGAGGCCTCCATTATGGGCCAGTTCGACCACTCCAACATCATCAGGCTGGAAGGCGTGGTCACAAAAAGTAAGTGGCAGTAGATGATGGAAGGTTCTAAAGACAAGTTTGCGGTTCTCAGTGCATTTTGCTCAAACTAAACTGAAACTTTACACCTTTATCAGTGACTGTAACACTGCTAAAGGCTGATCGACAGTCTGATCGACAAATTTGTGCATTCATTTGCTTGATGGCAGAACAGCATCGGTTCTTAAAGCCGAAGCATCTCGTTTTCAGGTACACATCCAAGATTGAAAGAAGCGCTGCTGTATTTAGATGCAGCTTTGATGTTTTGTGTTTATGCCTGCAGATTACTTATGCATTCTTAGTATATATGTGCTTTTTTCTATGGTGAGTAGCATGCACAGTTGCATCATTATGTTGTGCTTTTGTGCAGGAATGCACTTTACCTAAAAGTGTGTAGGTGTGTGTGTGTGTGTGTGTGTGTGTGTGTGTGTGTGTGTGTGGTGGGGGGTTCTTCTTTTTTATGGGCTCACCCAGAGCAACATATGGTTGTTTTTACAGGCAGTGTGGGAATATAAATGTACAACTTTAAGACTTTTCCTTTCACCTCCCTGAATGTAGATGAAAGACACTCCTTAACCATGCTTCCTTAATTCACCCGATGAAGGTCCTTAAAATCTAATACAGTTGCACAAAACCTGTTGGTTGTGTATCCTTTTCACTGCAAGATTATGTTTTTATCACGCAAATTATCACTGGAGCCACAACAATCACCCTGCTGAAAACTGGAACGGTCTGTGGAGTCACAGAACAATGAAGAATTGAAAAGATTGTGGATATGTGTGACCAGGAAGGACTTTAATAACAGTACTGGCTGGCTGCTTTTTCACAGCTGCTCCTGACCCCCGATTAAACAACAAATAATTCCTGTTTCGCCTCATATTTTTTAAACGCTTTTTTATTAATTTTTTTTTTTTTTTTTTTTTTCAAAACTTTTGTTCCTCTCATAATTTTTTGGAGCAGCTTTGAAAAAAAAAACAAGCCTGACTCTGAAGAACACTGTGGAATGAGAGCTGACTGGCAAAAATAAAAAGCAGAGTAAGCTGCATGGCAGACTTTGATTGACAGAAGAGTTTGATTGACACCAGCAAGACTTAACTCAGCAAATATATGAGCAGATGAAAAATACAGTATGTGCTTCATTTTGGCTAAAAACACTGATCATTATTCCAAACAGATAATTACCATTATGGATGTAGACAGGGACAAGAAATAGTTAAATCAAACCCGGCTTTCCGGAGCCAATTAGCGAAGTCTGAAGAGATGGAGACGTCCAGTCACAAACACACCTGTGAGCAGAGTCTGATGCATCACCTGTAGCAGTCAGTCACAGCACGGCACTCACAGTAATTAGTCTCTACTGAGCAACGACAGATGTATAGCAAGGGAGGGATGGTGAAAGACAAAACAGACAATATTCTGGTGTAAAAATGGTTATAGATTCATTATAATGTTGTTATATCAAATGGTGAAATGTTTTTAAATATATAGGCCAGTGTGATAGCCAGACAATTAAATGTTGGAGATGTTAAAAATGCCATTCATCTGGACATTCTTATACGTTATACCATAAAAGAGGAAGTGCTCGACACCCTCGGTGTTGCCTCCCGTCAGTGAGATTTCTCATTCCGCGTGAGAGAGACAGGGGAGAAAAGGCGTAAATTCAAAGTGTGAACTCGACGATCTTCCTTCCTTTAGCGCTGTAACACCTATATGTTCCCCTTCAGCTGATGAGAATGGTTTTACACTTCAATTGCGGATGAAGTGTGCAATGGTGTGGGCTTCCAATGGTGTGGGCTTCCAGTGTTGAGAAACAACAAAATGCATCTTGGTTTTGAATGGATATTTATGTACAACCTGGACTGATTTCGCCTGATGTGATAGATTAAATGTTGTAGTAACAGAGAAGTAGACAAGGTGTAATTATAGGATGTGTGTGTGTGTTCTCAGGCAGGCCTGTGATGATTGTGGTGGAATACATGGAAAATGGCTCATTGGACTCATTTCTGAGGGTGAGTGCAGATTTCTGACTAAACATTAGTTATGTAATTGTTTTGTTATATAATTCCTACCATTTTTTAATATATATTTTTCAGTTCATTCATTCTTGTGTGTCTCCCCTGTCAGCAACACGATGGTCACTTCACGGTCATCCAGTTGGTGGGCATGCTGCGCGGCATTGCGTCGGGCATGAAGTATCTGTCAGACATGGGCTACGTGCACCGAGACCTGGCGGCTCGGAACATTCTGGTCAACAGCAACCTGGTGTGTAAAGTCTCGGACTTTGGTCTGTCCCGAGTCCTGGAAGACGACCCGGAGGCTGCTTATACTACAACGGTACCAAAGACACATATACAAAGTTGTAGCAAACAGAACTCAAATGGATTTTTTTTTTCCTCTCATATTCATTCGTGGTTGTCAGTCGTTGTCAGTCGGCTCACTTCTCATAGCAAGAAGAAACTATCAAAGTAGAGAAAGAGTTTGCAGAGAACTGCCGAGAGTTGAGGGTGGGGGGGGGGGGGGATACTTCCTGACAACTACTGTGGAGCTCAATATCTCAGAATCAGAGCAGAAAACACTGCTCTGGTGATGGAAACCAGCAGGTAGCATGCTTTTCACTCATCAGAGCATTAAATCTAAAGGTGGAGTTCACGTGACCTTGACTTTGATTCCTTGTTAATGCAACAGCTGTTGTTGTAGCACATACTGTAAATTTTACGCTGACATAAGTTCTTGCTCCATAAAAGTAACCAAAAGGAGTCAGAAATTAGGGTAATTTGCTTTCTGCTGTGTTTATGTGCTGCGCTTCTCAATCACACTGATAAACCTTCTCCTGCAAAAGAAAGAGTTGCCAGAGATGGTAAAAGTTAACCTTCAGACCACTCTGTGTGCTGAAGTGATGCTGTTTTGTCTGAGCCCATAGTGACCTCCATTTCCCAGTCTGTATCAGGGTTATTGTGTGAAGAAAATTCTGCTTCTATGCTTTGGGGTTTAGATTTCAGCTCTGTGAGACTGTACTGGGGATGCACGGGAGTGAAGGTGGAGGTTAAGGTCGGCTCAGGTGGAATCTGAACTGACACATGGGGAAGTGCTGATAAAGTCTGCAGGACAGCGTTTGCAGGATTGATTCTTCTGCAATGCTGCGATATATGTTGATCGATTATGTGTCGTACACACAGGCATTATTATTTCGGTGTGTGTGTGTGTGTGTGTCTGTGTGTTCATCAGGGTGGCAAAATCCCGATCCGATGGACTGCTCCAGAGGCCATTTCATACAGAAAATTCTCCTCAGCCAGTGACACGTGGAGTTATGGCATCGTTATGTGGGAAGTGATGTCATACGGGGAGAGGCCATATTGGGAGATGTCCAATCAGGATGTGAGTGCTGGAGTGACAACACAACTGTTTATGGTGCATTTGTGTGATCTCTCTCTCTCTCTCTCTCTCTCTCTTTCTTTCTCTCTCTGTCCACAATCAGCTTCTTACACACCTCCTCATGCATCTGTCACCATTCGATTTCTGCCAACGCTATGCAACCATCTTGACTGTCAAAAGCTAATTTTAGACAGACAATCCACAAGAGGGGAGGAAAAAAGACGTGAGCACTAAAGTTTGAGAGTTCAGAGGAATTTGTGTTGGGCGTGAGAGGAGTTTAAAGCCAAGGAAGTAGCAAGGCTGAGCAACTCGCTGATCCCTAGGCTGTGGTCAGGGATTCAAAGGGGGTGTGGACAAGGCCGACCCATCCCTCTGTCAGCTGAGTGTGAAAGCTCCTTCATAAGCCCCTTCAGCTGTCTACACACAGGGCCATCCACACACACGTTCACTTATGGTTCCCTGGGTTTGGGGAGGATTTGTGGACTTTGGGAAGTGCTTTCTATGTCAGACAACTAACCTCCTGATTACCCACTCGCGACAGTTCAGCTCATTCAGAGATACAGTATGATGTGATAGGGAGTGTTAGCTTGCAACAAAGGGTTGGCTAAACACACAAAATATGCTGTTTTCTGCTAAATAGCAGACATTTCATCATGGCATTTCACTTGTGTGAAACTACACTGTATATGTGAGATGTAGGTTATGGGCTCCGATACTCATATCCAAGCGGATACATTAATGCACAAGTCCAACTCAAAGTACCAGTGCAGGAGAAAGCGCAAGTTTGGACTCAACTCTGAGTTTAGGCCTGAACTATTCTATCACTGGCCACTGCTTTAATAATTCCACAGCATCATTAAATGAGCAGTTTTTGTCATTCTGATTATAAGCACATTTCTTTTCAGGTGATTCTGTCTATTGAAGAAGGCTATCGGCTGCCTGCACCGATGGGCTGCCCCGTCGCCCTGCATCAGCTGATGCTTCACTGCTGGCAGAAGGAGCGGAGTCACCGACCAAAATTCACCGACGTGGTGTCCTTCTTAGATAAACTGATCCGTAACCCCAGCAGCTTGCTGCCCCTGGTGGAGGACATTCAGAGGTAGTTTACAACATTTCTTCCTGTCAGATTTAAGCTACCAGAAGTTATCTGGGAGCACTATTGTCTCAGTTAATAAAGTGTAAATACTTTCCTACTAAATAAAATTCATGATGCATTTAATCCCGCGCATAAAAGTGGGACCGAGAACATTTTTAGCTGAGAAACCAAATCTGACAGATGGCAGGACTTGATTTGACGCCACTTTATTTTCAGTCTGCCAGAGTCTCCAGAGTCTCCGGGGGAGGAAATGGACTACCCAATATTCATCTCCATCGACGACTGGCTGGAGTCCATTAAGATGAGTCAGTACAAGAGCAATTTCATGGCAGCAGGATACAACACGTTGGACTCAGTGGCGAGGATGAGTATTGAGTGAGTATATCCATCTGCTTTCTAATCCTCATGAGGATTAGAAAGCAGATAAAAATCAAATATGACCTGTTTTGTCCATGAGGTGTACAGGTTGCTTATCAGGAGAGATAACAAAAGAAAATGTGTAGAGGGGCAGATGTTAATCCAAACACTATTACAATAACTCAAATATTTAATAAAAGCTTGGTACAAGAAGCAGAAAGCATGGATACATTATTGAACTGTGCATTATTAATATTATGGTTTACAATTTAATTTCCCATGAACACTGATGAAACATTATTGAAGAAGAAATGATGATGGTCCCACAATAGGTCCTGGAGGTACACCACATGTCAGATAATGCTGCTAACACTATGTAGCTAAAACAAAGAAGCTATAAACCACAGTGTTAGTATTTTTTAAGTAAAAGCAAGTCTACATATAGCAAAGTCTTTTGTATGTGTTTCTCTCCTCGGGGTAGAGATGTGAGACACGTTGGGGTGGAGCTGCTGGGTCACCAGAGACGGATTATCAGCAGCATACAAACCCTCCGCCTTCAGCTGTTGCACGAACAAGAGAAAGGTTTCCATGTATGAGGACTCCCTTTAACGCCTGCTGGGATGGACAGATCAATGGACCAGACAGAAGATAGACCTCAAGAACGGCAGCTTACAGCCTGTGTCCAAGTCTGGACCCCCAGTGCAGGACATCACTGGGCAGACAGGCGCAGCAGACTGCTTCCTCTTCACCTTCACAAGCAGACTTTTTTTTCCCCCTATACGCCCATTACTGAGAATACCTGGTCCTGCCAGACCATTTCAGCCTGACTGACTTTAAAGACTGGCCCCGGCCATTACTTGGGGGAATGTAATGCCTTGTTGCAGCAGCAGTACGTGCGTGGCGCAACAGATATTTAGAAATGTAGATTTGCAAAAGTTAATCTACTGGAACTTTTGACATTTTCTTTTGTTTTCAGCTGTTGCTCTTTTCTCTCGCTCAGAGTATGTACTCAGCTAGCTGTAGCTGCTATCGGGTGTGCAATCAAAAACTTCTTCTCAAAACAGTATCCTCAGTATTGTTTTTTTATATATATTTTGGTTTGATATTGTATCAAAGAGGTCTCCTTTGTGTCACTTTAGTTTGCCCTCCTTCCACAGAATCTTGTTTGCCGATACTTGAAGACAGGATACTGAAATTTAATGAATGTTAAAAATTGTATAAATGACTATTTTATAATTATTATCATAGCCCATTATCTATTATATATATATATATATATATATATATATATATATGTATATATATATATAAAATAATGTGCAGTCCTGTTTGTGAAAGCCGTAGTAAATCTGGATTTTTTTCTTTAAATATTTTATTTTAGAGTTTTATCCAAATCAGCAATACAGTATTATGCAGTTCATCTCAGCCTAATGAAGAATTGTGCAATGAGGTCCACCCAACAACATCCACCCAATTTTTTCACCTTTTGAGCTTGCAGAAGATCCTTTGCCTTTGTATAGAGTCTTTATCAACAGTTTTCAGCAAAGCTGCGCAGCTGAACGATCAAGCCTGAACTCGCTGCATCGCGAATGTTATTTCTTGCCTGAAAGTACACAATACACACCATCTTAACTTATGAATGTTCACACCAGTTACATATACAGTACATTAACAGACAGGGGATATTTGAAGTTGTCTGGAATTATTGTATGGTTTTTCTGGGACTTAGCTTTCAGAAATCGATTTATCGCTTCCATGTGCCTGCACACATACCTAAACAAGCAGTGGTTTGTACTTCTGAGATAAACTCAGAGGAAGATGTCAGCACAGATGTTGCAACAACCACTGGACTACAGTTTTTCCATGTGTTAAGGTTGTTACAGGATGACCGGTGTAAATATTCTTTGGTGAATATGTTTGGATTTGTAGATTGAGATGAAACCAACCTTTTTCCTCATTGGTGGTCAATAGCTGGTGCTGTCAAATGTATCTAGTTAGCTGAGGTGGAGGCAGCAGATGTAGTAAATTGTGCAAGGTGGACAGTATTCGGAAATGTTTTTCTTGTAATCAGTGCTTTTTCAAGACTTCCAGTAAAGCAGAGAGAACAAAGGTGAACAGCAGCAGCAGTACGGTCCATCGTGTGCCATTCTAACATCGGAGTCGCATACACACACAGAATGCCTTACAGTTTGTGAACCATGAAGACAGGAACACTTCAGAGCAGGACAGTGCAGTCGTAGGACCCAGCTGCTGGTTTGAGGCATACTTCCACGTTGTGCAGAGCGACCTCCACCCCCGCAGCTGTGGATTTATGCCCAAAAACCGGAGCTTGATGAGTCATGTCGAAGGCAGGTCTGTGCCTTTGGGTCAGAGCATAATTATGTTTCCAAGCCTTCAAAGAGGGAAGGAAAGCTGCACACACGCACTCAGACACACACATTTTTGCACACACATTCACAGTCACCTTCCTTCTACAAGAATAGGGAGAATATCAGATGCTGTTTGTTTAGCATGTTCTACTGCTGAGCAATGTTAGGACGTTCTTTTGTACAAAGTACAAAGTATACTTATAATTCTTGTATTTTATTTTTTTATAATTTCCAAAGAGATGTTGTAGATTCTGCACAGTGTAAGAGGCAGTTACAGCAAACATTTATTTGCAAATAAAGATGAACAGTTCTGGTGGTTGACTGCTCACTGCGTACTGTTTTCCTATATAATTTCAACATTAAATGTTGTAAATTGTCAGGTTTTTTTTAATCAAAGGTTGGAAGCAGCAAGATATATAAAATATATATCTGAAATATCTGAGATATATCTCAGATATATATAAAATATATCTAAATGGCTGAAATTAAGTCTTTTTTTAAGTCATTGTTTGTGTTTATATGAGTACCAATTAGATAAACTGAATGCTCCACTGGGTAAAAGTTAATTATACAGTTAGTTAGCATTTTTTTTTGTCTCAAAATTGTAATGAAAAGGTGGTTTGGAAAAATGCAGAAGGGGCCGTGAATCCTCATCTTTACTCTCCTTTTTTTCTAAATCTATGAAATAACAGGATGATTTTAGGTGGGTAAACCTCTTCAATCTAGTTATTTGAAGTGGTGACAAACAGATGGCGCTGTTGGACCACTGTCCAGATCCAGACCTGCCTTTAAGGAAAGCCCAACGCGATGTCTGTCATGTTTTATTCTGATATAATCTATTATAATGAGTCTCTGGCGCAACCCTGGTCCCAAACATTTGACAATCCTGCTATATGTCCAGGTATAACATGTATAAACACCTCAAAATCCTTGAACACCGATTACCTCCCTGTGGTCTTTTGCCATGATACATGGATTTACAAAAACACTAACACACTGCCAGAAGTATCGGTGAGGTTGGGTTCTGCTAAAAAGCTTCATACTCTACGTTTGGGTCACCAGGTGCTTCCAGAGATTAAATCATCCTAACAGGATTACCTGTCACAAAGCCGGTCTGCGCAGCCAGCCTCCCCAACCTGTGACTCCGCTCACAGCTACTCCTGGAAAGGCTGCGTCCACAGCTGTGTCAGGCATCGGGTCTGAGAAATGAGCACATCTCGCATATTTAACACCAGCTCATGAGCCGATCTATGGGGTGATGCGTTAAGTCTGCGGCGGTGTCGACTCTGTGGTGTCCCATGGGGCTGCTGGATAAACTATCATCCTGGCTCGGCCTGAGGAAGAAGGAGGTCAATATTTTGTGTCTGGGGCTTGACAACAGCGGCAAAACAACCATCATCAATCAACTCAAACCATCTAATGTGAGTACATTATGATATACCTTTGCATGAACGTGTTTCTGATTTATTTCTGACTTTGTTGTCAGCATTCTAGTCTTTTAGGCCCATTTTCAGAGGAGTGGAAACATGTTAGCCAGGTAAAGGACATAATGTACTTCTTACGCCTGTCCTCTCCTTTGTGTCATACTTTTGTCATCACTTGTCTGTTTTTTGTTTTGTTTGTTTGTTTGTTTGTTTGTTTGTGTGTGTGTGTGCGGGACAGACACCAACGCAAGAAATCGTCCCAACGATTGGCTTCAACATTGAAAATCTCAAGAGCTCAAGGTAAAAATTCTATGAAGACGGTGTTATTCATGTTGTTCATTGGCAAGAATTGAACTAACTACATGTTGTTTTTTCCATCTGTCTGTCTCCTGCATGCAGCTTGTCCTTTACAGTGTTTGACATGTCAGGGCAGAGCAGATACAGAAACCTATGGGAGCATTATTACAAGTATAAAACTGATCAGTCGCTCATTGAACACCACATTAAAGGCACTATCTCAACTTCTTGACTTCCCTTGTCCTCCGTAGAGACAGCCACGCCGTCATATTTGTCATTGACAGCAGTGACAAACTGAGAATGGTTGTTGCCAAAGAGGAACTAGACACTCTTCTCAGCCACAAAGGTGCAAATTAAGTTGCAGCAAATCTGTGAAACTCACCTTCAAGCTGCTGCTGCGTGACACTCATCTCTGCCTGTCTGTCTGCTTACTTAGACATCCGCTGCAGGAAAATACCTGTGTTGTTCTTTGCGAATAAGATGGATCTGCAGGACGCCATGACCTCTGTGAAGGTCTCCCAAACGCTGTGTTTGGAGAACATTCAAGACAAACCATGGCACATCTGGTAAGATATTGAGAGGGACCACTGTGGGTTCACACTTGCACTTGGTTCAAAAAGGTCACCCAGATCCACAGCTTAGAGACTTAAAAAGAAACAGAGACTGACCAGGATTGTTTACTCACTACTTCCTGAGCTCGCTCATCCGCTCGTTTCCATTACACTGGTTAATCATTATTAAAAGCCACAACACAGGCCTGCCTCTCTTTATACAACTGTCTACTGATTACGTGATGTAATGCAGCTGGATTAAGAGCTAAGGAAGGCATAAGAAAATGAACTCAATCCCCATCTCCGCCCTTTATTCCTGCTTTCTTTTGTCTTTAGTGGCAGCAGTGCCATCAAAGGTGAGGGGCTACAGGAGGGGCTCGACTGGCTGCAAGGTAATGTCTTCAGTAAGACTGGGCCACAAACAAAGTTTTCAAAATCAAATAGCTTCTGCATCCAGACTAACAAATGAAATAAAAACAGGATTTGGCTTGGTTAGTAAAATTAAAACTATAAAAAACTTCAAAACTTAACCACATTTTTACTTTCATACCCACAGAACAGTTTGGAAAGTAAGTATGTGTGTGTGTCATGTGGTAGTTTGCATCTGGGTGGGATTCACATCCAATAAGATATCCAACCAGATAATGGCTTTTAATGTGACATGTGCATTTGGCCATGTTATCTTGTATCCACGTGCTTATATTTCCTAACGTTTCCCATTTCTTTCCAGGTCATATCAAAACAATGAGCACATGAACTCATGAAGTGTGAGAGGCAACATGGCACCAGGGTCCTACGCTTCCTCACACTTAATGTTGTAGGCCTTAAACCTTAAAGAGCCCAGTAGCTCTCCTACTGTTGATCACCAAAATAATCCTGCTAATCTGTCAAATAGTTAAACCATTGTGTTATACATTAATAATGATCTAAATGTAAACTTTGCTTATTCAGTAAGCTGAATTTTTTTTATTATTCAACTGCACAATTTACTTTATATGCTGTTGTTTTTTTGTTAATTAAAACCTGTAATGATGAGTGTCTGTCATGCTTACCTTAAAAATACTCTACAAATTCATTTCAATACTTTAAAATGAAGCAAGATTTAATAATAAATACTTTATTTTTAAAAGTACAAAAACAATTCAATCACTGCACTGAATCTTTACAGGATCAATATTACTCATAAATAGTTGTTCTAATAAACATTGTTACTGATATATATTAGTCTGCAAAAAATAACATTTTTAAAACTGAGACAACATGGGTTTATAAACCACCAGAGTGAACTGTGAAGCAACTTTCAGTCACATTCGAGTGTATTCACCCTACCGGAGGAACATTTGGAGGAGTTTAGTGTGGAAACGAGCAGTCAGGTTCAGGAAGAACTGCAGGGAGTGGAGAGTTCCCCGGTCTCCAAGATTGTTTGCTGGAAACACATGGCGGAGTTAATGACTCTTATGTGAAGGGGAACTTAGAGCAAAGACTTTCTGGAGGCACTCGGAAAACTATTATCAATTTTTATAGGCAGAATTGCATGGAATGTTGACTATCAGTAGAAGGTGACCCCACCTGTTACAGAAAACTGCAACATCTCCATGGTTACCAGAGAAAACATGCTCTCCAGTTGCTGGATGAAGCGGAACTTTTCCGCAGCTGTACTGAGGAGGCTGTAGATCTGGTGCACCAACTTCACTACCCAGGATATGTGATAGTGCTCCTTCTCACACACCTGAGGAGGGAAAGCTAGTCAGCTTCACCCATACGTAACATTAATATCTCTCTTGCATGATAATAATAACCTGATATTAGGTTTGTTGGCAGTTTTGGACAACGTCAATAAAAACTGAACTATTGAAGAAGAACAGTCTTAACTGCTGTTTAAGTCAGTGTAAATCTGTCAGCTACAAGAAGCTGTGAAAATATAACACTCGCTGTTTGTAGTCCTCATCTTCTCAGTCTGCGAATGATGGGCCTGTTATCCGACCTAGAGTCACCCAGAGCAGAGCTCCTCATCCAGAGTCTCCTCCGGGCTTCCTGTAGCCAAACTGGTTGCCATCAAAGGCATAGTTTTCTTTAGCAACAGAAGGTGAGTGACCTTCTGAGCTAAACGAGTTAGCGTTTATTAGAATAGGACTTCAACTTAAAATGAATTATTACTGATTTGGACGTAACACACTCACCAGCACTATATGGACTAAGAGTCTGGAAACCTCAATTAGTCGTCCATTTATGGCCTTACTGGCTAGAATGGGGTAGCACAGTGAGCTCTCGCACAGCAGCAGGAGACGAGCCACGTTCTCCACATGCCACTGCTGGGGAATAACTGGAGGAGAAAAAGAAACGGTGCCCAAACAGAGGAAGACTTCTTTTCGCTGACATTGGGGTCTTGTGTGTGAGCTGAGAGGTGCTGGCAACTGACAAAATGTGATACCAATGAGCTCCTCCAAGATGGTCAGCATCGACTGACTGGACTGGTCCTCCATGTCAATATCACTAAAGAGTAGCTGGATGGCATTGGCAACATCCCAAAGAGCGCTGTGGGGAAGTCCCATCTCCACCGGGCTGTGCCAACTCAGGGTTCCTGCATGACATATTTGTACCACAGTTTAAAACAAATGACAGAAAATTTGATTGAACAAGGTTGAACAATCAGACAACATTCACCCTATTCAGATCAATCTGGAAACAGATAAGATGTAGAATGTGTGGTAAATGATGTTAATTCTTACCGTCAGGGCATGAGGGTCCGTACAGGATGAACAATAAGCGTGCCTGGCTGACAAGCGGCCAAGGCCTGAGGAGTAGATTTAGCCAGAACTGCTTGACTGGCCGGTTTGGCCAATGGTCCAACAGAACGTGACGGCAATAAAGACGGATCTGCAGCTCCTGGTACCACTTCAGTCCTGTGGAAAGGCCCAAAGGATTTTATAACAATCTTCTGCTGTTCCTACGCAGATTTTTTTTGCCTCCAGAGTCACTCACCTGGTCTTTCGGTTAGAACGGTCTCAACATTGTTCTGCAGGTTAGTGAGTTCACACAGGAATTTGAACGCTCTGTGGCACTCCAGTTCATCCCAGCCCGCGATCAGAGTCTTTGAAACATGGAACAAAACACTCAGAGACAGAAAGTTTTGCAGTAGTACACAGGGCACATTGGTGATGTCATATTCTACATTTCCTTCCTTCCCCACAGATGGTTTATAATTCATTTACAACTTAATGTCACTCATTTGTCCTTGAATAAGCTCCCACCTGAAAGAAGACCCCATAGCAGGAAAGGCCACTGCAGCCTGGCGACAGACACTGGTCCATGGAGAAGCAGGGAATCTCAATAATATGAAACATACAAAGAATACAATTATTACAGGAAGACCATGTACAGTTACAAATAGCGCAAAATACCTAGAGGTCTGTGAAAATATGAATATATATAAATATTATTATATATAATATATAAAATATGTATATTCTAATTGATTAGTATTAAAGTATTATATTGTTTTGTGCATGCTCCTGTTCTTACCTGTGAAATCCTGCTAAAGATAAACTTTAATCTTTCCTTTGTTGGGAGCAGCAGGGTAGACCTTTTGAACAATAAACCTGAAAACAAAGAAAAAAATGTTTAGTACATAATTTTCTTTTTCTTTCAAGTTCCTTTAGTCCATACATGCTATCCCTTTTCCATTCCACTGGTGAATACATTCAGTGCAACATGCCCACAACAATGGACATATCCACATTAAAGCCAAAGTATATATATCACTAAGTATAAGTATATCACTTACTCAGATCTTTATAATGTCTAAATATGAGCGTCTGTTTGAGGCTGGTGGAATGATGAAAGTTTCCATTGATCATTCTCTTCCTCCAGGTCACGGTGGAGATGTAGGCCCTGATCTGTCCATTAATTTCCTTGGACACCATGCTGAAGATGCTGAGATCCCACACTGAAACATTGCATTCAATGCAACTTAGACCTATTGATTTTCTAAATAATACTGTGTTGACGTTTCAGATTTCGAAGTAAAGTTTCAGGTACAGAATAAATTGTTCTGTATACACACACATTTCTGTATTCAACCCTGTTTAAATGGCCATCTTATTTCACTGTTTTTGCTACGATAAGCTGCATGTTTACCAGACATTTTGTTCAGGATCATTTCGAACACCTCCGACGGCAGCCGGGGAAACCTGTCGCCGCGGATGTGAGACTGACTGCGGGTTACGATGGTCCTGGCTGGGCGTCTCTGGTGCGAAGTCCGCCTGGGCTTGTAACAGTCAGTAAAGCTCCGTACATTTCTGCAAGGTCTCTTCACCATCACCGCCACCGCTGAGATTACCTGTATATCGAAAAAAAATAATATGACAATTTTTACATTAAAACTAGCATTTAAGTAATGAGGAAGTAGCCTATGCGCATTTACCATAGCTAACTAGCACCCCACCACCACCACCAAGTTAGTTAACACTAATTCTCAACACACTATCTTGAATTCTGGCCACGTTGTTCATTTAGAAACGCAATAATCACGAACTAAGTTGTAAAAATGGTATGACCTTATGTTAAGTTATACGTCTTACCGATGCTACGTAGAGTAAATCCCACCGTCTTCCGACAAATAGAGCGCGCGAAAAATGCATTAGTGCCAATAATAATCAAAAACAAAGCTCCGTTTACAAGCTAATCCCAAACTATTACATCCTCAAAATAAAGATTACGTTAGTGAAGGCTTTAACAGTTTCTAATTTCAGCCAATATTCCATAACGTTGAAAAATTAATAGTTTAAAAAAATGGTGTAATAATCAGTATTCTGAGATGTATCAGAATATAAACACACACACACACACACACACACACACACACACACACACACACATATATATATATATATATATATATATATATATATATATATATATATATAATGTTCGCGATACTAGATCTTTTTTTTATTTCTCCACCATTAGTTAAAAAACTGTCTCAATATCTACCCTGAGGAATAAATGAGAACTGTTTAATAATGATCCTCAAATTAATGAATGTGTCGTCCATGAAAGAGGAGAGCTTTTATAATGAAGAAGGAATGCTCAGCTGCTAATCACAGGCTTATTCTGCTTAACTAAAGCTATTAAGTGTTCCACATTGAAATGGCGTCTCCATGGGCAGGCCTTGGTGAGGATCATCCCTTCGATGTAGAGCTCTCACAGAGAACAACAGCATGGTCAAACCCAAGAGAATGCTAGAAAACAACCTTGATTTAATTGTCCTTTGTCAGAGATAGCGCTTCCAGTGGGGGTAGAACCTCTTGTGTGTTTCATTCTCCTCTCCTCGCTGGTGTTAGAACCTGCTTTATTTATAATCAATTAGTTGTCTTCCACTGAATTTTCACTTACAATCTTGAGAATGGTTAAATTTTCATTGCTTCACATCTCATATCCCACTTGTGCTAGGCCAAAGATTGTTTATGTTGTAATTCTGTTAATAATAGCTCTTGAGGAATGTCGTATAACTGTGTCATGACAGTCTGATTTGTATTCTGAAATCCACCCTTTAAGCACACCTGCATGCTGTATGATGCACCAGCTCACCAGCTGGGCAAAGTTACCAGTTAATCACAGGTGACATTCCATTCCATTCAATTCAATTCAATTCAATTCAATTCAATTCGCACCTTTTACAAAAAAAGTTGTCTCTAGGTGCTTTACAGAGGTAGAAACCCAGAGCCTGAACCCCCAGGTATGCACAGTGGCAAGGAAAAACTCCCTTTTAACAGAAAGAAACCTTGAGCAGGACCTGGCTTACAAGGAGGAACCATCCTGCTGAATGTCGGCTGGGTAAGGGAGGAAAAGAAGAGGGAGACAGAACAGAGAGAATAAAGAGAGGGAGAGGGAGAACAGATACAATCATAAGAACAGATACAATCATAGAAGCAAAGAAATACAAAGTAAAATCATAGAAATACAAACATATCAAACATAGAGACAAACAACCAGGTGACATAGAGGCATAACAAACATACCTGTCATTGACATCCTCGACCTTTTTGTGTCATTAGGTAACGGTGCTAACAGATATTTCGTTTTTATTAACCACCATAAACACTTTTTTGAAGAAGTTAAAACAGTTGGGTTTTTTGTGAGTGCTAGCCTATTTAATCTTTCATAATATTTTTTTTATCTACAGTACTTTTGTTCAATCAACAAACAAATGAGTTTCACATGATGTGGTATTTAAGCCCAGGACCTTCCTGGTCAGTTATAAAACTTTCTGCTGAGCATGAATTAGTCAGAAAAGAGCTCAGTCATTGTGTAATTTGTGAAATTATTCCAGCTTTCGCTGATTACGAGGAGAAGTGCTTCATCATCGAGCCTCTCGCTGTCAGTGGCACTGTGAAAAACATCGCGAGTTAGTGTGTTTATTAAAAACACTGTAAGCTTGGCTGCTTTCTCTAAATCTATGATTTCTTCTTGCTACTTTTTCCTCAGGGTTGGAGCTTAGCAGACAGCCTGCTGCGGTTTGCCCTCCAGAGGAGAGTATTAAACAGGTGAAGCTGAACGCTGCTCTCATTAGTTACAGATGCTGTCACCTGCCACTCAACACAGACCGAGTTTCATCTGGAGACGCCTGAGGAATGGCTCTGGATCGGTGACTGCGTCTGAGCTCGGAGGAGTTTATTCACACTGATCACCAGAACAATGCAAATCACAGGAGAATCCTGAGCAAGCTTTTTTTCTCTAAAAGTAACCTTCAGATATCTATATCTATAGATCAGTTTAATATTGATGATTTAATATGTTCTCATGGAGTCTCCTGTGGCCGACACACTTCTCAACAGATTTTCTACACTTCACAGCGTCTGAGCGGGTATAGCATGGCCAGCACGGCTGTTCAGCTGCTTGGCTTTTTCCCGGCCTCCTGGGGTTTGCAGGAGAGGTCGCTGCCACCCTGCTTCCGCAGCAGTGCAGCACATCTTATGTGGGCACCAACATCATCACAGCCAGTGATTACATGGTGGTGCTGTGGATGGAGTGCCTGTGGCACAGCACAGGCATCTATCAGTCTGAGCTGTACAGATCTCTGCTGGCTCTGCCACATGACCTGCAGGTATGGATGGTCAGTCTCGGATATATTTGTTATTTCACCATTTCTGATCTGGTGAGGAAGACCTCCAGTCTGAGTTCAGTCTCAAGGTTATCATCTTCGTTGCGCGGGCCCACATGGAGCTCTCCTGCATGGCTTGTCTGTGATGGGTATGAAGTATACGTGCTTCACTCAGGGCTCATTGATGAAGTTGCTCCTGGCGCTGTGCGGGGCCATTTCTTTTTTCTGCTCTGCTGTGCTTTGCCTGGTAGCAGTCGCCTGGACTACCAGTGACATCATTATGGATTTCTATAACCTCTTCTTCAACGGGCTGAAGTACGAGATCGGTCTGGCTGTGTATCTGGGCTACGCGTCAGCCTTCCTCAGCTTGATGGGAGGGCTGTTGCTGTGCTGGAGCAGCAGGAGTGACAGGTCACCTAGCTCCGTGCACAGGCAGATGTATAAACTGTCATCACTTCCCCCTGCCTTTAATCACTTATATCCTCCAGCTCCTCCCTATAAAGTCCCCTGAGGCCCTGAGAGACAACCATGCCCCCTCGCTTTGCTCCATTTGCTGCAATGGCTACAGACTTGATGACTATTTTTAACTATAAACCAATATTAGAATGACCAAATTTTTGGCAATGACCTGCAAGTCTGAAAAAGTTGACTATATAATTACCTCAAATATGACCTGATCGAAGACTGAGGAACTACTTTGTGCCATATACTTGATCAACCAGAGGATGGCAGCATATTACTGCAAATGAGTCTGCACCCACGGTCTGCACAGACGGGGACAAAATAATGGACGCTGATTCAGGCTGGCATAAAACTTTTCCAACACCAGTCGGAGCCATTGGATCTCAAATTATGGAAGCCCTTATATGTCACTTAAAGCCTGTCAGCAATAATCACCCTAGACAGTTTATATGGTCGGAAATTCAGCTGCGGAGCCTACTAATGGAGCCTTAAAAATAAAGTGTCTACATATACCAAAACACTAACAATATTTTGTTAATTAATTCAAGCCAGCGTTGATAATTTTTGGCATAAATATTTTGAGTCACTGGATGGCGACAAAGGACTTTTGAGACAGGCAACGTAGACGCTTAGAACTTCTTGTAATTCTTTCGTGAGATTTAGGGCCCCATCAATGATAAATACTGGCCTAGCCAAGCGTGTATCCCTACGATGAAGGTAACTGACAACTTTGCAGAGTATCCTTTACAGTCATATTAACTTAATCTGTCACTTTGTCTTAAAGGATGTATCGTAATTTCTGTCTGGTTGCCTCTTCAAGGCTGCCTTAACAAAAAGATGGAATATTTTGGAGATATTTTTCAGAACCTCATTCGGAAGAAACCCTCCCAATTAGGCTCACCTTCCGTCTACCTGTGAGCCGTTCTAATAAGTTTGAAGAAAGTCGTTTTTTCTATTTCCAGAAAATAAATAGGCTGCATTAAAACATACGAGCTCTCATATGTCCGACAATTATGCAGACCATGGTTCAATTTACGGTGAGCCTATTTAAAACAACCTGACTGCCGATTACATTTATGTAATTTAGTTCTGGCTGGAAACGTTTCGATCGCACAGCCTGCGTGCGCAAAACAAATTCGCCATGTGTGGAGAGACATGTTCAAATAATCCTGACCTGAAATATAACCTGGTAAAGTAAAGGCTTCTTGACACAATCTTGGAAAGCTTTCCCGTATGTGCGTCATGCCACACTCTATGCTATTTTCGTTCTGCCCTCGAAGACATTTATTCACCATCTACCCACCCTGACAGCACCCAATAAAACCACCACTCCCATTCATCTCCAATCCTCCACCCACCTCTATCCTGTCTCCCTTGTCCCTCGCTATTTTCCTTCTCCCTCTCTTTCCTCCGAGTTTAGTGGTGTAAAAAAAACAAAACAAAACAAAACAAAAAAACAAAAAACAGGAGAGTTGGAATGCGTTTTGTCACTTTTTAAAAGATCTTTTGGATGCCTTGGTGCTGTATTTACTCTTTTCTTCAACACAAAGGTAAGACAATCTTATTTTCACCATGTTTTGCTCTTTTACAAATAATTGCTTTGTTTGTATTTGACGATAGCGACAGTTTTTGATTTAAAGACAGGTCAATAAAGCAATTCCGCCCCCTGGAATTATAGTGTCAGCGCAAAGCGGAGCTGAAGCCCGCAGTTTGCTCCTTGTGATGCAGAGCAGCGAAAACCAAACACAGCAGCATCTCTGTTGTCTCCATTATCATAAATAAAACTCTGCTAGACTTTTCCGTCGATGCGCTTGTTTTTGTGGCTAATTAAGTGACTTTTACGCACAACATCAACATATTGAAATGTTGATTGCACTTCAGTGAAGAGTATAGAATAACTTTGGTGCAAAAAATGTTTTAGATTAAGCAAACAAAAAAAAAAAATCCCTGACATTACGCACGCGATCCGTCAAAATGAACGGATTAACCCAAAGCGAGGCGTCGTGCGTAAAACACCGACAATCTTCAGTGCAACATTTATTTGTACGTTCCAATTAATGTTTTTATCAGTGGATTTGAAGGTTATTTCCATATTAACAATAACTGACGCTCCATCATTTGCGTTTGGGAGTGTGCGTCGTGGTGGAACCAGAACCAGTTCAAGTCTTTCACGAATGCGCGTACAGAGATTGTGAGATAGAGTTTAAACAGATTTTCAACATCAGGAGTATGTTTTGCTCTACAATAATCACAGCAGAAAGGTGCTTTTCGAATCTTTCATTTGTGTCTTTTTTATTTGTGTCCCGTTTTACATTAAGACCCAGGCTATTTCTACTCTGCTCTGGTAATTAACATTATCTGTTTTGTCTTCTAAATGATTTCTTAATCAAGAAGAGAGTAGAGGCGATAGGCATCTCTTGGTTGAGTCATGGGCCGTATGTTTCTTGTTGTCCATTTGGTTGGGATGGCAGTTATCTGCTCTCTTTTCGGGGCACAAAAAAGTTCTTAAGGTGATCATCTTACTTTGATACCTATTTATGTTTTTAATCTGTTGCCTGCTGATGGGTCGTGGGTAGAGTCAAGAAAAAAGCTCAAACTGAGCTGATTTTTTTAAAGTCATAAGTTAAAACTTAAGTCATAAGGTAAAACTGAACACTGAAAGTACAGGTAGAGTACGACGTAAAACTGCTTAGAACTGTAAATCGATTTTTGAGTTATGATCACTTAGCTGACGCTAATTAGTGTTAGCATGCTATTGTCGCTAGCACATTGTTACGTAGCTTTAAAGCCTTAAAGGTGAGCCTTGGAGTTAAATTAAAATCCATTCGGGGTTAACTCGAAGCAGGTCAAAATAATTCATTAGGGTTACAAATCTGTGTTTACAACATTACATGTTGCACAGGTATTAAGCTAGCAGAGATCATGCAGCTGAACTTTATGAGTTGAAGGAAGGAGTTTCCAGAAAGTGTGTTTAGTATCGTTTCGAACAGTAATATAAATGTAAATAAGATATACTATTAGGCTGTAGGCTGAGAAACAGGTTATTCTGAAAAGTATTTGTGAAATACTGTGTATATGCTGTACTGTTTACATTGAAGATTCTCATTGACAGCATCACAACTATGAAGGAACACGTTGCACTCCATCACGCTCCTTCTTGGTCAAATAGCCCTTACACAGCCTGAAAGAGTGTTAGGGGTCATAGCCATGTGCAAATCTGATGGGATGGAGTGTCACTGCTGTGGTTTCCACTCTCCTTGTGTTTCTTGGCCCAAACAAATCTCTTCTGCTTGTTGTTTTTCCTGAGTAGTGGTTTCTTGACTCTTGGTCTGTCTTCCCAGGGGTGGTCCATGTGTGTGCTAGTTTCATCGTAGTGCTTGATGTCTGTGTAGATTCTTAAAGATGTTTTTTTCCAACTTGACATAAATGGCTTCCTTGACACCCCTCTCAAATCAGCGATCTTCTCTGGCCAGCACACGTACGTGACTGTCCTCAAAGGAGTGTCCGCTTATTTTTAGGTGGAGTTGTACTGCTGAGTCCTGTCCTGAAGAAGTGGTACGTCTGTGTTGGGCCATCCGTTTATGGAGGGGTTGTTTTGTTTCCCCAATGTACAGTTCCTTGCATTCCTCCTGGCACTGTACAGCATAGACAACATTGCTTTGTTTGTGTCTTGTCCTTTGGGTTTCTGTCTGAGTGTGTTGGAGGGTTTGAACTGTACTGGAATGTCATGTTTTTGGAGGATTCTCCTGAATTTTTCTGAAACTCCAGATAGGTAGGGGAAAGAAATGCTGTGACGTTTATTTCTTTCCTCTTCTTTGCTGGGGTCTCCTTTTTTGGAGGTCTTTCTGAAGACCCAGTCTGGGTAACCACATGTTTTGAGTGCTGTTTTTAGATGTTCCCGTTCTTTCTTCTTCCCTTGGGTTGTGGTGGGTACTTCTTTGGCCCTATGTTGTAGGGTTTTGATAACACCCAGTTTGTGTTCCAGTGGGTGGTGTGAGTCAAAAAGGAGGTACTGATCTGTGTGGGTAGGTTTCCTGTAGATCTCAACACTAAGGTTTCTGTCCTCCTTGATCTTGACTGCACAGTCCAAGAAGGTCAGACTGTCTTCTTTTAGGTCCTCTCTGGTGAATTTGACGTAATCATCTGTATTGTTCAGGTGGGTTGAGAAGGCTTCCAATTCTTTTGTTTGAATCTTGACCCTGGTCAGGTGTCATCAACATATCTGAACCAGTGGCTTGGGACGGTTCCTGTGAAGGACGACAGGGCTCTGTTTTCAACCTCTTCCATGTAGAGATTGGCAACTATGGGAGACACTGGTGAACCCATGGCACAACCATGTTTCTGCCTGTAGAAGCCCTCTCTGTATTGAAAGTAGGTGGTGTTCAAACAGAGGTCCAGCATGGTGCAGATTTGGGTCGGTGTTAAGGCTGTTCTCTCTGGAAGGTTGTTGTCCAATAGAAGGCGCTTGTGGATGGTCGCTGTTGCCTCAGTGGTAGGGATACACGTGAAGAGGGAAATGACATCATAGGATACCATGGTCTCCTCAGGTTGTAGTTTGAGACGACTGACCTTTTTAGCAAAATCCTGGGAGTTACTGATGTGGTGTGGGGTGCTGCCAACCATGGGAGCCAAGATGGATTAACATGACCCAACAGACAAAGGGGAAGCACCCAAACTGAAACTAGGTGAACGACCCTGCCAACGACCCTGTTGAACGACTCTCAGGTAACCATCCGGGTCATTAACGTGCCAATGGTCTACAGGGCTATATTTTCAAGCTCTGCCCCCAGCAAGCTTAGAACTGAAGAAGCTCTCTGGAGATAGGGCAAAACTTTTTCAAGGAAACCTTTCAGTCCAGTTGACACAGAGATCTAACTTCAGGTAGTGCTTGATGGTTTTCATGACTGAACTTGGGGATGCCTTCAAAATTTTTGCAATTTTTCAGGAAGGCTGACCTTCAGTTCATTTCTCCTTACCTAACTTTTTGCTTCTTGCCATGATATGGATTCTAGCAGTTGTCAAATTGGTCTGTCAATTGTGGTCCAGCCTAACTTCTACACAACACAACTGATGGTCCCACAGCCATGAAACTATACAACTAACACAACAGAAAAGGTTCTTTTTGAATCTTAAATTTGTGTCTTTATACAGACACATAATTGGCTGGAAAATTACTCATTTGTGTTTGATATGTCTGTGTGTAGAAACCTTAAATTTACACAATTTCTATTACTGGAGTGTGAGAAAGTCCAACAGGTTATGATCCAGAACCTACTGGTGCAAAGAGAACCACAGTTGAAAATGCTGCCCAACCAAGTCAGGTGACCCCTGGCCTTACGCTGAAACAAGATCAAAAAGTAATATGATCTCAAAGACTTTGACCCTTGATCTTCAAAGGATTAAGACCAAGGAGCTTTTGATCATAAACAGCCTATATTATATAATCTTGTATTGTTACTGCCCTCATACTTGCATCAACCATAGCCTGCCATCATAGGTAGGGAGTCAACCTCGACCAAATGCACACAAATGCTGTACATTTATTTTAAAGTTCAACAACCTTCATTAAAGAAAGGTAACTCAGAACTCTTTTCAGGAGCCTTTATTCTCTAATTGGAATCATAGTCTATAATCTGCCACCTCCATCAGTCACTGTGATATTTTGAGTAATATAGTCAGATATGTTTGATTTTAATGATTTAAAACCCTACATCAATCTGCGCACAGGAGCTCCAAACCCCTTGTGAGTTCTCTCCATGCAAACCCAGCCCTTTGTGCACTGTTTCAATTGACCTGGACGAGTGGAAGGAGGAACATGACCATCCACATCGAGGGCCTTGTGGCCATTATCGTCTTCTACATCTTGATTCTCTTTGTGGGGATCTGGGCTGCCTGGAAGAACAAGAACTCCGGCGTTGGTGATGGCGGAGAGCGAAGCGAAAGTATCATGGTTGGGGGGAGGGACATCGGGTTGTTTATAGGCGGATTCACAATGACGGGTGAGTTTATGGGACCAACACTGTTCTTAAAAGTCAGATTTAAGGATTTTTTTAAAATACTGGAGCAGTTTGCCGTCTTCTGTCCAATTCCAGCTACTTGGGTGGGTGGAGGCTACATCAATGGCACAGCGGAGTATGTCTACCTGCCAGACTACGGCCTGGCTTGGGCCCAGGCCCCCTTTGGTTATGCTCTCAGCCTAGTAGTAGGTAAGAATCAGTGTCTTTGTTCATATTGTGACACCTGCTTGTGTTTTTACAATAAACAGATTCTCAAACTGTAATATCACAAAATTGGATTTATGGGGAAAGCTGAACTCAACAACAACACAATTATCTCCATTCTTGTTATGTGCGATATCATTCAGGAGGGCTATTCTTCGCAAAGCCGATGCGCACCCGTGGATACGTCACAATGCTGGATCCATTCCAGCAGCTATATGGAAAAAGGATGGGCGGCCTGCTCTTTATCCCGGCACTCATGGGGGAAATCTTCTGGTCTGCTGCCATTTTGTCTGCCCTGGGTAGGTTCCCTCAGATATAGGGACCCATGACTATAATCTAAAATGTACAGGTTCAAGCAAGTGTCAGAGTGTCAGCAGGTAAGAGCGTGTGGCCAGAGCCAGCGGATGACAGTACCGTCTCCCACCTCTGCAATCTGTCTGCCCTGCGTGGCCAGTGGGCTGCATGTGTGTGTGCCTCTGACTGAGGGGCTGAGTCACACACACTTCAGTGGACAGGATGATTGCATGAAAGCTCAAGTCTGGTTTTGTCTTTTATCATATTCAGACATTTAGATGATTTTATTTCACCAATATATTACTTGTATAGGTGCCACTCTGAGCGTAATCGTGGACATAAACATCAACATCTCGGTGGTGATCTCAGCACTGATTGCCATCTTCTACACACTTGTGGGAGGTCTTTACTCTGTGGCGTATACTGATGTGGTCCAACTCTTCTGCATCTTTGTGGGCTTGGTGAGTTTTACTGTCATATAGCTGCACAAACAAGGTGTATATTGAAATAGTTGTAATAGCCTGTAGTTTCTAATGCACAGGTGCAATTAAATGATTACTCGACTTTATGACAATATTAATATCCTCAATCTCTCCTCTGCAACAGTGGATCAGCGTGCCTTTTGCTTTGTCAAATCCTGCTGTGTCAGACATCACAATTTCAGCTAAGGAAGCGATACACCAGCCCCCCTGGTTGGGGAAGATCGACTCTGAAGACAACTGGCTCTGGCTTGACAATTTCTGCTTATTAGTGAGACACTTTTAATTAAGATTCATCAAACATTAAAACACTGTTGTAGACAAAACGACTTTTAAATAGTCGGATGGATTTTACAGCTTTAAGTGAAGGTGACTGTTTGGTTTGATCTGCTCTGGTATTTCCTGTGGTGTCTCTGTTTCTAGATGTTGGGGGGGATTCCCTGGCAGGTCTATTTTCAACGGGTTCTTTCTGCCTCTTCAGCTTCCTACGCCCAGGTCCTCTCCTTCCTCGCCGCTTTCGGCTGTTTGGTCATGGCGGTCCCCTCTGTCCTCATTGGAGCTGTAGGGGCCTCCACCGGTAAATATAATACACACTTGGCATTTGTTTGACCATTGACTTTCATCACTTTAATCACTAATTATTTACATATAACAGCATCAAATGAAAACTGCAGTGTAATATTTTTATTCTGTACACACTCTTTTTTGCAGCTGTTAACTCAAAAACACACACCGGCCCATCTACACACTAATTAATACAGTTTCATAAAACATCACAAGAAAAGCCAAACATCCAGGAATTTGATCCTTTATTGAAACAGGAAAGCATGATCAAAGGCTACACAATGCCTCCGTGAGTTCCTTGCAGCCCAGCAGCCATTTTCTTCCAGACGTATAAATTCACTCAGTGTCTGGAGACATAAACAACATCAGATAATTCCTACCACAGAGAGAGAGAGAAGACAGCCATTAAGCTACGCCAGCTGAGTAATTTTTCATCCATAGAGGAGCTAATTAATGTTATCTGTCTAAAAATGTTTCATAACAGGCATTAAGTATTTGCAAATATCCAAGGAAGGAAGCAAATGCGTGACATTTATGAAGAATGGAACGAGTGAAAAAGTCTTGATGGGTGTTAGCGGGTTAAGGAACATAAGAAAAAAATATTTGAAGGATATAACAGTATAGCGGAGAGCGGGTGGAGATGGATGTGTTTGGAGGACAGGAACACGTTCCTTTGGCGACACAGTGGTCATGGTGCACTGCTCCAGTGCTGATGTAATGTCTGTTATTCAAACAGGGCATCTGCTGACTTTTCCAATAAAAGTATTAGCTAAAATATCTTGGTAATTATTCTGTTTTCTTTTAAATCAGATACTTGCCACTATAAAACACATTCACACATCTGTGCAATCATGACCGATAGAGCATCTCAAGGGTTTTATCCCTTCTGATTTTTATTCTGCTGTTTTTAATCAGCTCAAAATTTCTCATTAAAATAATGTAATGGACATATTATACATCAATTATAATATGAGTATTAATCATCCCTGTCATTAAAATACTATTAGTGCAAGAACATAATGGGATCTTTAATAATGATTACCTAATTTTTTTACTTGCAGAAACTGTCCAGCAGACATATAAGTGTGTTGATTTTAGTTAGTATTACACGGTTGTCATATTCTCAATCAGCAACCATTTTTTATGGCATCATTCATGGATATTCCACGTAGAGCAATATAACAGGATCTGACAGTCGAGCATTTGTTATATGCTATCAAAAATAGGACTACATGATATTTTAACTGTTTCCTTCTAGATTGGAACCAGACAACTTACGGGTTCATCCCTCCGAAGGATAAGGATCAATCAGACATGATCCTCCCCATAGTGCTTCAGCACCTCTGTCCTCCCTTCATCTCCTTTTTTGGTCTGGGAGCCGTGTCAGCTGCAGTCATGTCATCGGCAGACTCATCTATCCTCTCTGCCAGCTCCATGTTTGCGAGGAACATCTATCACCTCGCCTTCCGACAGTCGGTAATATCGGCATCTTAAATACAATCCACACACGCACAGGTTGGATTTTATGACTAATTTGTTGCCTTCACATGGTTCGATGTTTTCCCCCTTTGTCCTTCAGGCCTCAGATATTGAGATTATTTGGGTAATGCGGATCACCATCTTTGTATTTGGAGCTCTTGCCACGGCGATGGCGTTGCTGACCGGAACAGTATACGGCCTGTGGTACCTGAGTTCAGACCTGGTCTACGTCATCATCTTTCCCCAACTTCTCAGCGTGTTATTTGTCAAAGGCACAAACACCTACGGTTCTGTGGCCGCATACGTTGTTGGTCTTCTACTGCGCATCGGTGGAGGGGAGCCCTACCTCAGACTTCCACCTTTCATCTACTACCCTGGTTGGGTTATGCAGGAGAGAACCCACCACCTGACCGGAGAGGTGGAGCATTTTGTGCAGCAGAGGTTTCCGTTCAAGTCTGTGTCCATGGTGGCGTCCTTCCTGGCAAACGTGGTCGTTTCGTACCTGACAAAGTACCTGTTTGAAAGCGGCACGTTGTCTCACAAGTATGATTTCATGGATGCTGTAGTGTCTAAGCATAGCAAGGAGATCATGGACAAGGCCACACTGGTGAGGAACCATGATGGAATCCTTCTGTCAGAGATGACACCTGTCAATCAGATCATAGGTACATCCATCACGGGGACATTCACCAATACTGAGGCCCTTATTGATGAAGGGACATCCAGTCCAGAATAGTTTTACAATGAAGACTACGTGACGAAGGCACAAAGAAAACTAGAACCAATGAAGATAAAGCAGAAGGGTTAAGATCATAGGCATCAACACCATTCAGGACCTTTACAGCCACACTGAAAAATAAATCAAAAGAATCTGCTGTAGTTTTAGAGTCCTTCGCCAGTTTTATGTTATGATGTCATGCATACAACACTCATTATCATACTAATAAAATGTTGGTTTTTCGGCAAAGTCAAGTCCTGCAACTAGTTTTGAGTACATGCTGCTACCAGAAACTGAAGGAAAATGAAGATTTGGTAGATGAAACGCAATATGGTAAACTTGTATTGCTACAGGTAATAGTTGTGCAGTAGAGAAACAAGAAAAGTGTGCAAACATACGTGTACGTTTGGCAATACATTAGAATCGAGAGAAATTTATTCCCATTGTGATCTATGTTTTTGGTTCCTTGAATCTGTACTTTGATGACGCAGGGGTGTAAACAGTTTTTGGCATTGTGGAAAAGTGGAGTCATACATCTAGAGTTGGTCACAGTTGATCTAAGTCATCAATTTCTGGGTGATGCAGCGTAAATTTGTATGTCTCCTTATTAATTAAAAGACAAAGTGAATAAAGAGCACGGATATCAGGTGCTGAGTGATGTTCAGGAGTTAGCCTGAGACACCTGTAAATCAAACTTGTTCATGTAGAAGCAGCTCCATGGCTAGCATGTGCAACTACCCTTAAATATAAATATTTTGTGAACTTCCCATTTCTGTGACGAAAAAAAAAAAGTATTTCTATATTTTTCTTCTTTGCTGCTATTATTCATTAAAGATTAGAATTAGGTAACGTGATTATCAGAGCACACAAACCATCCAGTCTTTGCATTAAATTTTCTTTCCTTCAATGAATTAAAATCTTTTCGGTTTCATATGTCCATACATTTATTATTAGAGCAATAATGTCTTAATGTTAATCCTGTAGAATTATTTAATCTCTCGCTGGTGTTGATCATTTTATGCTGCTCATGCTTTGCTCCCAAACTTACAGCTATTATAGCTGATTCTACCTATGGCGGGCAAGGCCTGAAATGCACAACACAACATTTAAATGTGTGACGACTTTGTAGGATCAGGTTCTATTACAACTTTTATTTATTTTCACAAACGTTAAAACCCATGTGTATTATCCACATCTGTGGTTTCAAAGGCCCTTAAAATATTACCAAGTTAAATTTTTTTGCACTAAAGACTTATGAGGGACACAGAACCTGCACTGGTTACCGTGATGAATGTATATCTATAGGAGACTCCGCATTCACCACACTGATAAACACTTATTCAGTGGTAAACAACACATTCCTGTCAGCCTGGCAGCTATTGGATTTGTTTCATTACTAACATTGTAAATTTAGAATTGCACTCCATTTCTTTACAATGCCATTTGGTAAATGTGAATTCATATGCATACTGGCAACTATAAAAGCACACATGACGTATGCATATATATGACACTTTCAGAGATCTCAAAATGCTGCAGAAGGTTTTTATTGGTATTAACTGATCTGGTTTAACAGGAGTAATTCTATTCTATTCAGAAATGGTGTGTTGATGCTGTAGTTTGTTTCTTCATACCACACCTGTATTGATTGTCCAGCGGTCACTAATTAGCGGCGATTGGAAATGTCTGATTTTCCAGGGTGGTGTCAGGAGCATTGGTCTTTATTGATCCCAACCTCAGTAGATTAGTCCTCGGGACAATTGATTAATGCTGCAAATAGGTTTGAACTGTTCATAAGGTTTTTATTTACAGTTTTATTTACAGTAATGAAAGCTGTGATATATTTGAAATGGAGGAATGATTGAGTGAGATTTATGTCCCCCTAATGTCTGGAATTGAGATACATCACAATGACAATGATCTAGCCATGTTATAAAGTATAAAGTAATGTTCCTTTGAAAGAGTCATAAAGAATTCAGGTGAATGTCACTCACAGAGAGAGTAAATGGACCCATATAGACTTATTTTACTGAAAAATCCTCTCCTTTAAATAAGTGAGTGTCCTAATATAATTTCATTATTCAGTGAAAAGCTTTATTGACAGTAAATACTGTGATTGTCCTAATTGTTTCACATTTGCTTGGAACAGCATAAACTGTTGGCAGTAACTCAATCTGTTATTCCTGCAGATTAACTGATGGAACAATTGAAGATTTGAACAAATTAAAAAAAAAACAGAACCAGTAGCAGTGGTGTGGTGGACATCACACAAGGTTAAACATGCTAAGTACACATGATTCATACACAACTGTCATTTAATTGAGGACATGTCTAGAGGGGACCTTTAAATGTTAAAACCTATCGCTTAGTCCAAAGTTACTGCTGAAGTTAGATATGATTTAAGAACTGACAAATCAAAACTAAGGAATAAATCTACAAAGTTGTTAAGTAAAGTTTGGTTCTGATGCTATGCTATTTTGCTTAGTCTTGTTGGACTTAAATGTGATTGTAAACTTTCCTACTCATGTGATCAGCCTCCTACTCAGTGTGTTGTAGCTTAGGTTTCACCCACAAACCTGAATGCACACAACAATAATAATAATAATAATAATAATAATAATAATAATAATAATAATAATAGTAGTAGTGGAAAAGGATTCATGTTAGCTGTCTGACTGACACATTTGTGGCTGTATGTTGTAAAATGCAGTGATGCTGTATTTTTGTGTGAAAAATGTATATATGTATATATAACATTGTTGACAGTGAAGCTATTTATTTATTGATGTGGTGTCTATAAGAGTATATGTGAGGTCAGGTATTAATAAATATTATTTAGCACAATCATGATTTGATGCTTTTGGCAATTCTTTGTGGCATTTTTATTCTTTAAAGTTGTGTTTATGTGTGTGTGTGTGTGTGTGTGTGTGTGTAGGTCTGGTGGTCTGGACAGTAGATGGTTTAATCTGTGGTTGGATGCTTGGATGCATCAATCATATTGTCCACAACAGAACTGTCAGATCTGTCTGTCATTCAGAAGTATGAGCGCGCGTACACACACACACACACACACACTTCTACCTTTGTGAGGATTTGCCTAGACAAACTGCATTCTCCAGCCCCATCCCAACTAAACCACTAACTCTAACCCTTAACCCAAACCAAATTCAACCTTAAAAACACATCTTAACCTTGAAACAGCCCTTTGAGAATGTGAGGACCAGCCAAAATGACCTCCCTTAAATGTCCTCCCGTTGCTGGAAGAAAGCATATTTTGGTACTCAGTAGCAAGTATAAGAAACCGCATGTTTGCATTTCAGTAGATGTTCAACTCTGAAGTGGTTTAGTGGTTTCAGCAAGAAAGCACTGATGATGTCATCAGTGTCAGTGCATCATCTCATGGGGCTCATGCACACCTTCCTCACCTGCAGACCAGCGTGTAACAGAAAGCTATTATTCTGTCTGTAGCAGGGGAGTGACGGGGCAGGGGAGAGACAACAGTTATTAATGTAAGTGGCAGAAAGTTGTAGCCGCCATGTCAGCTGATTTGCCTGCAGGTGACAGATGTGTGCACGTATTGTGTAATATGAAACGCTCACTATGAAAGATACCCAAGGTCTCATACTAATCTGTCTAATAATCAGCAGCAAAGGCAATAAATATAGGTATAAATTCATATAAATATGACTTGTAAAGTCTGTTCTAAAGCTAAGATGGTGCCAGATCTGAGCTATATGGGTGTCATCTGGCATTTTGTCTATTTGTTTAAAGCAGAAAAAGTGCCCCCATGCATTGAGTGTCTGTGGTGTCACAACCAGCACTGACATTAGAGGACATGACAAGCTGTTATTTCATTCGAAAAGGAAAATACACACATTCTCAGGCAGTTTGTAAAGCAGATATTATAAATGAGATATTAGTGTCTAATAATCAGAGTTACTTTCTCCAGCTATGTAGCATGTAGCCCTTGATGCTCTATTTCACCTGATATCAAAACCCAAAGCTGCTGGTAGAGTACACTAGGAAAACACTGCACTTGGCTTCCAGCAAAGTAATAATGGGTCTTCCTGATTGAAGCTTTTGATGTTTGTTGATGTTGATTGCCTCCTGTGTAATATATAGCAGAAAAAAGACCCACACAAGGGCTCCTTTGTTCGCCGTTTCACCACGATCCTCTGATTGAACTCTGCCACCTTTTCATGTTGGAAAAATGTCCCTTAGCTGCATGTTTCTATATGCATTAACTCCGTTGACCCGTCAGCGCCGCCACAGGCTGCACATCCTCGCCAAGACTTCCTCTGTGTTTAAAGCATGACTGAGAAATCCCTGAACATCTTCAGTGGAATGTGGATCCTGCACGTGGAAAGATGTATGCATTCATCCCTGCAGCCAAATTCATCACTAATTCCTTCTAAAAATGACCACGAGAAGTCAGGGAGGTGGCTACCGCTTACATATTTTATAAATTGCAGCAAAAAAAAGCATTTTAATTCTTTTCTTTTATTATTATTATTATTTTATGGCTCATTGTTCATTTAAACAACATTCTCAGGCATGTGCTGTACACAGAAATCATGGAGTGGTGTTTATAGACAGAACATACATGTGGATGTGGAGGCAAAAAAGGAGGAGTCTGGAAGCAGGGAGAGCCTCGAGGAGGAACGTTATCTCTAAGGCTCAGAGCCAAAATGTACTGGTTCCTGGGTTCCAAGTTTAAGTTGTACTTAAAGAAGTGAAAGCGTTTGTCTTCGAAATGTGTCTTTGTGTTGTCCATTTAGCCTTTGCAAAGCGTGCTTTAATTTGTCTGAAACATAAGAACCACAAATACATCATAAAAGAAGCACAAACCTTAAAAAAAGCAAACAAAAGTGACCAACGGCACATTAAAATTTAAGGAAAAACCAAAGGCTAGATAAAGAAGATGGAGAGAGGGGTAATGCCATAAGTTCTGGCCCATTTATCGCAGCCATCCTGAATTATCTGGATTGCCATCGTTTACATTAAACTAAGAGCTCCGTGTCATGTAATAGAGGAGTCCCCACCCAGCAGCTAGCCACGCCCTGGATCCTGTCCTTTAGCACAAAAGCTGATGTCACACAAAATTTAGGCGAATAAATTCTTTGAACTGTCAGTCTACAATCGGACTATTCTGAATTTTTGCCCAGCAACTCACTCTGCAGCATGGCCCATAGGCATGTGGCATGTGTAGAGAGAGTGATGGTCTGGCTCTGCAACAGTGGTGTCAAATATTCTATTCTATTCAACTGCTACAATCTTTTGTTACAGCGTCAGGAATTTCTTACATGTGACTGTCTCCATATGAACATGAAAGAATTGTCCCATTTTTCTAACAAATTAAAATGCTTTGCGAAGCTTCTGCCGATGCTGAGCCGTCTGGAATGTTTAGATTTAGTGTAGACCTTTACCAAGTCTGTGCTTGTGAGATGGTATAACTGCCTTTTTGTAGCCAATTTATTTTCATTGCTCACACAAACACACACACACACACACACACACACACAGCCACTCTGTCCCCAGGGTACATTTTATTAATGCTGGCAATGCTGCAGACAGGAACATAAATTAATGCAGGATTTATGACAGATGCAGTTATCATAAGGAGGGAAAAAACTGGGAAAAGAGACACGTGTCCCTCAGCAGCGTGGGCTCTATCAGTTATGATTCTATAGTTTTCTTTAAAACATTAAAGAAATGGACTCGCTGAACCTCTACATTGTTCTGCTTAGACTAACTTGAAAAAAATCCCATAAGTCTTAAATGCAGGGTTAAAGATGAACAAACTATTGAATTTCTAGCTCTTCATGGATGGGTACTGCTGTCCAGGAGAGCAGATTAGCTCAGACTCCTTTTATCTGTGGAAAAACCAGACTGTTGGGTTATGATCGTGCTGGTATTAAGATGTAGTTTCTGATGCAATGATGCGTTGTCACGACTGCGGGACCCATTTCTGTGGGTTTGGAGGTTTCTCATTTTTAGGTTTACAGGACTTCACGATCTCTGTAACTAGTATCAGCAGGTTGTGCAGTGGTTTCCAAAATGTTTTCCTTTGTAGCCTGTAACTGAATTAAGCTTGAGATCTGAATGTGCTCCGTACAACACATGTAGACAGGTACGGTGACAGTTTGGATAACAAGCCATGGAAAACATCACATGGTGATCGAGTTATTGTTAAAGGGGTATCCTCTCTCCGCAGCTGCTGCACAAATGTGTTTGCTTTTACTTTCCTGCATTATCTATACATAAAAATCAGGATTGAGCCGTTATAATGTGTGCATTGTCTTGCAAAGGTCCATGGTCCGTTGCCATGGTGCCTGAATGATTGTTGAGTTATCATTGTGCACCACGTCCAAAAAAAGCTTTGAGAGGTTGGTTCTAACATGAGTTGCTGCACTTTCTGCTCGAGCAGTCATCTGTCAAGCTCTGTTCTTTTTAACACCATTTTGTATCCCGGCCTGAAACAGGAAGAGCAAAAGATGACGGTCCACAGTACTCACGCACACCACGAGGCTCCCGCTGGTTCAATAAGAAGGAATCAAATCAGTGAAAAGTCAGACAGGTACCAGGGTAAGCAGAGGACAAGCACCAGCTGTCTGTCAGTGGGTCGATTCCTGGCTCCACCGCTATCTATTCCATCCGAAATCAATCAATCTCCTTCCACTTCTGTTCAGCCAAACATGGACGTTCACTTCCAATGAAAATCACATTTTAATCTTCAGTTAAACTGCACATAATCAATAAATGGAACATTCATTATGTGTCTAATTTTTAGCTATTCTGCAGTATTTTTTTGACATTTGGAAAAGCCGTAATCACACAACGGAAATATAACTCAGCTACAGCTGCTTGTTTTTGACAGATTCTGCAGCCGGTCTTATTACTGCTGCACTCACCGATTACCGCAGCGGCTGCCTGTGTATTGAACTGCGGTGAGTAATGAAAATGGTGGGTGCCCACTGGTGGCTCTTCTATTGATCCCATCGGCGGTAAGTAGCCCGGCTCCAATTAGACCTTAACAGGCTGGAGGAAGACGACAGGAGAGGAGTGCGTGATTGTATGAAACTGTATAAAACGTGAAGCTGTAAGTGTCCTGAGGGGGAATGTATTCCCCGCTGAACTTTTACCACCACTCTCTAATGTGAAATTAAATTTATTAATGACTCAGTGGAATATGTAGAATATAGGCAGAATATAAATTATAAATGATTTCTAAAGAGAAAACAGAGATAACTCTGTTGTATGTGATGTAAAAAAAAAGAAAAAAAAAAACTCTATAAACAACCAAACTGTCCATTTTTCACCAATGTCCAGCCACATTAAAACTGTCTTTCCTCCTTGTCAAAAGCTGCCTCTCATAATCAACTGAGCCGGTAAGACTGGCCATTTATAAATTCTATTACCATGGTTTGGGTGGGAGGAGGGGAGGGGTTGCCCTTCAGAGTGATTTAGTTAATGCTGAGTGGGGGGAAAAGGTCCTTGAAACAGCATCAGACACACAGTTGTGCTAGAAACATGTTTGTGTGTGTGTGTCTGTAATTCAGTGCCTATTTCTGCCCCACTGCAGCCGCACATCTGTCTTCATCCGGCAGCAGCGGGAACCAGACAAGTACAGATTCACCTCAGCCTTCAGACACAGGAGCAAAAATGGAGTGAAAGACGCTCACTTCTGCACAACAGGGAGGATGTGCGCACGAGGGGCTCGAGTCTTTGTATCACACCTGCATTTTCACTATGGCTTTTCATCCAAGAGTCAATCTGAAATGTAATTTTGTTTTAGTGTTGACCGGCTACAGGAGCACCTGTGGAAGCAGGAAGGATGTTTAGGATCAGAAGTGATAGCAGCTGCTGGCTACCGGGTTGTGGCAGGACCACGCCGCTCTCTGTAATGCTTTAAGAGGCTGACAGTTTAAAGATGACACATGATAGAAGCCAGGTTGATTCATTACACACACACACACACACACACACACACACACACACAGACTGCTCATCCATCTCTGCATGACTGCTTACTTGTCCACCCCAACCCCCCCGTGCATGTGTGTTCATGTATGTGTGTGTGTGTGTGTGTGTGTGTGTGTGTGTGTGTAGTCTTGGTCATTTAGTTACTTTATCTGGTTTTTCCGGCTATTCCGTCTATTTTCTGTTTTGTTGTGGTTACAGTTTTGCTGTGTGTGCATTTGTGCACGTATGCACAGCATCCTGATTCCTGACCACCGCATTCCAATTAAAACAGAGGAGGGTATGTAGGGTCGGGACAACTCCCATAGTCCCATCAGTTATCATTAATTGAACAGACACATTACTTATTAACTAATCAATTAATAATTGATTAATTAACAAGAGAAATTGAGTACAGTAGCACAACAAATCGTAATTATAGCACAGAGGAGAAGCAGAGTATATAGAAAAGAGACCGGCTCCATGTATTTGAAACACTTTGAAAGCATGTTTTCAAAGAGAGAATTATTTTTTTTTCTCTTTGGTTTGCCACCTGAGGGACTGGAGAAGAACACTGAGTGCTGGGATGTTTTTTGCATTGTGGCATTATTGTCATGTTATCCCGTGACACAGCCAGGGGGCAACACCCTCCTAACAATCTTGCATTAGTAACTATAGTGCTCAGAGTGACGACCCCATGTGACTGTGACCAGTTGGAGCCAGCACACATGGACAGATGAGCCAGTGAGTTGGAAAAAATAAATCAGCCACGATATAAAGTCAGAAATACTAACAGCTGTTTATAGGGTTTGATAAATGTGGCTTATTAATGACTAATAATTATATAATATCAAAGGGGGGGGTCTTCCTCCGGGTAGTAAGTTATTGCCCATGTTTGTACAGTAAAATGTGTTTTATTCAGAGCTCTACCTTTTGCAGTGTAAAAACTGGATTGTTTTGAATTTGGAAACATCAGTGAAACTTGACTGGATGGATTGTGGATTGTGGCTGCTGAGGTTTTCTTGGTGGGGGTTGTAATATTTTATGGACTCCTGCTGTTCCGATTCATATCTTTCTCCTCTCCATACAGGAAGACACACACAAGAATCAAATTACCTGTTGTGGATGGGAAGAGGTAATTAAATCAAGAATGAGCTAATTTATTTGCGAGTTCAATGCTGTTGCTGTGCTATGGGACAATCTGCCTAAATGCAGAGGAATTGTTATTAAATTTAAATCAATAAAATAGATTGTACTAGTTAATATTTAAATGTGCTGCTTTACTGCAATTGTACATTTTAGAATGTCTTCACAGTTTGATTATTTAATATCAATAAAATGTAGAAAACAGTACAATTTGTCTTGACTAGTATTACAAATATGTACAGGTAAATTACGTAAGACACAATGAATGAAAAAAACAGAATAGAAGAAAACAAATTTATGCCAATTAAAACATTGTACACAGCCATGTTCTCATGCTGAGATCTGAGGTGAATTAATATTCATTTTGGGGGGTAAATAATACAGATGACTGTGATTATTGATGGAGCGGTATGACGCTGCCTGAGTCAGTGTTTGCTTTTCATCTCTCCTGTTATTAAGCGAATATTAAATACTGAATAAGCGAACCAGTCAACTGGTTTAGACTTGTTCTTACTCTGCACCAGTTGGCATTTAAACTCATCTCAGAAAAGGCCCAAAACGGAGATCAACTCGTGTTTTTTTGATACTTTGCCCAATGTAAGATGGGCAAAGTTTTTAAAAACTGCTCGCTCAAAGAGCCAAAACAGCGGGGATGCATAATGAATGTCAGAATTATCATGAGGCCAAGACTGACAGGCTTTGTACCTTCTTCACTCTTTCAGACCTGAATGGAAATGCAGACTTTCTCTAGTGTTCTGCGAACAATTGCAGTAGCCAAGGCTTCCAGCAAATCCAACCAGTGTTAATGTCACCTCCGGATGCCGTGAGTGACATCAGCAGCGGCAAAACACACTAACTGTGAAATGAAATGGGTTCCTCTGAGAGGCGAAGAGGCTATTTGTCTCCCAGTCCAAACAAGCTGAATCTAAGGAGGAGATCAATACTGATATCTTTAGGCTGCTAACTGCTCCACTAATATATTATTGATGTCTGGGTCCCACTGGATTAAATTTAGGCTCTGCGACAACACTTGATCTTGATCAGTGGACACAAGAAAGATGCACTGACAGAAAAGTAAAAGAATTCCAAAAGAAATGCGAATATGATCTCTATAAAACACGACAAGGAGAAGTAGGTTTCACGGGTGCTTTCAGAGTGATTAATGATACAGGTTCCTCAATATGATTAGAAAATCCTTCACCGTTGTTGGTGTGGTTGGAGAGGAAGAGGCTGGTAAGTTCAAAACTAGTACTTACCAAGGCCTTGATTATTATGCAGGCTGCTTCTGTCTGACCATTTCCTTTCACCACAGCACAATATCACAGATTAACCAACATAATTTTGATAGATATAGTTAAGGAATGTGCAGAGTGTTTCACATGTATACACTGAAAATGATGGATTACTAATTGGTTTTCACTAACGTTTCCCTGTTTTTTTTTTTTTTTGTGCAGCAGGCTAAAGCTGCTGTAATTTCTCTAATGGAGTGTGTTTACCATTTAGAGCCAGCTTTTTCTGACATTGACTGATGCTGCTTGACTGTACATTGTACATTGTCCCAAAATGGCACCTCAAGGGATACATAGCAGCAAAATGTGGGAAAACCTAGCGGACCTAGCTCTAGATAGCAAATACATTTTGGCTGTGCCAGGGTAACAAAGTAAATCTCTAGCCAGAAGTGATTATTATTATTATTTGAAATATATCAGATACAGATACAAGAAATCTGACAGAAGATGGTCTGTTATCGTGCACAGCTGTTCAAAAAACATGCCCACTGATTTTAAATGTGGCACTGCTCCAGTTTATATGAATCGTTTTAGCATTGTTGTGCATACAATGCTAATTTGGAGTCTAATTCTTCATTAGAGAGTAACATTTTAACAGAGGAGCAGCTAACTTTACAGTTGAGATGCTGAACTCATCTGGACAGGTTATATTACAGTATTACTTCATTTACGCAGCGTGCATGCTGCAGTCTTATAACCAGAGCTGAGCAGCACGTTGGCCAGCACTTCCATTAGCTCCAATTGAAATTGAGGCAGTGCAGATGAAATATATCCTGTTAGCCTTTTTCAATAAAGGCACGTACATGCCAGCGGATGCAGGCCACAGCTCCATCTGATGATGAATGACAAAAAGCAGGAGAGAGGAGAAAGAGATGGAGTGAACAGACACAAAAAGAGATTAGAGCAGAGTGACAGAGGAGGCAGTATTTCAGTCACACTTAGCATGAGGGGTGTCGTTGATAAATCCTGATGCTTCATTACTCTCAAAACCATCAGCTACCATGTTTTAGCTCTACTACTGCTGATGAAACGGCACAGGACAGCTGCCAGCTCGTATGTGTGTATCTATTATCTGCATGTAAGTTTCAAGCTGTGTTTTTTAAATTAACAATGCATTAAATAGAACTTATTGCAGAGCTGCCCCACTAGGCTGAGTGTATGTGTGCATTAGCTCTCATGGTGCCTGCACAACTGAGTAATGCACGATACACCTACACTGAGAATAATGTACACATTTGCAGGGGCAGGCCCAGCCAAGCGCAAGCTTAATCAATGCTCCCAAATCACTCTTTTTCAAAAGCTGCTGCCTTGTTCTCAACTCCTGAAAAACTGACCTCATCTCCTGCTCGTCAGTCAACTCAAGCAACATTTTAGCAGGTAAAAAAAAAAAAAAGGACCAGTACAAAATTGGGAATAAGGAGTTCCTGCATTCTAAACAGTTACATACAAAAACCTGCTGAATCCCTCAACAACCAATAAAATCACTGAAAATCTAAAATAAAAAGGTATTAAATGATTGGTCTTCCATGTTTTTTTTAAACCTGTTGTCAGCTGTGACATCACAACCTTCCACAAATTTATTGACCCACAACATTCTAATGGAAGCGTGATTATAACAATAATAACAAAGGGAAGGGAAAAGGGGGTAAGAGAGGGGTGGGAGGAAGAGGAAGAGGAAGGTGTAATCAAGGCTGAGACCGATGCAGGCGGCCCTTGATGAAGTGCTGCTCTCCTGCAGAGCCACCAAACTATTTATATATAAAACCCTCACAGCCTATGGGCCTGGAAGTGAAAAATGCTACCCTTGCTGCTCTTGAGGCCCAATCAGCAGATGCTTCGCTCCACTCTCTAAACTCACAGGAGTACGTCAAACAGTGACTTTTTTTTGTCTGATTTACCAGGAGAAAAAAAGAATTCTACAGGTAAACAAATATGACTTCTGACCGCTGTTGTCATCTGATGTCTTTGCGCAGCAAACCTTCTGCCTCCAAAAGTCAGAGCCTCACAATCACATCACCGCTGAGATCAAATGTCAGTTTGGTTTTAATTTGATGGGAGGCAACGCTGATGGTTCCGAAACCATCAATAACAGACGGCAATCAGGATGAGGCTCCGACTGACACTTCTCACAGCTGTGGCAATAAAGCCGCACTGCAATAACAACAAAACTGGTCTAAAGAATTATTAATGCTAATTTAAAAAACAGTATCTCTTACAGTAGCCTGCTATGTGTAGGGTCAGTCCCCAGTACCAGCAGCTCAGCTCACTGTGCCATTCAGAAGTATCTGTTATTATTTATTAGGAAAAAAAAAAAATCCCACAGTTTGGGTCTGTATTAAAAAGAACAATCCGGGCTTTTCTATTTCCTCATTAATACATTAAAATGTCAACGTTATACATTAAAATGTCAGACCCATTAATGGTTCTGCCACTCTGTGGAGGTAAAATGTCAGAGAAATAATAAATATAACCAGTCAACAGAAAAGAGGCCAACTCTGAATAAACGCTGAGCACAACAAAAGATTCACTCATATAAATGCAAACATCTGCACAGATACTAAGAATCAGCATTATTATTGGTTATGATGAGAGAATGATGGAAGAGGAACATGATAAGACTGTAATGTAACCAAATAAATTTTTTTTTTTCTCCTTTGTTTAAATGAGACCCTATGGGACCGTATTTCTTGGCTTCTGGTGGGGCTCCACTGAGAGGCTTCAATCACACTGTACGAGGCCAGTAACATAACTGAGCCACCTTTCCCCAATTGGTGTAGGAGGTCAAGTGTGCGGGGGCCGAAAAGAGGGAAATAAAGGATGGAGAAGCCACCTTCTTCACAACACTCCTCTTCAGTGTTTGTCTAATACGCTGATGAATCTCAGTTGAAGAGTCGACATCTGACACACTGTTAACTTAGCTCGACTCTCCCTTTTGTACTTGGGTGTTTGCTGCACTACAGCATGACCAAAACAACAGCATATCCTGACAGAAAATGTGAGACATGTCATTATACTGGCTCTGTTGCCTTCCGTGATGGGATTTTTTAAAAATGATTTATATATGAAATAGTAATTGAACGTGACCAGCCTTTATCTCTGACACTAATGTGACACTGATATTGATCATCAGCTCATCATCATCATCATCATCAACTCCAAATGACATAGTTCTGTTTTTGCAGAAAGATAAGAGTAGAGGGATCACAAATATATAAATGTATCTCATTCTGTTTGAAAAAAGCAGTGTGAGAAAGCAATAGAAGGAGATGGACCTAAAGAGAAGAAGAGTGTCTGTTCCTTCAGCTGATAGACTCAGCAGCGCTATTCATTACTCCCTGAATGCCAGCCGGTGTCAGTTATATTACGGCAAAGTTGTCCCAGACTGACAGCCACAGTGGGGGGAGAAAAATGGTTGCAAAATACTGTTGGAAGTCCTGGGAGAAAACAAGGGAGAGGCTGTGATGGATGGGTGCATTTGACCCATGCAGGGTAGAAGGCAGAGATGCTCCCTTCCAGATGAGACGGGAAGTCTAGTGAGCTGGTGCCCCCTCTGCCCAGAGCAGCCCAGCCTTGTCAGGGGGAGAGGAATCTCTTCCGTCAGTGCTTCTATCACTTGTGTCAAAACAGATGCTCTACATATTCAACGGATAAATCTACGCTTCACGTGAGGGGAATACAGAAGTCCAGCCAGATTATCCAGACTTTGTGGAAGGACTGATGTCAGGACAGATATCTCTGCTCTAAAAGAAGCTAACAGGTCTCTTTTTTTCAATAACAGCGGCAACACATGTCCACAAATGTAAAAATACAATAAAAGTCTTCATTTTATTTGTTGCCTTATTTGTAGAGATGTGTTCAGTGAAAAGCCACAGTGATCTTTGTTAAAGTGCTTATTTTATTCACCTCTCGCGCAAACATATAAAACAATGCCTCTCAACAGGCTATATAAACCAGGTCAAAGGTGCTACTGACCTTTTCATAGGTCAAAAATGACACATGCTGGAGGCTCTCAGATGTCAAGTCATACAATGTGATAAATGATATACAGTGCTCAGTTTTTAGATATACAATGCTAATATTTTGAGCTTTAACGCTCATTTATTAAAATTGTCTACTCTAGATGATTTTCCCACAAGCTTTCTTTTTATTTATAAACGTTAAAACAACGAATGTACTGTTGTTTATTGTATTTGTACTTGGTATCATAACCCTCACTTATGTACAGAATCCAGTGCCTGTAGTTAATCCAGTGCCTGTAGTTAATCCAGTGCCTGTAGTTAAACAACGTGCCCAATAAGACATAAATTAACGAGCCACAAAATCATGTTGCTGTCGTAGCGTCAGGGAGCACGTGACGCAAATTCTGCCTACGTCACTAAGATGACGTCTACGGAAGTCATGGATATCCTGTTAACTCCGAACCAAAACAGACGAAATGTTTTCATGTAAAAATACGCAAAAAATCCCAAATTGTCGCTGGTATCGCTTTATTTAAGGTGTATATTATCACCACGTGTTTGTCGGACATCTAAGGAAGCGTTCAACCACGATCAAGATGGAGGTAAAGAGTTTAACTTCCAGCATTTAGCTTTAGCCACAGTGCGTTTGTAGCATCTTTAAATTCACAGATAAAATGATGCTAAACCTTCAGGCTTTGTAAGATCACCTCTGCGTTTAATTGTTAGTGAACTCATTAAAAATGTAGTTAGTTGGACAGACTGTCATATCGCTACCTGCTCATTAAGTACAGAATACTCGGCGAAATTTGTCCTAGACATTGAAAATAATTAATGGGCTTAAGAACCTTTCAATTTAATGTAGTTACTCCATTGTATTAAAGCTATATTTCTATAATTTGAAAAATGTTAACTTATTGACAGCCTAAGTTACACTTGCATAATTTATGAATCGGGTAACACTACTCCTCCCCGCCATCACAGGTGGTGTATAAGAAAATCATGAATTGCATTAACTTTAGTACCTGGATCATATCCGCCGAATTTGAAAGTGTTTCTTCATTAAAATTATAATGTTATATAAGATTTTGCCAACCATACTCTTTATCTAAACATTAAAAAAAAAAAAAAAAAAAAAAAAAAAAGTTCTGCTGAGGTCTGTACTTAGCTGACTGCCATATAGGTAATATTACCTAACAAAGCCAAAAATATTTTTGTTTACATTTGGTGCACCCAAAAATCTTTTATCCTTTATCAGGATTCTGCTGGTGGAGAAACAGAGTCTGTGGGTCAGTCTCCAGCAGGTGCAGTCAAGTCAAAGGTATTACACTTGTACAGGAAAACATTGCGTGTTCTTCTAAATATTATTTGTTGTAAGGCATGTATTAATGTATTGCTTTTATTATTTAAAGCTTGACACCCTATCAAAAGATGACCTCATCAAGTTTGCTAAAAAGCAGATAGCTGGCATGCAGAAGATGAAGAGTAGATGTGTGGGTATGTATAAAAGTTAATAGTTAATTATAGAGTGTTTTGTTATTTTGAGTGTGCCCAAATAACATATAACATTATTCCATATTCCTTGAATATTCAGATTTGGAAAAAGAAATTGAAGTCCTAAAACAGCAACCCAAAAGCAATAACAGCGGTTCAGATGATTCCATTCTACTACAGGTTTGTTTGTAGTAATATCTTACGTGTGGTGTGTATCTACAATAAACATTCTACTGTTAAGATGCTGCAGTAGTTCATGTGAATCGTGTGTTCAAGGAGCTGACTGGGAGGATGGATGCCCTACTATTGGAGAAGGCAGAACTTCAGCAAAGTCTTGTACTCTCTCGCAAAGATCTTGAAAGCAATGAACAGAAAGCAAAGGTGAACCACACATACACAGCATCTGTGCTTGAAGCACAGCACCAAAATATTTTAGGCGGGATGAAACTATATTATGAGAACAATCTTTATTTGTATAGGAGGAACTTGCAGTGCTACAGCGAGAGCTTGACCATGTCATAGAAGATCGCCAGAAGAAAGTTGAGACTCTAGAGAGCAGCATTGAGAAATCCAGCAGCAAACATCAAGAAGAAATTGCTTTTTTCCAGAAAGTACTAAAAGAGAGAGAAGACACTGAAAAGCAGAGGGCGAGTGAAAGAGAAGGAGAGCAGAAAGCCAAGGTAACACATTACATACTTTGGTTGATATGTCAGTTTCATTCAAATTTGCAAGGTTTATTTGAACATTACTTAGTGTGCTTGTGTCAGTGTGGTAATGCATATTTATAACAAATTAAATTTGTTATAGGATGTTCGATATAACTGTTCTTTCATGCAGGATAAAATAGCAGCACTACAACAAGAGCTTGAGCGTGTTGTACAAAATCACCATAGTAAAATTGAGATGCTAGAAAGCAGCATCAAGGATTCGAACAGCAAACACCAAGAAGAAGTAGCTGTTTTCCAGAATCTACTGAAAGAGAGAGAAGAAATTAACAAGCAGCAGCAAAGAGAAAGAGAACTGGAGCACTCAGCTGAAGTGACCAGTGCAAAGGAGACCACCGAAGAACTCCGTCGTAGCTTAGAATCTCAAGTGGACACCCTTCGAGTGCAACTGGAAACCATCCAGGAGCAAAAAACACGGGAGATTGTTGAACTGCAGGAGGAGCACCAAAAGAAGTTGACAGAAGCCCAGCAGGAGATGGAGAACCTCAAGGAGGAGCTCGCACAGATGATTATGCAGCATGAAGAGGAAATGAGAGTTCTGGAGGAGGACTCTGAGATAGAGAGGGAGCGTCTACTGTCGATCCAGGATCAGCTGACCGAACAGCTTTCTCTCAAAGGTAATGTACAGACTCTACCCATCAATTATTTCAGCAGGATTGGTTAAATCAATGTTTTTAGCTTATTATTGCCTTTACAGACAGCTATCTGCAAGATGTGAAAGAGGAAGATGAGGAGCCTGCCCTCGGGTCAGGGATAGCCAGAATGCTTGAACTCTCTGGATGCAGCCAGGTTGACTCAGCCAGTGGTGATGGAGAAGAGACTGGAAGACCGAGAGCAGCCCTGGAAGAACTGCAAGCCCAGAACACCATGTTACAGGATGAGCTCACACTGCTCAATAATGTGAAGGCTGAACTTGAGGCTGAACTGGAAAGGACCAAGGAGGAGTTCCAGGTGGAGAGAGAAGAGCTAGAATTCAAAATCAATGAATTACACATGGCCCGAGAAAGTCTTTCTCATGACAAAGCAGTAACAACAGAGACTGAGCTGCAGGGAAAGGTTCAAGACCAAGACGCCAACCTCCAGAATAAATCCAGTGAGTCAGCATTGCTCCTTGGAGACAGAAATCACTTAACCATAGAGGAGGTTGGGGCACAGTGTGAGGAGTTAACCAGAGAGAGAGACTCAGCCCTGGCTGAATGTCAACATATGAGAGATATACTGCAAGGTGTTGAGACAGAACTAGGTGAGAAAACAAAAGATTTTATTCAACAGTATAATGCAATGAAGGAGCAGAGTGCAAGTACTGTACAGGGACTTCAGGACAAGCTGAAAAACCTTAAACAGGAGAGGGATGAACTGTGGAACAGAATGAGGGAAATCACAGAAGAGAAAACCTCTCTGATCGCAGATGTTCAAGACTTGAAGATAAAGCTTGAAATGTCAGCGGGTGAAGACCAGAAACTCCAGATTTCTGTACAGGAACAGACAACATTAGCCAGTGAGCTGAAGCAGTCTGTCGAGGAATTGACCAAAAAAAATGAAGAGATCCTCTCCCAACTCCAGATGAAGGAAAACCTGACGCAAGACTTGAAGGATTTAGTCCAGACTCTGACTGTAGAGCGAGATCAGATCCAGTCTCAGCTCCAGCGTATAGAAGAGGAAATGCAAAAGCTAAAGAGTGAAAAAGATGAAGAGGTTCGAAGGCTACTGGAGGAGAAGGAGAATGAAGTGTGTTTGATTCGAGACGAAAAAGAAAAGGCATTGCAGAGTCTGCAAAATGAGGAGGATGAAGTACAGCAACTAAAACAAGAGAAGGAAAAGATGGAACAGCTGAAAGCGGAATTAGACAGAGGACAAGAGACAATTTCTTCTTTAGAGCAGAGTGTTAGAGACCTCTCATCTGGAAAAACTACTCTCCATCAAAAACTACAAGAAATAACTACTGTGCTTTCTGAATCACAGAAATCAAAGGAGATATTAGGATCCCGATTATCAGTCCTGGAAGCTCAGCTTGAGCAGGAGATATCACAAAAGAATCAACTGGAGTCAAAAGTTAGTTTTTTGAAAGAGGAGATAGAAGGAGCCTGTGACACCATCAAAGCTTTAGAGGAAAACCAAGTAGAAGCTCTGACAATCTACAGGAAAAATGTTGATGAACTTCAAACTCGTATTGATGAACTGGAAAAAGAGAGGAACATTCTAAGAAATAACCTCGAAGAAGCTCAAGGGGTGCTGACATCAGAGGAGGCAGAAAAAGAGCTGATGGCTCGCATCCTAGACCTGGAACAGGAGAGGAACATGTTGAAAAACAATCTGGAGGAGGTGGAGAGAGATACCAGTGGGCTGCAGAGGGACCTAGAACACATGAAGTTGGTCAGTGAGAGGATTGTTGAAGAGAACAAGAACCTGCAGGAAGAAATTTCTCAACAGAAAGAGGAGAAGGAAGGAAAGATGGAAAATCTAGAAAAGGAGAGAAAGCAGTTCCACGATCAGCTGACAGAGAAGGAATCCCTTGTAGCTCAGATGAAGACTGAAATAGCTGCTCTCCAGGTTAGTGAAACTCCTAATATGTCTGCATTAAACTATAATTGTAATCTATTCAAGAACACTTATACTGAAAATGTGAACATTTTAGATGCTAACAAAAACCCTCTGACATGTGTATCTCAATCTTAAAAACAATAGCAACTGTTATATACAATAATTAGAGTATTTCCATCGTTTTCTATCACTTTCAGGAATCGGCTATCCAGTCTGCTGCTTCTAAAGAAAATGCAGCCAGTGAGCTCACAGATAACATAGGTACACAGTGGCATGTGCTTTTCTTAATAAATAAGAACATAAAAAAAAAGATTTGTTCTTTAAAAAACATTTAGTATTAACGATTTCTGGAAACAATAGGTCACTGAATTTTAAAATCAAATTATGCTAACGGTTGCTTCTCAGCTCTACTGGAGAAAGAACTCAAAATCAAAGACGAGAAGATCAACAAAATGAAGGCAGTGGCCATCAAGGCAAAGAAGGAACTGGACATTAGTAAGAAAGAGGTAGGGATTCAATTTCAAAGTAAATGGAAGGATTAAAAATAACATCTGTCCACTGATTCTGTTGTCACTGAGTCAGTTGTGACTGATTTTTGTTTCAGGTGGCAAGCCTCAACGAGGAGATCGAATCGCTGAAGACAGAGAGGGAGAAAATGAACAGCTCAATGAAAGATATCATCCATGGGGCTGAAGGCTATAAGGTAGGAGAGTTTTCTTAGGGACAACCCTGTTTAAAAAAAATCATTAAAAAAAAGTGCAATCTTCTTCAGTGTGACAGTCAGAGCTGACTGTACTGCAATCATCAACACGAGATAAAACAAAGAAATGTTACACATTAGTGTGATAACAATCATCAAACATTTAATTGTGTATAATATGCTATTTGCTAATTGGTAAGTGGAAGAATACTCGCTTCAAAAAAATATTTAGCGCAACATTACTCCCAGAGGCTTCTTTGAACAGACTGTGGTGCTTTGTGACTGCCTCCAAATTAGAGAAGAGCCACTCTGTTGTGTCTAATGAGAGTTTTTCCTTTACTAATGTAAATGCAGCTGATATCCGAGGCCTGTTTCCCAACACTGAGCTTCAAGTGTTAAATGAATGTGTGTTTGTGTAGAACCTGCAAATAGATTACGACAGACAGACAGAGCAACTGGATAAAGAGAAAGAGAAGGTGGAGTCGGCAGAGAGACAAATTGCCGAACTGACCAGACGCCTCAACAGTGCTGTCACACAGGTAACACAGATACGTGCCCCGTCCAACACATTACCATGAACCAACCAACCCACAAATTGCTTTCACCCTGCAGCTGCACCCTGAGCACCACCACTTTGTACAGCTACATAAGTCTCATGACTGCTTCGTTCATAACTCACTTTTCCTCTGATTAACAGTAGCACTTTTATCAGCTATGTTTGACAGCATGGCATCCACAGATAGGCAATCTGACATCACTGGCTTAGCTGAGGAGAAAAGTTGTTTATAGATATCCCCCTCCCTGCACTCATAGCAGTTTTCTTTCCAGTGAGAGAACTACAGGCAGGTAAATGGAGCGGAGTATTGCCTCCATCTGCTGCATGCCAGCACAACGTAATTTTCTGAGACACGAGTGTACTCTTGTGAGTGTTCATGAGTCTCAGGGGTGACAGGCAGCGTCAAAGCTAGTCGGGGATCTCAGACCGTCTGGACATCTCTGTTTACTAATCATGGTTTTGTGTGGCTGACAGATGATGGATAGTAGCTGCTGCTGCTGATTTGGTTCAGTGTTCCTTCAGGAGAAAGCCTTCAGAGCCTGCAGCTGTCAGATTTGCATGAATGATTTTTAGATTGATCACGTGTGTTTGCAAAGGTTTACAATGGTTTTTGAAGTATTTGTTTTTAGGTGAAAAGCTAAAAAAAAGAGATTCTCCTCATAAAACAACCAGTAATCACTTAAATCACGTAAATAAATAACTACATATTTTTACTCAAGTACTGTAATTATGCATAATTTAAAACTACTTTTGCTGTTGCAACTACTACAATATTTTTTTTTATTCTGCTACTTTAATTACTACAAAGATTTGTAGATACAGTATGTGTAGAACAAAACAGTCAGGATACTGGTAGAATACAATATAAAATAATTCAGTGTGACTGATAATTGAGTAAGATAAATTGAATTCATATCTGCGGAGAAAATGTTTCAATTTAAACTTTTTATGGGGTTTTCCAAAATTTGTAGTAAATGGATTCAGATAGCTCTTGCTTGTTTCCTGTCAAATTAACTGCAAGTGTGTATAAAGGAAAATACAACTTAAAAAAAATGTAAAAATTTCCAAATCGATACTAAATGTCAATCTGAAGGCTCTGGCAAATTTACTGTGTGTTTATGACCTAACAGAGATCATTTATCCTTTTCTAGAATGAAACAATGAGTAGTGAGAAAGAAGACCTGCTGGCTGGAATTGAGACTGCGAGGAACACACTGAGGCAACTGGAGGCCCAAAACCAGGATCTGCAAAGACAAACAAACAGTCTTGAAAAAGATCTGCTGGCAGAGAGAGCTGTTAAAGAACAGAAAATGAAGGTCAGAGCTCCTGACACTTGTTGAAAATCAAATATTAAATAAATGCCCTCACATCTAAGTAATCTGCTAACAGTTATATACTTTAAATGCACTGTGTGTGTGTGTGTTTGTTTCCAGGACTTGTCATCTGCCATGAAGGAGGTAGAAGAGCTGACAGCCCAGCTTTGCAAGCAGCAGCAGCAGTCTCAGCAGACTGCCCAGGAGCTGGAGCAACTACGCAAGGTGCACACACACACACTTTTTTTTTTTCTATCACACAGCTCCTCTGATACTAGTGTCTCAGAGGAGCTGTTCAGTCAAGCGACTGGTGATGGCCAGCCTGCAGCTACGGCTGCATCTCACAAAGAAAGAGGGCAACTGTAGCCACCAGCACTGGAACTGATTTCTTTTTCTCTCCATTAGTAGACATTGTACAGCAATATACATGCAAGCTGCCACAAGGTCTCACTCTGTCATGTGTGGACATTGTTATGACACCCAAAAATATGTTTGTTTTTTTTTTTGAAGGAATTTTGTAAATTAGAATATGTTTTATATATTTTCATTTTTATAATATCTATGCATTGGCCTGTACATCTTTTTAAGAGTATGTTTCAATAATACTTCCAGAAAAGTCTGTACAAGAGAATTCAGATTGTAGTTCTGTTCACTTTCTTATGTTGTTTGTTAACACTGCCTCCAGGAGGCGCAGCAGAACTCTCTGCTGGATATGGAGATGGCTGACTATGAACGCCTGGTGAAAGAGCTCAACACCAAACTCTTGGAAAAAGATGAGTATGTTGAGGAGTTAAAGGCACAGATAAGCACACTGACCCAGAGAGAGGAAACACTCAAGCAGGAAATAGGTTTGTACCTGCTGTTTTGTGGCTTCCATATACAAAGTGCATGAAAGCTTCTGTCTCCTGTTATGCTGTTTTTTAAATTTCCTAATGTTGTCAAATTATTGAGAGTGTTTTTGAATCATGTTAATGGATTGGTTGGTTTTTAAATCAAGTTAATTTGGATCCATCATATTTAATGATCTTGCCTGTGTACATTTATGCCTATCTGTGTGTGTGTATGTGTGTGCCTGCGTCTGCAGAGACTTTGAAGTTGCAGCAGGACCAGGGGGAGGAGAAGACCTCCAAGATAAAACAGTTGCTGGTGAAGACCAAAAAAGACTTGGCTGATGCCAAGAAACAGGTGTGTGTGTCTGTGCCACAGGATTTCCATCGACTATGTAGCATAGCTGCCTTTTAATCTCAAACATTTCAAACTTGAAGATGTTGGCAATATTTCCGCTGGTTTGCATCCATAGTGTGTGTTCTACTTTGTCATATGTTTGTGCATGCTTGCAGGAAAGTTCACTCCTGGTGCAGCAAGCCTCTTTGAAAGGAGAGCTTGAGGGTGTCCATCAGCAGCTAGAAACCTCCAAGGTAATAGAATCTTTTTGTGTTTGTTTGTTTGTTTCTTTTTTTTTACAAATTAGTAGTTGTACAGAAGTTGCATACGTCTGTGTCTTTGTGTGTTGAGATTGAGATGTGCGAGATGACAGCCGATCGCCATCGACTGCAGGAGCAGCTTAGGTCTGCGTTGGACCAGCAACAGAGAACCAGCAATTCCCTGCAGCAGTGCATCACTGGCTTGCAGCAGGAGAGAGATTCTGTTAAGGTATCATGTGAATAAACGCAGATGTGATTTTTTTTTTTATCTGTAGTAAATTTGCTTCAAGGCTTGATTTTACACTGACTGAAGTAATAAATACAGATCTAGTCATTTCATTTAAATGCCTATCAAAATCTGTTTATAGTTTAATTTAAACCAACAATTTATCAGGCATCTTCTGATTCTAGGCTGAGCTTGTGGCAACTACAGCTGAGTTTGACAGCTATAAAGTTCGAGTACACAACGTGTTAAAACAGCAAAAGAGCAAATCCACCACCCAGACTGATGGAGATACTGGTAAAATAGAGAGGTAAGGATCTCCATTGCATTGTGAGGTATTTCTACTGCCTTATTCTTTGGTTTCATGCATTAGGATTTAAGAATATACACTTTTATGTGCCTGTTGTTTGTGTGGGGTGTCTGGCAGAGAGCAGTTGTCCTCTCAGGTAGAGCAGCTGAAATCGAGGCTAACAGAGAGTCAGCAGAGCTTCCAGAGCACCACAGCAGAGCTGCAGCAGCTTCAGGCAGAGCATGACACTCTACTCGAGAGACACAACAAAATCCTCCAAGAAGCCATTAGCAAGGAGGCCGAGCTCCGTGAGAGGTGAGATTCTTAAAACTGTTATCCACAATATATATTTTATTCCTTTTTCTTCCTGTTAAACATTTAATCAAGAATCTCTAAACCCTCCCTCCTCTGCTCTCACCTCCAGAGTGCTGTCGCTGCAGTCAGAAAATGTTACTCTGCAGGCAGATCTGTCTGAGACTCAAGCAGATCTGTCGACCCGGGTTGAGACCCAACGTCAGACCTACAGGGAACAGCTGAGGAAGCTGCAGGATGACCACAGGACCACTGTTGAGACTCTGCAGGCCCAGCTGACACGTGTGGAGGACCAGCTCTTCAACCTTCAGAGCCAGAACAGTAAGCACAGATGATTAATCAGCACATCTGTATGCGGAGTAGCAGTAGGCGAAATCACAATTTAACATTGTAGAATGATGTGAAATGTGATATTGTCACATTATATAGAGATCTCTTATAGCATTAAGTGTTGAAAGTTTTTATTCTGGGATTTTCCATGGAAGTAATGATGGAAGCAGTGGTGTTTTTGTCATCAGTGAAAGCGCATTCATCACCTCCCACACATCTGCCCTCGTGGTCTCAAACTTCATTTATTCAGTTTACATGAAGTAATGATGAGAAACGAGTGTGTGTGTGTGTGCATGGGCGAGTGTGTGTGCATGTCACTCCATTATAGCCAGGTGGTTTTGAGAAATCTTGGCTGTTTCCCCACCTCTCAATGGGGCAAATGGCTGACTGTGACATCTGGAGAGATGCATCATTAGCAGCTCACACATGCTTGCAAGGAGTATCCCAACATACAGGGCCAGTATCACCGAGTCATATTTTAGCATATAGTACTGTAATGACAGTCAGTGTAGTTTTATATTATTGGGTTTCAGGGGTCCTTTTAAGCGGATAGGCCATTTAATTGCTAGACAATATTAGCCTTGCACACAGCTTTTCTGTGAGTCATTTGTAACAGTTTGCTGCTTCGTACAGTGTCCACTGATTTATCTTTGGTGGTTTGTTAACCTTGCTGCCGATTAGTTCTGCTGAAATCCCAACAGGGAGGAATGCTGCATCAGGAACATAACAAAGCAATATAGACTGACGTCCTGACATTCATACAACTAAGGTTTTCAAAGGCCTTAATCATATAGGAAAGTGTAAATGATTTACTATAAACCTCTATTTGACAACACAACCGTGCTACACATTGTGCACAAAAAACAGATCCAACACAAAAGAGGGACTGGATGGGGAGAGAGCGCTGTCTAGATGTGGACAGTGAGATTTGTTTAGTGTCTAGTGTTTTGGCTCACTTTACATGCCATTAATCACAATTATGTCTTTAGTCACCTTAGCAATCCCTCACTTGTTGCCCAGTTTATTCCATCACAACCCGGACCAGAGTGGTCTGATGCCCCCTACTGTCACATTGAGGTAGAACACTAATGTAATGATTCAGAATTTTTGGTTTCTACTACTCTGGAGTTGCTATTTAAAAACATCTTCTCATTGTCAGGAATGCAGTGTATCTAAATCAGAAACTAAAATTGACACTTTCCGTTTTGTTTTTTTGGTTAAGTGTTTGTCCAGTCTGGGCGCAAGTCAGACTCTCAACGCAGAAACACAGATCAGAGCCAGGTTGGGCTGGGACTTTTGGCTATGAGCGACCTCCAATCCACAGCCAGGGAGGAAGGCGAGGGTATGGAGACCACTGAGACTGAGAGCCTCTCTCCTGCTATCACACCTCTTACCTCTCTTGAGCATCTGCTCATGTCTCCGGACCCCAAACAAGGTACATTTGAAAGAAGAGGCCCAGAATGCCACTTTTTACCAGCAAGTCTTGTGTCAGAGTTAATCCTTGAACATCTTAAACACAGTTGGGCTTTTTCTTTAGAACCATTTGTGTGGAATGTGGAGCCTACCAAAGAGGAACTCATGCAGAAGCTGAATACAGCCACACGCAGCATGGAACACATGAACAGCCTGTTGCATGAGACTGAAGCCACCAATGCTGTTCTCATGGAGCAGATCACTGTATGTATACACAAAAGAACACACAAACTCAAGAGTGCTCTGGTATATGTAGATTTAAATTTCACATGTTTATTATGAGAAAAATATTAGATCCACAGAAAAGATGATAGACATATAAAATGTAAGATTAACATTTTATTCATCTAATACAGTGTCAGCATGTCTGTTGATCTGTGTTTCAACACAATCTAGAGTGATCGGTAGGCCCCCACAGTGACATCAAACAGCCTAGCATTGTTTATGGTTCCCTCCTTGTCCATAAGGAAATAGAACTTGTGTCCTTTAACCCGGAGAGGGATGAATGATGGGGACTCCTGCCTGTGAGCGTGACAGGCCACCTGAGAGAGCGGGACTGTTATCCTGTGGCTTCGGCCTGCTCCCAAAGGTGACTGTGTGGAAACTGTCACCATCCTCCCACCTTTGTGTAAAATCACCTGGCTGACAGAACGTCGACAAAACAGAACGCCGAGTCCCAAGATGCTTGCCCCAATCGCCAGGCAGCCTGCCGTGAATCCGTACCTCCAGGTGTTCGTTCCGAGGTTCATCTCAAAAGACCATATCCCGGCCACGCCTGCAGAGGTGGTGGTGGTGGCAGCTTTAGCATTTTCTTTCGCGCTACCAGTGTCTTTAAGACCATTAAAAGCAAAATGCGCCAAGTATGTCCAAAAGAGAAACTGTCCACCACAGAAAAAGGCGAGAAGCCGGAAGAAGCGAGTCCTGTCGTGCTCGAACAGGGTGACATCTCTGGAAGGTTGCGCGGAGGTGCAGAAGCTGCGGCGGACAGCAAGCTGGGTGAGAGCGGCGTCGAGACGGTGTTTGGGAGCGAATATGCCGCGACACAGACGTGCTCCACCTGTTAGTTGTTTAACAACCTCATACACGGTGGCCTTGGATTGTTCCGGTACTGCTGCCCAGCGAAAGCCATGTTGCTGAATATTTACGTGATGACATTGCTTGACGTAACACCGCAGAGTCCCGCAGAGTAAGCGCTCCAAACCCATTTTCCGATAACTTGTTTTGATGTTCCAAAACTTATGTATTATAGTACTGTCTGTCTGGCAGAAGTTGTCATTATTTGTGTGTTTAATGCGTTTACACAACTACATACTTTGTTCCGCATAGGCCGCCGCCATATTGTGACGTATTTTAAATAGTACGGAAGGCAATAAGACCAAACTTTATCACAACGCCTGTAAGACGTAAGATTTGCACTTTTAAACAAAAAAATGTCACAATTACAGGGTCATAACTTTTCGGAAGAAAAAGAGTTTATTTTCAAAAGAAAATGACCTTTTTACTGATGATAACTGTGCATACAGTATTATAGTAATGCCTTTAATAATACATTTTTAGTTTGCCACATTGCACCAGCTAATAAAGGTTGCAGTATGGTATTTAAATGCTACAATTTATCATATGTTTTGCATTTAATGGCACTAAAATATTTAAATAACAATGATGTGTTATTGCTATTAAATCTGCAGTTTTACACAAAAAGCTTTTTCTTTTTTTTTTTTTTTTTTAATAACCAAACATGTCATGACCTACTGAATTTATGTTTGGTTCATGGAATCTGCTGGAGATATTTGGAAGCCAACAATGTTTAGTACAAAGACGTTTAAATCTTTGTTTGCTATAACCCCTTTTTTCTTGGTATTTTCCTCCTGCTAGTTGTTGAAGAGCGAGCTGCGTCGTCTGGAGCGAAATCAAGAGCGAGAGAAGAGTGTGGCCAACCTGGAATATCTGAAGAATGTACTTCTGCAGTTCATCTTCCTGCGATCTGGCAGTGAGAGGCAGGCCCTGTTGCCAGTCATTCACACAATGCTGCAGCTCAGTCCAGAGGAGAAAAGTAAACTAGCAGCTATTGCGCAAGGTATGTAATAGATAAAGGCCATTTTTAATGTCCTGATTTAAAGATAAAACTACTGTGATTCAATCTGATCCACAGTTACTCCAAAGTCCTTGGAATGTTTTTATCTCGAAATTTCTGAAGTGACAACAAAATTATATAGTTTTTAATTAGATGTTCCATCATCTCCTTCATGCAGGTGAGGAAGAGGGGTCTGGGAGTCGAGGCTCAGGCTGGAGCTCTTACCTCCACAGCTGGTCTGGGATCAGATAAGCATCGTTGTGAACATAATAATGGTAAAACTGTGTCATTTACAAATTGTTTGCAGCCCACAAATGAGGAGACCAACAAATATCAATCTGAAATATAGTGTGTGGTAGGCATGGAACCAAAACCAACATGACAGGTGAATTTTCAGTGCAGTAGTAAAAACATAACATTAATTCCATAAGCTGTGACACATTCCTGTCTTCCCTTTTTTTTCCTCACTGTTTTGGCAAAGTCAGAGGGCATCATTCGCACTTTGAAAAAGATATTGAGCGTGCATTCAGGGAGAAGATCACAGAATCATTCATAATGTAGTACTGTATTTGGAGATTTGGTGTCTTTTATGCTGTGAAGCTGAAAGGAGTTAATATTTTACTTTTTTTTTTTTTTTTTCAATAAAACATGGTTATTCTGATGGTTTAGAAACAAAAAGTAGATTTGGGAATGATGTCTGATTTTATTACATTGTTGGATTCAAAACCATTGTGATTGACAGAATATTGCCATAATCTAAACACACAGACAATGTCCTTTAATGATTGGTAATTGTGCGATTACTAATCACGTGTGTTTTAATCAGTTAAAAAAATCATTTAAGTGGATTCTTTGGGAAATGTGTTATTGTTTCTAAGAAGTTGTGCTGCTTTTTACACACTGGATATCAAAACAAGAAACATCTACCTAGCCATCTCTGAGGGTTTCCATGATAACAAGATCACTCAAAAGTGTCCTTGAGGAAAGTGCTCTACCAGACTCTTGTAGTGACCTTGACTTCTGACCTTACTGCTACGTATATCCAGACACTTTGCATTTACATTGTCACACAAGTCCTTTATCTCATTCAAGTGGCAGCTTTTTGTGATCCTGTCAGCACAAATGAATGTATTTGTATCTGAGGCTTTTATATTTATGATGGTTTTTCTGTTCACAGAATCCAGATCTGATAAGAAAATGAAGGGACATTAATAGTACCTTAATTAGTTGATCTTCACTGTTTTCTGGGTATTTTCAACCATAAAATAAAGTTAAAAAATGATGAAAAATGCTTTTGTTTTTAATTTTTTTTTTCTTTTTTACATTTTTTGCATTCTTTGATATCTAGTTAAAGGACTTAAATGATCAAACAAATGGGAGAAATCCTGTTGGATTGGACTCATAATCAAAACACTGATGACTTTTCTTCTTATTTTTAAGGATGTGTATTGAAGAAGAGGAGGAAGTGTTTGGGAGTTGCCTTTTAAGGAAAAATATGTGGTTTCTAATGTGACGTAGCTAAGGGAGGAAACAAGAAATAATAGCTACTGTATATCCTTGTGGAGGACAAATAAACACATTGGAATAATCTTCCCTCTAGGCAACAACCTCATTAACCTTTCAAAACCCTGTTTTGTGGTACTTCCTGTTGTTTTTTCTGTAAACTATATCCTATTTTTTATTTGATTTATTTATTCCTTTTCTTTTTTCCCAGAATGGTACTAGCAGTCACATTCTTACATTTAATTTGTTTCTAATAAACATGTAGTTATTTCCTATATTTTCTGGCGCGTTTTTATTCCCTTTTATTTCTGGCAAAGTTTTCATTCCATTTACAGCTCGGAGGGCGAGTCCTGCCTATTCTTTTGGCTATAAAATCTCAATTAGACTAGTTCTGTGGAAACACATGCACACAAATAGAATGTGTGCGAGAATCTACTATTGATATCCGGTTACAAACTGGATTGGCGTTCAAAAGAAAAGCACATCTTTTATTTTGACATTTAACATTTAACGGTACTGACAGTGGAAGTAGCCCCCGCCCCCCAGTATCCATGCGAAAGAGTGGACATTTTACACGTTTCAAAGTTCAAGAAAATATTTATATTTATACTTTATAATTACAATAACTTTTTAAAATCACGTTTAACGTTGTATAATTTTGTCAACAAGATATTTAATAGTGCAGGATTTGACTAGAATGACAGCAAGCCCGTTATATGATTTACAAAGATTTACTTTGAGACGTTTAAGCACTATTTCTTCCACCGACTTTCAGTATACATGTAATTTTTTTAATCATAACGAACTTGGTTTAAATCGTTCCTGCCATCGTCTTTTACTTTGAAAGTTAAATCCGGATTTTGAGTCATCGCTGCACCACTACTTTGACCACCGAGACGTCCGTTGTGCTGCTGCCTGTAAGAAAAACCATCCAGGACCGTCCAACATCTGGACATCTGCAACAGATCTGGGGAAAACGCGATCTCCGGTCAGGGAGAGAACGGAGAGATGCTCGGCATTACGGAAATGACCAACGGGTGAGTTTGAAAACAATTACCGAGAAATACTAATTTGCTGTGAGGAAGTTGACAATTTTCAGAGAACGGAAAAAAAAAAAAAACGCAGCTCCGTTACGTTCCATTCTATCAGAGGTCATACAGACATGACAAAAATTTGTTTAAAAACATCCCAATTTTTTTTCCTTCTGCTTTTACTTTAGATATGTAATTGAATTTAAATAATCAACCTAAATTTCCTTACTTTTTAAAACGTAATTGTTAGCTGCTCGGTAGCGCCCCCTGCCGTGTGGTTAATGGAGGATTTTGTTTGTGTTGATTAAAGAAGACGTTTGTTTGGAGGAAAACACAATATCAAAGTTAAAGGGTTCCTAGATTGTCACAGACAATAATCCAGGGGTTTAAACATTCTGGTTGTCATACTTTATATTGAGGTTTATTTATTTAGCATTGTTTTCTTGTTACACAGTTTCATTCACATTTTTGTGAATTCAGAGAGGTCTGATGCTCACATGAGGTGTAGCATATACTGGAGATATTCTATTTAAAACACAGCTGCTGCTTTGTTTACTCCTTCCCACACCAGGAAACATCCAACAGGATAACAATAATTTTTTTTACTGTTTTTATCAAGGGAATGTGCCTAGTAGTATTGATGCATTTGTTTGCACTTATTTGCAACAAGCAGTTAATGTTGACAAGTGTGACCGATTATTTTATGAAGGATAGAGGATGCTTCTTTCCGGCTTCTCCTCCCTGCACAGGAATGTCCACACAAGCTTACAGTAGCTGCTGCTTTCTGACCCACTTCCTGACCATCTAATCTACAGAGACTGACGTTTAGAGCACTTCAAGTGTGTTTTTTTTTTTTTTTTCCTCCCCCCCCATAAATATGAACCCTGCTGTGTGTGCTTCACATTTGATTATAGGCTGGGCTGAATCTGGCTGTAATGAAGTCCTGTGCATACTAAAGTTGCTACATTCCCACAGCATTACATTTTTATCTGAATCCGCACCGTGTTGATACAACTGGGGCTTAGCAGCACGGCCCTCTGTCCACCTCTCCTTGTTTGGAAGAGAGGTGAACTTGTGTTCTGGAACATTTTCTCTGTGTTTGTGAAATTTGCATTACAGGCAGACACGGGCCTTTATAATCTGTTGATATTACACACATACAGCAGTCTTCTGTTGAACGTTTCAGTGGATTGTTTGAGTCAGACTCATTAAGACGAGGAAGTCTGGAGCAACACTGGGTGCAATAGTGTCACAACAATCATCTACTCTTTCACGACTCTTGTTGTTTGTCTTAACAACCTGGACAAAAGAGAACTCACCACTAACATCAGTTGCAAAGAGACAAAGATTTTCTTTGCATTTGAAGTTCGACTCACCATTTCTAAACTGTTTGTGAGTGAACAGGATGTGAGCTTTTGCTGGTGAAATTAGCCTGGTGTCGTGCTCCATCTTCACCCGGATGGACAGCCTGGCATCCAGAGGTGCATGCTGGCTTTAAATAAAACCAATAAACGCACGCTGGCACATGCACACACATACACACAAGCATCCACACAGCAAACAGGAAGCGGTGTGACAGTGCAGGTCTGAATAACAATGGCAGGACTGTTTGCAGTGACAACAAAGAGACTTTAACAACATCCCCCCTCTATTTGGTGAAGTAATATTATTTCTGAGGAAGCTGTAATTTTTAATATTAAATATTCGTTTTTAGTATATATAATATTTTTTTTAATATTTAGAGCATAAAGTGATTTTTCTGTATATGCAACTAGTGTAAGTTAACATTAATTTAGTTATAACGATGTAACTATATTAATACATACAGTTATATTCTAACCCATTATTGAGTACAGTGTGATATTAATGTTGTTTAATGTTAAGTTATCTGCATCGCCATCACATTTTCAGATGATGGCCAAGTAGTTTATATTTTTCATTTCCATATATACTCAGACAGAATGTATTTCCAATTTCATTGTCGAATCTGTCTAACCGTTACAAATTTGTTTCAACACACACACACACACACACACACACACACACACACACACACACACATCTGGCTTCTGTACAAGTGTTGTCCACACGGTGGCAGTGCCGTCCTGAAGCGGAGCGGTTTTCATTGGCATGTCGGAAATGTTCCGTGTGTGTGTGTGTGTGTGTGTGCGTCATAATGACTCACTGTCTGTGCAACTCAGCATACTTGTTTCACACTTTTTCTGGTTGAGATCCAAACCAAGTGTTAAATATAAATCCCTTAATGACAGAAGTTCAAGTAGTCAGACTAGTTGCACTATGTGATGAATTTAGAGCACATTTGAATACTTACAATAAATATAAATACAGTAACTACAATAAATGTTATTGCATCAAATTTACTGATATTTTAACTCATTTTTTTTCTAAAAAAAATAGTTGTGTGACTGGGAAAGTCAAAAGTCTAACTCAGCAGGTCAGAGGTCGAGATCTTCTGGCCTGTTCTTGAGATTGTTTAGGTTCTGATTTGAGAAGCCTACATCTGTGCAGCTGGTTGCAGCAGTGATTCATCATAAACGTTCTGGCATACCGAGGCATGTCGGCATGGGCCGCTTCTGTTTGAGCAGCTCCTGGATGTGAGCCGAGCGTTTCCTTTTATGCTCCTTTGCAGCGTGTGAATATTCATGCACCACACGTGGAATGCTTTAGCAGGTCACGGCAAGCAATGGAAGAAAAAGTGACACTGAGATGTGGTTTTTCTCTCCATGCACACTTTAGCCACCTCAGATCGGTTATCAGATCATACTTTAACCTCCTGTTCGGCTGAACAAGAGTCGTGGTCAGTTTTCAAAATCAAAGCATGAGACATTTTGAGCTTTCAGCTAAATAAAAAATCTGTTGTTGGAAGGACGCTTTGTTCCCACACACAGCACTGCGATGAATAATTCATAGACTGGAATTTTCAACTTTTTCAGTAGATTATTGTTTCTCCTGAGAAGTGCTTGCAGTCGTGTGTGGAGACGCTTGCTGCAAACTGCTCGTTTCAATTAAACCTCGAACTTCACGTCATTTGACGCATCCTAGACCGTGTTCTTCTTTTGTCACGTGATTTCCTGTATATACCTGCAGGAGGCAGAGGAGGAGGAAGAGGAGGAGGAGGAGAAGGAGGAGGGGCACTAGGTAGGCGATAGGTGTGCAGGGCAGTGAACCACTCCTTTGTGTTTGTCCTTCCTCAAGGTTGTGAACCTCTTGGAGACAGAGAACCACAACTGCAGGAGACTTCATCACTTTATCCGGTTCAGACATGAACTCGCGTACTTTTTTGCTAGAGAGTTAACGCTGAGAACTCGGTGCATTTGGCACAGACGAAAGGAGGAAGGAAACGAGAAAGAAAAGCCAGAGAAAGAAGCAGAAGGAAGATGAACTCTTTGAGGCTGAAAGAGTTGTCAAACTCTGACTTGTACAGGCGGAGACAGGAGAGGCCAGACAGCTATGGAAGTGTGTCTGGGGAACGCTTCAGGTGAGTCCACCCCAACTGGAGCACACCCTAACCGCCTGTCCCTCCTCTGGACGCTGATCCAACTCAGCACAACACACGTTTGAGTGTTCACAAGTTAGTTTTTTTTTTTTGGTGGTTGGAGGTTAACACAAGAGGAGTTTTGTTTGTCTTTAGGAATTTTTTTAGAAGTTTGGAGTGTTTTCTGTTCTAACAAGGACTGATGACGTGAGATGATTTACAGTATTTGATCAGTAAATACACCTAAGTGGAGTGACCGGCTGATTAAAAAAGCAGACTGTAAGCAGTTTTGAAAAATTTGTGCCTTTTCTCTTATCTCTTTGTGTGTGTGTGTGTGTGTGTGTCGGGGGTTTTGAATGTGATGTGATTACAGGAATGTAGCAATGTCAGGAATGTGGAGTAGAGGTGTCTCCAGTCAAAGTATAAACACTTATGCTCCTCATTTTCCTCCTGATTATGCGATGCACAAAGATTTTGGAATTTGACAGATTACTTTCCAACAATTGTTGCACCACAGCTCAGTGAACTACAGGAAGACAAGAGCTTATCTGTAAGTGAGGCTGTGGTGAACCACAGAGGGAGGAGAGGTGAGGGATGGCAGAGAGGAGAGGGCGAGAACGCTTCAACAAACAGATCACAACAAAGGAGACAGAGAAAGGGCGGGTTTATGAATATGCATTAATCAGCTGTTGTATCAGCTGCTTCCCAGTGAAACTGATAATACCTGTAATAAAGTTGTCATTCAACAAATTAATATTTAGGCAAAATATTATTAGTATTATTCTTCAGGGGTGGATTGTGTTTTGTAAATGGTCGATAAGAAAATATGCATCATACCTGCCGAAAGGAGTTTAAAGCAATTTGTTGACATTAGTCTTCAGGATGTGATTTAGTAACACAATTAATGATACGGGTCAGAATGGCTGTTTGAACAAAAAGGGCCAAACAAAGGAAATGTTAGTCAGGACTCATGTTTGCACAGGGCATGAATCAGACTGTGTGTGTGTGTGTGTGTGTGTGCGTGCGTCTTCACCGTGGCAGTCCTCATGTCTGGGTTGCCATGGCAGCTGTTGACGGTGTTTGAAGGCGAGTGTGGGTGTGTGAGCAGGGTGTGTTTGATCTGACTCTGCCTGGTTTCCCCCGACATGTCGTAAATCTTCTCTCTGCCTGCTCACACAGTTTAAAACAGATTTTATGACATTCAGAATTTTTTTAAAGACTCATATATGAAACTAAAGGGTCTCTTTATACTTTTTTTTTTTTAAATTTCAAGGCTAAAACAACTTTTTTCCTCAACCTTGTGCTAACAACGGATGCTTGTTTGTGGGTTAAATATTTTTGACTGTAAGCTCAGAGTCCACGTGGATTGTTGAGAGGATTATATTCTATACCCTCTTGGAAAGTCAGTAGTCCAGAAAATGCACTTTTTGAATGTGCCCTCTGACCTCTTCAGTGACCCCCAGCTCATGAAGATGACAGATAGAACACACCAGAGACACTCTGTCAACCGCTGACAGTTGCTGCAGCCATTTTTAAGCTCAGGTTGAAATTCATATCATGGCTGTCTCTCTCCCTCTCTCCCTCTCTCTCTTTCTCTCACTCTTTTAACACACACACTTAAACCGATACTGGTTAGATTTTCTGTGTTCAACTGTGACAATTTGACCTAAAAATACTATATACTCAGCACATTTGAGCTTGTTTCTCTGGCCTCCAGGGAGTTGAGCGACTGAGTTCCTATTCTAGTGTGATCGTAGGGGAAAGATTGTGCGCACTTCCTGTTAAGCACCGACCCTCTGACCATTGTGCCCGACTCACTCAACGCCGCTTCTGAGCAGACCAAGTTCTAAACAAAGCCTGAGCCTCAGGTGACTTTTCTGCAGTTATTGTCCTGTTCTGGAAAGCGTCTGGAAACTTTGGATGGTGCCAGATGAAATGTTTGGCTCATTATGTCATCGCTTTCAGAAGCCGGACGGTCTCATGATAGAGCGTGAAGACGAGGGAGGTGCCATTGATAAGAGCCCGCCGCTGCTCTGACTGTCTCCAGTCTAGGCTCAGAGAACGTAGAGTTGGCCCCCGCTGTGTACACAAGCTTTCTGTGTAACGCAGACACAGAACAGCAGCTGCCAACACCCAGTTTGGAGCCGAGGCTCCGCCGTCTATTTGTAGATGATGGAGTAATGTAGAGCAGCGCAGTCTTCTTGTAAACATACAGGCTTTATGCTTCTGTTCATCTGTCCCGTATAAGAATATTTGTATTTCCAGATCATCCTTGACTTTTGAGGAGGATTGCCGTAGGACTGAACAGAACTGCGCTTAGGGCTCATTTGGGGGGAGCAATGTCAGGTATCTTCACAGCCCAGCGTAAGCAGCTATGAAAAAGCAAATGTTCCAGGTGCTCCCAGTCTGCTCTGATGCTGATCATTTGTCTGGACAGCAACAACAACAGGACAAAATCTGGCTCCAGTTCCCGCAGAGAAATTGCCTGCTTCGTGTGTGTTTAGCTTTACATTTTTCTTGTTTGCTGTCTTTGACTTTGTCTGTTGTGGGACACTGAGCGGAGCCATGTTTGTGTGTCTCCCAGAAAGATGAGAACTCCAGCTGCCAAAGAACCAGAAAGCTTTTTAGCTCCTCGCTGAGTGCTGATATTTTGGAGTTCTTATTTATTTTCAGTGTGTGTGTGTGTGTGTGTGTGTGTGTGTGTGTGTGTGTGTGGCACCACTGTGACCTCTGTCTCGTCAGGTGTCACGGTGGGCTCTTTAATTTCAGTAACCTGCCCAGGAATAGACTAAGAGTGTGACAGCAGAGGAGTGTGTGTGTGTGTGTTTGTGAGGCAGGAAAAAAAAAGAGAAAGAGTTGATGTGGGAGTGAGAGAATGAGGGAGTGTGTGTGAGAGAGAGAGAGAGAGAGAGAGAGAGAGTCTGAGAGAACCCGGCTCAGGCTGACCAGAGTTTCGGTCTCCCACTTCCTGTGTGGATCGGAGCTCCCTCCTCCTGCTGGAAGGTTGTTTGTTCTACTGGAAAGTTGAGGAAGCTTCTGTTGGATTGTTTAGGTTTTCCATTCTTGATGGACTTTAGTCATAAAAGGGCTTTTAGGCTGCTGTAGGGGAGAATGGAGATGAACGGACGTGCCCTGGCGCCATCCATACCTGAGGACGACGAAGCCCCCGATCATGTCCTCTATAGAGAGAGGAACGGTTTCCACCGCAGGCTTCAGGACGGTGACAGAGGAGAGGCTGAGCTTCCAGTGTCCAAGTCCCAGAGACGCAAGAGCGATGTCAAAGTCTATAAGGAGTTTTGTGATTTTTATGCCCGCTTGTAAGTGCACTTTTACAGGTTTTTCCACGAAGAGTAAGGTAAAAAAAAAAAAAAAAAAAGGTCTTAAAAGCAAGAACACTTTCAGATCAGCTTTCTGTTGGCGTCGCTTCACCTGTGAGACCAAAATTCTGGTCTGTTGCTATGATAATGCAGGAAGTATATGTTCTGCTAATTAAGATGTTAATGCAGAAACTAGAAGAGCTCTCAGCGGGGCACGTATCGACACCAAAGTGAATCAAGCTGTGCTGAACTCCACAAGTATTATAATGGAAAATGTATCCGTGGATTTGGTCTGCTCCTACTGAAGTGGAATTAGTGCAGTGTAACAGAATGTAAAGGCTTCTCATAGTAGCTGGGTTTCCTATCCTCTCGGATTAGCCTAAAGCTCTTAGGTGCCGCACTTGTGCAGGGTCTGTGCACTGCAGGAGGGAGGACATAGGAAAAGCTATTTTTGTGCCAAGGGGCGAGTTGTTATACAAAATAGAATATGTGCGCTGGCATTCCAAGTATGCCCATGAAGACAGGAGAAACTAAATATACACACCACAGCTACATTTCTGAATGATGTGGCCCCTCAGGTTGGGGACCGTCATAAAAGTTCTTTTTTTTTTTTTTAAATATGATCCATGTGATCTGATTTTATATATATTTTACTGTTTTTATCCACAATGACCTTTGAATGCTAATGTTGCTGTAGACAGAGCCGAGAGAGGTGTCACCAGTATTTGGGTGTGATATCGTCATAACAGGTAGTCAGTAACCTCAGAGGTCAAAACAGAAAACAAGCATGGAGGAAAAGCACAACTGCTGGTGATAACGGTCTGAAGAGAGAGTCGTGTGTTGCCGGGTTACAGGACCTAATGCCTCAAACTCCTGCTAAAAGGCGAGGTAGCGCTGCAAAATACAGGTTTGTTGTAATATGAAGGTGTGCGATACATATATTTTAAAAGATGCCTGTAAACACTACATGCAGTCAGTCTGGCCCAGATGCTGAAACACACTCTCATATTTGAATTTAAGGAGAGATATAGTACCAACTTGGTGATTGTGCACTGCAACCTCGTGCAAAGCTGCACAAAATATTTCAGTTTTTGCTATTTTTTTTTTTTTATACAACATCCTCAAACTAACGGCTTGCATACGTTTTTGTTGTTGTTGTTGTTGTTGTACTGTTATACACGTTTTAAAGGTGATGGAACACAAACCAGGTTAAGGTTTGATTTTGCTATTACAAAGATTAGCTCTGAGCTGCAGAAGTCACTAAAAGCAGATAGGTTGCGTCGCTTTTGAGCGTACAGCATAGAGCACAGAGTCGATTAACAGTTTGAGCATTGAGCAACGCCTCATGAAAATACTTGTTAACTCCCAAGTTTATCCGACAGACGACATCAGTATATCAGCCCGGGTGGGTGTTGCCTGCAGACCATTTCAACATCGCTCTCATTGTATAGCTGAAGGCTGAACAATGAGATTGTTCAGCGTCATTTAGAATTCAATTGTAAATGTGTAATAGAATATTAAAGCAAGGGGCTGTATCCGAGGGGCAGTGAAACAGCTGTGATTGTTTAATGAAAGGGTGGGTTTGGTGTTACAGCTCGTTCTTATTCTCAGATGATCGCTGCTGAAACGGCGCAGATAAGCAAACACTAAGTTCATCTAGTTTCTTGGCAGGCGTCTTGTAGGGTCCAGTCCTCAGAGATCCTCACACCCTGATAGGCAGGCAGCCATGGACATTTCCCCCATTTTGTCTCTGTCTTTGTGTTATGTTCATGTGGCTGCACATGAAACAAATGCAAAAATCAACACAAAAATCAGGAATTACAGATGAATTACTGCAAATGTGCTTTTAATTTCAAATTTCCTAAGTATAAGACTATAACAATATAATCTCCGACCTTTTCTTCCTCTCAGCAACATGGCCAACGCGCTGGCTAACGCCATGTGCGAGCGCTGCAAGAGCGGCTTCGCCCCTTTGGAGAAGATCGTGAACAGCAACGGGGAACTTTACCACGAGCAGTGCTTCGTGTGCGCCCAGTGTTTCCAACAGTTCCCAGAAGGACTCTTCTATGAGGTAGCACCTTCTCCTCTCCTCTGTGTGTCTTCTGCAGTAAATGGGCAGTTTTAGCATCACAATAAACGTAGACTCGGCAAACGTTTGGTGCCTTTATTGGTGTAATGAATCAGAGGCTGATGCCTGAATGTCAGCAGCTTCTGTCTGCGCTGATGTAACGTTAAGGAGGAGTGAACACAGTCTTCCAGGAAGCACAGCAGCCTTGACACAAGGCCAGGCGTCTCCTGTGAGACTGATGCACCTTTGTTCAGTCGATTTATTGAAGAAAAGGTGTCCCTGATGCTGTGCTCAATATGCACATTTAGGACATGACATTAACGTCTCCTTCCCTGTGAATTATTCAGCTTGGTGCCAGAAATACATCAAAAGAATTACTGTTCCCACCCTTTTGTTAAAATGCAAGTTTTTCCACGTTATTTATGTGAAAATATTGATTTGTCAGATTAAGTCACCAAAAATAGAATTAGTAACATGATTGATTAAGAAAGGATGGAGAAACGCCGCATAGATAGATAGATTCACATTCACATTGATCTGGTTCTTCAGAATTCAGCTAAATAATTGCTGGGTTAAACATGTAGTACACGTCAGATTTATTAAACTAATCATTTTGAATAGCGTTTTTCAGTTTTTTTAAGTTTGCTGTTTTTCCAATTGTGTTTGATTCCTTTAGCAAAAGATTGAGTGAAGATTTTCTTGATTGTGTTATTGATATCACTGTACAGTTGTTGTTTTAATGCTGGAAATGTTTGACAGTTTGAAGGGAGGAAATATTGCGAGCATGACTTTCAGATGCTCTTCGCTCCCTGCTGTCACCAGTGTGGTGAGTACAGACGATAAACGAGAATTTATATTGTTACTTGCTTCAACTGTGCAGGGTCTCAGTACCCACGAAAGGCTTTCTGCAAAATAACTCTCTTTTTTCCTGGTTTAATCTTCAAGGTGAGTTTATCATCGGCCGCGTGATCAAGGCCATGAACAACAGCTGGCATCCAGACTGTTTCTGCTGCGACATCTGCCAGGCTGTGCTGGCCGATGTGGGATTTGTTAAGAATGCTGGAAGGTCGGTGTGTGAGAGGCTTTCCCTACACTTCTCTCCACAGGAGTGCCCAATCAAGGTTTTATTTATTTCATTTTTTTCATGTTTTCTTCCCATCAGGCACCTGTGTCGTCCATGTCACAACAGGGAGAAAGCTCGTGGACTCGGCAAGTACATCTGTCAGAAGTGTCACGCCATCATTGAGGAGCAGCCTCTGCTGTTCAAGAACGACCCCTACCACCCTGACCACTTCAACTGCAACAACTGCGGGTAAACACACACACACCCACACACACACACACACACACACACACAGATTAGTCCCAGTTACTGTACAGTCATTAAGCAGATGCTGCTCTCTACTGGACAAACTATGTAACTTTACATCTAAACAAAAAATATTGCTTATTGTGATCTCGTACTGATTCATTCTCATTGTGTAACATTTTTTCTGAATTTTTGAGGAATAATACAAATCTGTATTTACATGTTACATGGTTTTTATTATTTCAGGAAGGAGCTGACGTCTGATGCTCGAGAGCTGAAGGGGGAGCTCTACTGTCTGCCCTGTCATGATAAGATGGGCGTCCCCATCTGTGGAGCCTGTAGGAGACCCATTGAAGGACGTGTGGTCAATGCCATGGGCAAGCAGTGGCACGTGGAGGTGAGATGCTCAAAAACTTCAAATACTTCAAATAATTTTTTTTATCCTATCCTATCCTTTTTTTAATTCAAATTTTTCTTAAATATGGAAATATGATTGCGTTCTTTCATCAGTTTTCTCCACAGTCACTGTTAGGTCCAGCCCTGTCTTTGTACTTCCTCTCTTCTACCATGTCTTCCTCTTGTTTTCTGTCTCTACCCTTTACCCCACCCTCCTTTACGTGCACATGTAGCACCACGTGTGCACTGTGTGCGAGCGCCCCTTTCAGGGCCACCCGTTTTACGAGCGAGGGGGTCACGCCTATTGTGAAAGGCATTTTGACATGGTGAGGGGTTTTCACAGTTGGCCTGCTGATGATTGCTGCCCTCGTGCATCCCTCCACCCTGAAAAGTTGCAGCCTCAGCATGAAGCTTACAGTCACATACAAACCCAGAGGTCACTGACCTGGAGACCTCAGAGGTCCGTGTTACAGCGCCTGTACTTAGTTCCTGTTTCTGCTGTTTTTTTGTTTTCAATTTTCAAGTACATTATTTATTAAAAATATATATTTGTTAAGTGTTACCAGTTACCAAGGCAACGAGTTAATAATTGAAGATTTTTTTTGCTGATCTAAAATCTCAGGTTTTTAATATTGCATTGATAAAGTTAATGATGGAACTTTGATCCTTTATTCTGTTAAAATTAATCTCCAATGTCCTCCGGTCACATGAAGGCTCAATTCAGTCATTTTTTTCAAATTTCCCATTAATTCCTGGAATTGTGTTTTTTTATTTTAGTGTGTTTTTCTCATCTTTCAGCTGCAGCCTTATCTTTATTTTTGACGCAGTAACAGGACATCTGGTCTGAACTGATCTGGTTGTGGTTTGACCTGATAATGTCTGAGCCAGAATTTGATAATGTGTTGACTGACGGTTGCTCTCGCTAACCACGTGTTGCTTGGCCGTGGGTTTGTTTGCAGCATTTTGTGTGTGCTAAGTGTGAGAAACCGTTCCTGGGACACCGTCACTACGAGCGCAAGGGCCTGGCCTACTGCGAAACACACTATAACCAGGTAACCTTTCAACCAGTGAGGGAATGAGACAGCCCAGTATGTCTTGCCTGTAATCGTAACATAACCTTATTTATACATATTACACAGTATGAACAGCACATTCAATACAGTAAAAGTCAGTGAAATCTGCAATTCTTTTTTAAAGCCCCTTTGTTATCTTTTTGGGAATATTATTTGCAGCATTTATATCTGGTTCACTCACCTTTTGTCATTTTGTAGACTAGTTCAGACTTTGAGATAGGGCAGGACGCTCCTGACTGAGGTGAAAGGAAGGATTGTGACTGGAGTAAAAATAATCACCAAAGAAAGCTGAGGAATCACACAGGAGTCAATTTGTTGATTATTTCATCTGTTTAACATTATTTAAACTGGAACAGTTTAAATGAATTCTATGACCTAAAATTCTCAATTCTAAATAAAATCAGGAAGGTGTTGTTGTGACTTGACCTGCCTCTAAAGATGCTTGTTTGCATGTTTGTTTAAATATTCCGTGTTGTATGACCCCTGCAGATTGCTGTTACGTATGTTACAGTATTGCTAACTTTGTATCTCACCTTTGTTACACTCAGCTGTTTGGAGACGTTTGCTACCACTGCAACCGTGTAATCGAAGGGGACGGTGAGCAAAAAACATTATAAAAACCATTAAATTATTACATTTAAATAAATAAAAAAAAAAACATTATACACCATTCTGTAACTGGATCTAACCTTTGTGTGACATTATCTGTATGTGTCTGTGTTTGTGTGTGTGTGTGTGCGCGCCCTTGACATGAATAAAACCCAAGCCATTTCTGTTTTCTTCTCTTTTTACTATTTTTACTAGTGGTTTCTGCCCTCAACAAGGCCTGGTGTGTCAACTGTTTTGCCTGCTCTACCTGCAACAGCAAGCTTACTCTAAAGTAAGTCACATGTAGCAACAACCAGTGAGGATCAACTCACACATTTTCACCCACATCACACTCTCATTTCACGTGAAAATCAGCCAAAAGCCTCTTGTTGCGTGACATTTTCCTTTTCACAACTTATCCTGCGATGCTATTTTCAGCTTTGATTTTTGTGCACCACATTCTCCCTTTGCTCCATTTTTACTACCTGCCACCTGATCAGCTTCTCATCCCTGTCTTTCTTTCATCTTCTCCATCTACACTTTGCCTGTGCTTTTCCTCCCCTCACAATCTTTACCCCCAAACCCCCATTTAGGGATAAATTTGTGGAGGTTGATTTAAAGCCAGTGTGTAAGCACTGCTACGAACGCCTGCCAGAGGACATGAAACGCCGGCTGGCCAGGCGCGATCGCGACTCCAAAGACAAGAAGAAGAAATTATTGATCCCCATGTGTCTGTGATCCTGTCTTTCTCCTTTCTCCTCACCTGCAGTGTTTCCCCTTTGGTCAGTTTCCTTCTTGCTATTCTTACTATCCATTTTGTTGATTTTTACATCAGCTGAATGTGCACAGTAAATGGCTCAAAATCCACATGCCTTCCTGAATCAGCAGTCAGGGTTGAGGCTATATGTCTGGTGAGCTCTGGGTAATGCAAAGAGGGTAAAGCCTTTATTTCCTCTGACAGCTTTGCAGTTGCACAGGTCCTACTGGGTAGAACACATGGTTCTCTCAGCCTCTTACTGCTGGTGGAATTAGAGGCGTGACTGAAAGTGCAGGCAAAACAGCTCAGGGAACATTTCTAAAAAAGGTTCTAGATGTAAACAAGAAGAATAAAATATCAGCACACACAGTTGTGTCCAAATCTGTCCAGAGAAACAAAACAGTAAGTAAGTATTCAGAAAGACTACAATAATTCCCTTTATTTACACACATTATTTAATGAAACCCAAAATGTTGAGGATTTGGAGGTATTTATTTCCAAGTTGTTAAGTTTTCCAAGAAAGCTGTTAATGACTAATATAGGTTTATTGTGAGAATGTAACAAATTAATTACATTACATTTAATTCTTTATTATTACAGGATCAGCCTGTGAGAATCTCTACATTAACAGATACTGTTTTTCCTGCACAGGAACAAGTTTGTCGAGTTTGATATGAAACCAGTGTGTAAGAAGTGCTACGAGAAGTTCCCCCTGGAATTGAAGAAGAGGTTAAAGAAGCTGTCTGACGCTGTTGCACGGAAGTAAATGCACAGTCAGTGCAGGTGGGGGAGGAGGAGGGGCGGGGATGAGATGTCGTGAATTTCTTGAGATGAATCTTTTAAGATAAAGTTTGTGTTGGGTTGCATCATCAGTGTATCAAAAGTCCCCGGGGAGAGAAAATGATGCTCAGTCAGTGTGTTTGAATGAATCTCTGCCTTCACCCCATGTCTTGTGTCTCGAATACTTCAAGATTTGTTACAGTATATATTTCACATGTTTGCCTTATTTCTTCATATGAAATATGATTCCTGATGGCCTTTACAAGAACAATTATGTTCAACTTGATTGTTTGTGTCATGCCTGTCACTCCTCTTACTGAATTTCCTCTGCAGCAATTTAATAACCAAAGAAAGTTGATGGAAAACATTATTTAAAGTGTACATGATATGTCCGTGTCATGTTTTCCAACATTTATTATTGTTCTATCTGTATGTATTTATGTATATGCTTGATAATGCAAAGTATGTTTTACATTTTCTTTCACATCTCTATATTATTTAAATAATCTAATGTTTCTCTTGGATTCATATCACGTAAAAAACCTTGTTTTTGCATTTAATGCCTAAAAAAAGTTTCTCTTTCACTTGTGCAGACTAATCCAGCACATAACAGCTATAATATCAGCAGATATGGGAAGTAACACTTCTCAAGTTACTACATCAGAAAAATTACTGTTACGCTGTCAGTGAACACTGAACACAGATTTATTGCACACAACAACTGGTAACTTGTGTTGTAGCATGAACATGTGGCCCTGCTGACTGTAATCCAGTGAAAATGATCCTCTTAAGGAGGTGCAGCCACTTCCTAGGGACTCAGACCCTATTAAAGAAAGCAGACTGTTGTGAATGGGAAGGCATTTTTCCCATTCTGGGAACAGTATTTTTAACGTAGTGTAACTGAAGAAAAAAAAAAAGGTCACATTCCACTATCACAAAGCCTGTTTCACTGTTTTACCAACAATGTCAAGCCGATAAAAAACACTTGTGACATTTGCTGTGACCTCAGTTTCACCATTTAGGTGTGTATTTTGCTCAATGTTACTACTCTTTCAACTGAATTTATTCCACAGAAGCAGACACTGAATATTATTTTTGTCAACTAGTTTGAATAAAAATACAGGTACATTCTGTAGGAATGCATGTTTTGTTTTTCTTTCAAATTTACTTCTAATATATTATATATTCCCACTTTAAAAGAGAGTTATGGTTAAAAAAAAAAAAACATGCAAAATTTGACAACTATTAATAACCTAATTAATTAAAGACTTAACAGATCTAGATGAACTTTTAATTATAACACAATACATAAGAAATAGGGCAGTATTTATGGCTTTCTTTGAAATGCACTTGCACAGTCAGTAAATTAAGGTTTTTGATAATATATCAACTCTGCGTAACAACGTTAATTATATTTCACACCTGAAGGGGGCGCAGTAATAACAAAAATGACCAATCCCTTAACAATTCAATGTAGAAGAAGAGAAAGCTCCCTTCAAAGGAGCCTCATGCTACAGTGGGAGTTTACGCCAACGTTCATTTATTTCTTTTTCGGAACAGGTAGTGCATTTTTGGTGTTTCGCACCATAGTTAGACGCGTTTATGTTTGGAAAACATGCGGCGGAGTAAGGTTGAAGTGGACCGCTACGTTTCTTCAGTACAGAATTCCTCTCCTTCACTCAAAGAGGTAAGTTTAGTTAGCAGTTAGCACCATGCTATCGTCACTGACTCAGACGTGTCAAGTAGCCTATTACAACATCAACGCTGGCGTCGACGAGAGGAGAGATGGGTCCCAATGCACTTACTTTAGTTAGCTAGTTTGTATGTCAGTCTGGTTGGAATTCCCAGTTAAGATTAGGGTTCGAGCCTGTTTGGTTAAGAACGTCAAAGCTAGCGTTAGCTAACCGGCATGATGACATTCCACTCCCTCATGAGTTTTGCGCGGCAAGGTATTGGGTTGCGACGTTTTGGCGTCAGGCGTTTGTGACTACTAAGACTGGACACTCGAAACTGTACTGCTACGAGTTCTAAATGTCTGCAATGTTACACAAGAATAACCAAAGCGTAAAGGCTTGTGTAAAGTAGCTGCATGTCAATCATTGCAAAATCTCTTTGACGTTTACTTTCACGTTATTGTCTTAAGTTGATATCATCCGTAAATTAATAATAACTGCAGTTTTGAGCAGATACATTAGAAAATGATTTAACTTAATCATCAAGCGTTAATCATTAGAGGGGATAATTTTTAATTCTATAGATTGTTAGAAAGTTATATTTTACCATGTCAGAACTTTCTTGTCATTTGTGTCTGGAATTCACTTTTTATATACTTTTAAAATGTTCTTTGTTCATTGTTATTCATTTTCTTTTTACAGAAGCCAGTCAAAGGCTTTTTATTTGCTAAATTGTACTTTGAAGCAAAGGAATACGATCTAGCAAAACGGTAAGTAACGGTAACTGTCCAGATTTTACTCCACATTACCCACCTTCGTAAAACTCCACGGCCTAATAATGACCAACTAAATGTAATCTGGCTCCCACATGGAAAATCTTGGATATTGTTTTTCATTTTATATCGTTACTATCACTACTCTTTCACGCACTTTGTAACAGTATACAGACTCAAGCTTATGCTGCCGCAGACAGTTTACTGTATTCATATTTGATGTCCTAGCCGTAGATAAAACTAGGGAAACAAGCAGGAGAAAACATCATTGAATAAATACAGGGCCTTTTTCACAATTGTGCCTCTGTTTAAAGTGATAATGTTTAGACTATGTATGTTAAAAAAAAAAAAAAAAGGTTGTGGCTGTTATTTATATTTGAAAATGTTTATATTGACAGCAAATTTTTTTTTTTTTTTTTTTTTTTAAATTCATTCTAGACATGTATCCGATTATCTTAAAGTCCAGGAGAGGGATCCTAAAGCACATAAATTCCTTGGGCAACTCTTTGAAAGAGAGGGAGAAGTCAACAAAGCGGTTGGATGTTACAGGGTATGAAATGTTGATGGGGACTCTTTTGTATTGTGCAAAGTAAATGATTTAAAAAAAAAAGTGTGTTAAAAGCTGTTAGAAAATGATGGATGGATAAAAACTTACAACAATATTAGGGGGGAAAAAAGTATCGCTGCCTTTTGTTTGTGTGTATCTTCAGCGTTCTATAGACTTGAATCCAGCCCAGAAGGACCTGGTTCTGAAGGTGGCAGAGTTACTGGTCAGTAAAGATGAATGCGACAGCAGAGCAGAGTTTTGGGTGGAGAAAGCAGGCAAGCTGCAGCCAGGGAACCCTGCAGTTTTCAACCTGAAGGTGAGCCTCCAGTTCTTCTCAATCTACACCTGGATTTGCGTCACTTCTTTGGTAAAATATTTGTTTGACTACCTCACTTTGACTGGTAATTAACCAATACAATATCTGCCTTTTTTTCCTGAAGGCTTTAAGGCTGTGTGTATTTATTAATGTGGAAAATGATGAGTCATTCATGTTTTTATTTATCTGTGCAACATCACACAGGAGCGTTTGTTAAGTCGTCAGGGCCAACAGGGTTGGAACCGGCTCTTTGATCTACTGCAAGCTGAACTGACAGCAAGACCAGCTGATGCTCATGTGAATGTAAAGCTGGTGCAGCTTTTCAATCAAGATGGACGGTTGGATGAGGCAGTTAAACACTGCCTATCTGTTGAGAAAAGGGGGATGCTGCGCAACAGTCTGGACTGGTACACAGTGGTACTGCACACACTACAGGTTGGATCTGGACAATTATCGCATCTAGATCTGATTTGGGTATTTTTTTAAAACCAAATAAATAAATTGTTGTTCATTGTTGCAGGAGTACCTAGCTCAGCCCAGTGTCTCTAGCAATGAGAAGATGTGTCGGCGTCTACAGAGAGAACTGTTGTTGGCTCACTGCAACCTCCTGAGAATCACACTGTCTGACAACAGCATGCAGCCTAGCCTTGATGCCCTTAAAAGGTACAATAGGTCGTGTTGAGTTTTAGGGCAATGAATTAAACAACATGTTTGCCGTGTTTCCCTGTTATAGTTATCCAGATCAGCACCGATAATGGGAATAAAGTTTTTGGTGTGTGTGTATGTGTAGTTTTGATGAAGCCATGCAGAACCTGAGCAGCATTGCTGGACGGCACACAGACGACTTGTTTGACGTGTTTGTGGAGATGAGAGGTCACATCTACCTCCACGCTGGCACACTGCTGTTGAAGTTGGCTCAGGACCGTCAACAGACCTGGAGATCTGTCATTGACCTGGCTGCACTCTGCTACCTGCTGGCATACCAGGTACTGACACAGCAACCCAATACACTGCTGGGTATAAAGCAAACCAGAGACTTATAGCCTATAGAAGGCATTGACACAGATTACATTGAGTGTTCTGTCTCCTCCCGTCAGGCTCAAAGACCAAAGCCTAAAATGACCAAAAGAGACCAGTCAGGCCCACAGCTTCTGGAGCTGCTGGCCAATGACAGACAAAGTCAGGCCGGCCACATGTTGTTCAATCTGAGCACTGATGCATTCAGCCTGATCAGAGAGGTAAGGTGAAAAGAAAACATAATCTACATTATCTTTACCTCAGGTTTAAAAATTTTAAATATATTGTTTTTAAATTAATGTCACAACCTGGAGAAATGCAGTATTTCTTTGCTTTTATCATTTGAAATCACTTACCTTTAACGCTGAGTACCTTTTCTGTTCAGAAACAAAGATGTGTAATATCTTCTATGTGCAGGTGGTCGAGGCGTTTGGAAACCGTAGTGGTCAGGACTCTCTGTTTGAACTCCTGTTTGGACCACAGGTCTCTACTGCATCGTCCTTTATTGCCAATGATGACATTCATACAATTAATGCCGTGGCTCCAGATCTCGTTCAACTTGCCAAATGGGACAGTGGTATGATGAAATAATCCACCCCATAGTAGAAGTTGACAGTAGAACATATAAATAAGAAAAATTATTTCAGTTTAGAAAATGAATACATTTTCTCATACATCATTAGGCTCTATCCTGCTACATGGAGGTGACCTGCAGCATCTAAGCTGGCTGGGGTTACAGTGGACCCTACTTAATCAAAGACCAGCTCTGCGCAGTTGGCTGCAGCAACTCTTTCCTCTCCGTAATCTGGAAACCTCCAAACTGGACAGTAACGCACCAGAGTCTATTTGTTTACTGGATTTGGAGGTACAAGAAATTATGTGTGGATTGTCTCAGTTGGTTGAAGCTCCATATATAAATTTTGCAATTATTTCTTTCAGATGAATGACATTCTCTATTTTTTTTCCCCAAAAATCTTAGCATCTCTTGTTTCTTTCTTGTTTCAATCCAGGTTTTCTTATATGGAGTGGTGTTTTGTAGCCATTGTCAACTCCAGGAGACTGTGAAAATCAGCGGTGGAATGAACCAGCAACACCTGCAGCTGTATGAACCGCGCTGCCTTCCCCTCCCACTTCTTCGTCTCTTGACCACTGAGAGACAGAGAGAGTGGTGGAATGCCATTTACAGCCTCATTCACAGACAAGCAGCGTGAGTTAGCTGGGGTCACAAAAGAAAATAAAATGGCATATATGCACAAAGATTGTTATTGACATTAGGGGGTGTAGTTACTATTATACGTTTAAATAATCTATGTTTCACAATGTAGTTCTTGAGTGCCACTTTCTAATGACTAAAAAGTGTTAAACATTGAAATTATTACTACGTAATGTTGCAAAGTTTTGTGAAACATGTATTTGTATCTCTCATTCTCTTTTGTAGACCTGGAACTTCAGCCAAACTGCGGATGATTGTACAGCATGGGCTAAACACTCTAAGAGCTGGAGAGAAACATGGCCTTCAACCTGCAATGGTCATCCATTGGGCTCAGTGTTTAAGCCAGATGGTACACACACACTTTCTGGAATATTTATTTATTCCAAGTCAACTTTGCACAACCTTCACAGTGCTAAGTATTTCCTAGTCAGGCCTTTGAGTTCTTCTGAAGCAGTTGGCTAAATGTATATACTGTATCTGACGTTCCGGTTTAGCTTTTCATTCACACAACAATGAATATAGAAACTTTTATTGGCCCCATTTTCGTGCTGTGATCCAGTTCTGACCATCAACTTTTTAAACACAATTTTTTTCTTAATAATGCAGCATAAAACTATGCAAATATGGAAGCTTCCAGTGTCTTCTAAATTTGATGTGCTGCTATGTCTGTTTAATAACTCAGGGTGATGGAGTGAACTCGTACTATGACCAGACGGAGTACATCGGCCGCAGTGTCCACTACTGGAAAGTCATACATCCACTGTTGGAAAGGATCAAAAATAGGCGTAGTATACCAGAACCTCTCGACCCCCTTTTCATACACTTTCCATCCAAAGATATTCAGGTTATTACTCTTACAGTTTGAATTATAAATCATGTTTAAATGTATTCTTGTTTATACTTTTATAACGCTGGGTTCATCAGGGGTTTTAATAAATATCTATTCAAGGTGCTAATAATTCTTCTTATTCCATCCAAGGTTTCTTCTGTCAGAGGTTACGAAGAAGAAGCCATGGTAGCATATGCAACCCTCCTTGACATAGAAGGCAAGACAGAAGAGGCCATTGCTACCTTGGAAACTGTCAACAACATGTCATCAGTCTGGCATCTGGCCCAGGTAAGTTTGGTTCTCTTGTTTCCCTCACTGTTGCCTTCAGTTTATGTCTTTAATATGTTTGACAGCACTTTGTAATGCTTTCGAAATGTCTTGCTTTGTTTTCATGGCAGATCTACCAGCGCTTATCAGAGGAGGCCAGTAATGGTGTGGAGGAAACCCAGGACAGATGCGTTACATTTTTGAGAAAGTTCCGGGCATATTTGTTGAAGATCTATAATGCCAATGCAGATGACATTGACAAGGTGAGTTCCATGTCTTTTTAGCTTGAAGTTAATTAAACCTTCAATATCTCAGGGTCAAACCTATATTAATTAAAGATGTTCGTTTCATTATAAAAACAAAGCTTCTGGGTCTCTGACAGTCTTAAAAAATTAGTTTGATTATCACAATTAGATCCTGTCAACTCTGACACTGGTAATTTTAGTAATTGCATTATGCAAGCAATAATTTCTCTTCAGCCATGTAACCATTGTTATTTGTGGCACACAGCTTCCTGTTTCCATGGAGGAAATTGTGGATCTTCTGAATGATGTGAACCAGCAGCTGGTAGAGAGTGGAGGGACCATAGATGAAGAACAGGATGATGAGGATGGAAAAGGACCTGCCCACTCTAGCCCTGCTCACCCCACTGAAACCTCGACTGCAGTATCACACTTAAAGTTTTCCACTCTCTCTCCTAATAAGAGCATCGTTTCTCCATCTAAGAGACATCTGGTCTGTTTGTGCCTTTGTTTTTTTTCCATTCAAACAAATCATTGAAATAAAAGAAATTAGGACATTTTTATATTTCTTTGCTTTTTTTCGTTCAGATTTCTCCAAAGGCACCTCATTGGGTGGAGGACCAGAAAAGTCTCCTCCAGATGCTGTGTCAGCAAGTTGAAGCCCTTAAGGTCAGAATAACAGATTATACAAATATACTGTCTTATAATTATATTTTAAGTGAGTCTTTTGAGTCTGTTCTCAGTTAATTTCTTATCCTGCAGAATGAGGTCCATGATCTGAGACAAAACACCTCAGTGAACATGGGTTCCCCTCATCATAAAATGTATGGGGATAGCTATGGGGCTGAGGGCCTCCAGGAGACGTTCAATCCAGTCCAGTCTTTTCACGGAGCGCCTCTAACAGGTCAGTGCTGCGCATGTTCATTTAAGGTGTTTAAATGATATTTAACAAAAAAAATAGATCTTAATAGAACTTAAGTTGTGTATCTATTACATAATCAATTTCTATTGTTACAAAGGTGTGACATGAAGAAAAGTTGATTTTTTTTTTTTTTCTCTCCCCCCCATAGTTGCCACCACAGGCCCCTCTGTATACTACAACCAGTCCCCAGCATATAATTCTCAGTATCTCCTACGCACGGCAGCAAATGTGACCCCCACCAAGGTAATTTATCACTGTTTACACACCGCTTCAGAAATGAATTTGTGTATTCAAGGTGATGTGTAATCTTGTTTTTCCTCCTCTTTAAAAAGGGTCCAGTGTATGGTATGAACCGCATGCCACCTCAGCAGCATGTGTATGCGTACCAGCCCCCTACTCACACACCGCCACTGCAGACAGCACCAGGCTGCATGTACCCTGCACAAGAGCCCGTTTTTGGTGCCCCTCTGCGATTTGAGTCACCAGCTACAAGTCTCCTTTCTCCATATAGTGAGGAATATTTTGCACAAGGTGTAGCCCAGCAATCCACCAACCCTCCTTTGCCCGAACCTGGCTACTTTACTAAGCCTTCCGTCGTCCCTGTCCAGGGACCTGTCCAACCCCCTGTCCAGCCCTCGAAAAATATTGAGGGGAAGTCTGTGGAATTTGGCAAGCTATCATTCAGCCAGCAAGCACCTGCTGAAGTCCCTAAAGTGCCTACATTTGGAGCAGGGGCAGTTGCTCAGTCAGCACCTTCAGGTGCTTTTAAATTCAATTCAAACTTTAAGTCCAATGACGGTGACTTCACATTCTCCGCATCTCAGACAACACACAGTGAAACCCTGCTCGATCTTCTTACATCAGACATTTCTGCTAAAAGTGATGCTACAGCAGAGTTTTCTGCAGCGAAGGAACAGCAACCTAGCCAAAGCGGCATCTTCACCTTTGGCAGTAAAAATGTGACCGGCTTCTCATTTGACTCTGCCCAGAGCACGGGAAATCTCTTTGGAAAGACAGAGAATCTATTCAAATTCGGGGACGTCAACAAGCCAGTCTTCGGGATCGCAAAATCTCCAGCAAGAGAAGAAAAGACAGCAGAAAGTGACAATGACAGCACTCATGTTGAGGAGGATGAAGACGGTCCTCATTTTGAACCCATTGTACCTCTTCCTGATAAAATAGATGTAAAAACAGGCGAAGAGGAGGAAGAAGAGATGTTTTGCAACCGAGCAAAACTGTATCGATTTGACACTGAGACAAAAGAGTGGAAAGAGCGGGGCATTGGCAATGTTAAAATCCTAAAACACAGCACTAAAGGGAAGGTGCGCTTGTTGATGAGGAGGGAGCAGGTCCTTAAGATTTGTGCAAACCACTACATCACTTCTGATATGCTACTGAAGCCAAATGCTGGCTCTGACAAATCCTGGGTCTGGAACGCCATTGATTACGCATATGAAGAGCCCAAGAATGAACAGCTGGCTATTCGCTTCAAAACAGTCGATGAGGCATCACTTTTCAAAGCCAAGTTTGAAGAAGCACAAAAAGTTTTGCTCCAATCACCAGAAAAACCAAAGCCTCAGGAGAAGAGAGAGGAAATCTCAAAGGCTTCTGAATCACTGGCAGCTCGCTTTGGACTTAAGGAAGGAGAGTGGGAATGTGCAGTATGCTGTGTCAGAAATAAACCTACGGATGAGCGATGTGTTGCTTGTCAAACGGCCAATCCTAATTCTTCATCCAAGCCAGAAAGTCAGGATGTTCCTGACGCCAAAGCAACTCCATTTACTTTCAAATTTGGCATTGATTCATCCAAGCCCACTAGTTCAGCCTCCGTTGTGTCTGGTTTTAGTGCTTTTGGAGCATCTATACCAGCCACTTTTGCCTTTGGCACCAGTACCACAAAACCTGTGGACACCGTGACCAGTGGATTTGGTTCAAGTTGTATTGCTCAGTTTGAAAATAAAGCGGAGCACTGGGACTGTAACACATGTTCTAAGAAAAACGAGGCCTCTTCAGACAGTTGTGTTTCTTGTAAAGCTCTTAAAGATGCTTCAAAAACAACAGTACCAGTTGCTACTGCACCTGCAGCACAACCTTTCATATCTACTGTTAGCAATGTCTTTGGAGTCCAGTTCACCAAGAAACCAGGGCAGTGGGATTGTAATGTTTGCGAAGTAAGAAATGAAGCTTCTGCCAGCAATTGTGTTGCCTGTCAGTCCCCTAGCCCTGTTGCTAAATCAGCAGAGGGTGCTCCAGTGTCATCACATACACCAGCAGTGGCGGAATTCAGAGCTCAGCTTTCAAAAAAGGATGGAATGTGGGACTGCACTGCCTGCTTGGTCAGAAATAAAGCATCAGCTTCCCACTGCATTGCTTGCCAGGCTCCACATCAGGCTTCCACTTTAGAGACAATGTTTGCCATTAAGGATGGAGAATGGGATTGTGACACCTGTCTGGTTAGAAACAATGTTTCTGCAGATAAATGCGTTGCCTGCCAGACACCAAATCCTAAAGCTAAGAGCCTAGTTAGCAATGCTCCTTCCACCTCCCCTTTCGACTTTACATTTGGCTCCAAGAACCTGTCCAGTCAGACACCTGAAACTGGTTTTTCACTACCTTTTGAAGCCAGTAAAACCTTTCAGTTTGGTCAGAGCAGCGATAAAACCTCAGCTCCATCTTTCAAGTTTGAAGTTCCTTGCACTGGGTCCATTACCCCAAGTTCTTCAACCTTCTTTGCTTCTATGCCCATCCCAGCTGGTGGCTTCAAATTTGGTTTGCAGGATCCTGTTAAAGAAACCCCTTCTACTGATAACCAAACATCCCAGTCTGGCTCAGCCTCCAGTTTTCTGAAAAGCATAGCTGACAAACACAAGGAGAAGGAAAATGTGTCTACACCTTCATTGGGACAAGTGGAACAAGATCAGAATCCATTAATTTCCGGTAAAAGTAATGCAGTCAGCTTTGCAGACTTGGCAAAGTCTTCTGGAGACTTTAAATTTGGCCAGAAAGACCCCAGTTTCAAAGGATTCTCTGGAGCCGGTGAGCAGCTGTTCTCATCGTTACCAGCCACCCCCAGCAAGATAGATGGTTCAAATGAGCCGGAGGATGATGGCATGTATAAAACGGAGGAACATGATGATATTCAATTTGAACCAGTGGTCCAGATGCCTGATAAAGTGGACCTGGTGACTGGAGAGGAGGATGAAGAAGTTCTTTATTCTCAACGAGTCAAACTATTTAGGTTTGATTCTAGTGTCAGTCAGTGGAAAGAGCGTGGCGTGGGCACCCTTAAAATCCTAAAGAACCCTGCTAACGGAAGGTTAAGAGTTCTGATGAGAAGAGAGCAGGTCCTGAAGGTGTGCGCCAATCATTGGATTACGACCACCATGAACCTGAAGCCCCTGGCAGGCTCAGACAAAGCCTGGATGTGGATGGCAAATGACTTTTCTGACGGGGATGCCAAGCTTGAACAGCTGGCTGCCAAGTTTAAAAGTCCAGAGCTGGCTGAAGAATTTAAGCTGAAGTTTGAAGAATGTCAAACGCTTCTGTTGGACATCCCCCTCCAAACCCCCCACAAGCTTGTTGACTCTGGCAGAACAGCACAACTCATTCAGAAGGCAGAGGAAATGAAGTCAGGTTTAAAGGATCTTAAATTCTTTTTAACAGATGACAAGACAAAAATCAAAGATAATGACACACAAGAAGATGTTGACCCATCCATCAACTCTTCAAGCCTTGTTATCAAGCCTCAAGGTGAAACCACAGGCCCCACCCTGGAGTGGGACAACTATGACCTAAGAAAAGAAGCTTTGGATGATACAGCGGACTCTTCAATCTACGCCTCTCCTCTCGCCAGCAGCCCACTGAGAAAGAACCTTTTCCGTTTTGGAGAATCTACTGGTGGGTTCAGCTTCAGCTTCCAGCCGGGCATTAGCCCCTCAAAGTCCCCCGCTAAGCTTAACCAGAGCAGAGCCTCAGTGGGCACAGATGACGAGCAGGACACAACGCAGGAGGATGAGCGGGATGGACAGTATTTTGAACCTGTGGTCCCTTTGCCTGACCTGGTGGAGATTTCAACTGGAGAGGAGAATGAGCAGGTGGTTTTCAGCCACAGGGCCAAACTTTATCGCTACGATAAGGAAGCAGCTCAGTGGAAGGAAAGGGGTATCGGAGACCTCAAGATCTTGCAGAATTATGAAACTAAACAAGTGAGATTGATAATGAGGAGAGACCAGGTACTTAAAATTTGTGCCAACCACTGGATCACATCAGCTATGAAACTGGAACCAATGAAGGGTTCAGAAAAGGCCTGGGTCTGGAGCGCCATGGACTTTGCCGAAGTAGACAAGGGAAAAATTGAACAGCTGGCTATTAGATTCAAGCTGCAGGAGACTGCGAACACCTTCAAACAGATATTTGACGAGAGCAAGATTGCACAAGAAAACAAAGAACTCATGAGTCCAGTAGCAACAAGGGTCATGACACAAGAAGGTGGAACCACGCAGTCTGCGCCTACTACAACAACTGTGTGTGGGAAAGAAGCCATTGCTGTTCTAGAGGACACCACAAAAGAATGTACAGAGCTTCCCCCTGATGATAAACCATGTGCAGCTGTGTGTCCTGGTCCAAGCTCAAAGACTGTGGTTTCCCCTCCCAAGTTTGTATTTGGGAGCGATAGTCTTCAGAGGTTTTTCGGCTCTCCTAAACCTCAAGCTGAGTCTGAGGTTTCTACATCTGTTACGGAGACCAAAGATTCTGAACCTCCTTCATCTGCGGCACCTGTGTTCAAGATCCCAGAGAAAGGTAAAGCAAGATCACTGCTTCTCTCATTTTTTTTGCTGTTTTTAATTAATATCACGATTGGTTTTGGTCATGAAATTTTACTTAATTGTCTTGTATAATCTGCACTTCATTACTCCAACATCATTTTAGTTGATCTAACAAAGAGCCTGTTGAGATTTTCTAGGATTTCCCTGCAAGTTTAACTGCTGTAATATATCATACATGCAGTATACATGCTGTATACCTTCAGATATAAATGAAGAAAAGAAATCATATTTTTTAAGTCTTTAGGGCTTTTCTTCAATTCCCAACTTTACAATTAGTTTCTTTTCACCCATCAACCCATCGTCCTTAAGGGTTGGACTTTAGGCTTTTCAAAGATAACCCAATGGCTTTTTGGACCAGCACATCAACCACCCAGTTTGAACCCCCAGGTACTCTAAACACTGCAGTGTGGATTAACACTTATCAACTGTCACCTGGCTCTAACCACTAGACAGAAATAACCTTGATGCACGGAGTGGAAAAAGAAAACAAACTTTGCAAGTCATGTGTTGCACGTTCAGCTTGTGAAGAAACCATTTTAATTGTACTAAGAAGTTTACTCAGTGTAATAACTTTCCTCTTTATATCATCCAGCTAGGATTATTTAAAACATTTTTGCAGTAGTTTTTGCATATTAATGAATGTAAAGAAGGTGATTGTGCTTCATATTTTGGACCTAGACTATTACAGAAGTTTTAATGTTATAAAGGTTACAATGCTGATTCCAGGATGCTTAAATCTGAAAATGGATCAAATCTTACATGGTAGCAGAGGAGACATCAGTAAAAGTTGCCTCCTGAAAAGTGAGCTGAGAAGATTCCTTGGACAGGTCTCAGATAGAAATGAACTGTGCAAGCTTCACATGTGCCATTTTTAGTTCACATGTGTAGCAACAGCATGAAATGTAATTCCATTTCTGATCTGGCTTCTACAAGTGAGACGCACCTCTGCTTCGGCTAAAGTCAGAGTTAAAGTCAGAGATATGCAACAATACTAAGTGAAATGTAGAACAGGTTCACACATACTGCAATAATCACTACACGCACCTTACACACATTTGTAAATCAAAGGCATGGTGTACCGTGTTTTGCATGACCTTTGTGTGTAGAGTTAACAGCTCCGTATAGAAGATTAAAGGTGAATTTGTGCTTCTAAACAGTCTACATTCTTTCTCTATCGATCTGATGTGTTGTAGTGCCTCAGATGGGATCAGCCAGCACCTACGTGGATGAGGACTCGGATGTGGAGATTGTGTTTGTCAGGGAACCAACTGCAGAACAGGCGGCATTAGCCAAGGAACTGCTGCTGCCTCCGACTTTTTTTTGCTATCAGAATGAATCGGGCTACACCAGCGGAGATGAAACTGACGGTGAGAGAGAGATTCAAGGTCATATTTGCTTCATTACGTAAGCAGCAACTGAGGTAAAAAAAGGAATCTTTTCCCATCTAAGAGCGTCCATTGACTGTTCTCTTGGCTGTTTAACACAACTCAGGCTAAATCTTCTTCATTAAATATGGGATGTTGTTGCCATAGTAGATATTGTCATCCATATGGCTCCTATAATTTTCACAACTCCTTTATAAATATTAATATAGGACTGAAAAGATACTAGACCTAAAAAAAAAGAAATGAATGCTCCTGTGTAATGTTTCAGATGAGGACTTCGAGTCAGCAGTCAAAGCACTGAATGGAAAGCTGTACCCTGATACGCCTGAGAAAAAATCTACATCTTCTGGTGATGGTACGTCAGTCATTTGGTTTGTTTTCTTACATTTTATTGTAACTTGTCCTGATATTTGTATTAATTTATGTACAAAGAGATTCATGGTAGTTACAGATGAATGAAGGGTAAACCCTGTGCCAAACGTACGCAGTCACAACCACAGTCTTATTCTGTAAATGTGTCTCACGTGCAGAGTCTGACTGCCAGGTGGTGTGGGAGAAGAAGCCCACCCCAGAGGAGGAGCAGAAAGCCAAAAGTCTTCAGCTTCCACCCACTTTTTTCTGCGGCCTGAGCACCACAGACAGCGACACCGACACCGACAAAGCAGAGGATTTTGAAACAGAAGTCCGCAAGGCGCAACAAGAGCTGGTAACAGACAGGAAGGGATGCCCAGTCTGCAAAAAATTAGTAGTTCAAATGAATTCACCAAAAATGCTAAAGACAGTTTTAAGATGTCATGAACTGGGGAGTGTGCACTTGTTTGTTTTTTTTATCCAAAGTTAGATCTCTGTGTACAACGGGACTTGTAAGGTTTTCTTGAAGACGTTTCGCCTTCTCTCCAGGACTGAAAGAAGCCTTCTGGAGAGAAGGAGATTCAGTCACATGCTTGATTGTAGTAGCTTTAAATTATTTTCATCCTTTAGGTTTTTGTCAATGTAAGAATCTAAATTAAGGTTTGTTTTATTTAATGTCCCAGGATGCCCAGTTAATCAGAGCTGCGAAGATCCCAAGCAGCAGCAGCAGCAAAACTGCAGCAGCACATGCACTGAAGGAGCAGACCTCAGACCAGCCAGCTGTGACTCAGACTGAAGCCAGCAGCAGCAGTTCACCTGTTGATTTGTCAAATAAGAAGAGCCCAGAGGCAGAGTCCAACACCGAGATTCCATCATCCTCTGCTGCTGCAGCAGCCGCCCAGGGTAAATACCAATAACCCCCTCCATTGCTCCCAGATTCTCAGTAGGGTACCACTAGTCAGCCTAAATTTGGCTCAGTGCTATTCAACAAGTAACACTTAAAAAAAAAAAAAAAAAAAAAAAAAAAAAAACACTCCAGATGATTTGATGATGCACAGCTGTCATGTAAGACTCTTCACAGGCTGGAATCTTGCATAAATAAACAAGTGGAATAAAAGACCACTAGTTCTGTTAGACAAACAAGTTGTTTCTTCGATCACAGGCTCCTCCGGCTTCAGTTTCAACACACTGGGGAGTTTCTCCTTTGCTGACCTGGCCCAAAACACTGAAGGATTTGCTTTTGGATCTAAAGGTTGGCTACTCAATTTTATTTGATTAGGTGTGTTTTCTACTCTTGAGGTGGTTGTTGTATTTTTTTTACTTGGTGTTTTTTCTCTTTTCTGAAGACCCCAACTTCACATGGGATGACGCTGGAGCAACACTGTTCGGGGCAGCAGCACCTCCAGCTCCTAAAAACAAAGGGGATGAGGAGGGGAGTGATGAAGAAGAGGCTCCTAATAACTTGGACATTCACTTTGAGCCAATAGTTTCACTACCAGAGGTGCAATTAGAATCTTGAGTGGAATTTATATTGTAGACTCTTAAGTAGTGTGGCGATAGAGGAACACTGGTCTCATTTTTTCCCTCTCAGGTGGAGACAAAGTCCGGAGAGGAGGACGAGGAAATCCTTTTTAAGGAACGCGGCAAGCTCTATCGATGGGACCGGACCCTCAGCCAGTGGAAGGAACGCGGCATCGGCGACATCAAGATTCTCTTTCACCCAACCAAACATTCCTACCGGATCCTGATGAGGCGAGAGCAGGTGCTGAGAGTTTGTGCCAATCACATCATCACACAGGGGATGGAACTCCAACCCATGAACGCCTCTGCCAACACGCTCATCTGGACCGCCACGGACTACGCAGGTAAACAGGTTGACCATGTAAATTCTTTAAACTCTAGTTTCTTAGAAGAATATCTGGGACAGTCGGGTTCTAATAAAAAATGAAAAAGGACTCTGACATCATTAGGTTTGCTCTTTCAATTTGCAGACGTCAATGAGTTCCTGTTGGTGTGACAGTGTCGTGTTTTATATTTTTTTGTGTTCTGTTTTTTAAATCAGAGGGCAACGGTGTTGTGGAGCAGCTGGCAGCTAAGTTCAAAACAGCAGACATCGCTGAATCCTTCAAGAAAGTCTTCTGTAGATGTCAGAAGAACATGGACCTCGGCAGTGGCGACTCCACCAGTGTCTCCGCACATCATATGTCCAGAATCCAGGAGCACTCCAGAGACACCAACCCACGGGTGTTCCTCAAAGTGGCAGCCAACGAGGAACCGCTTGGTGTCATCACCATCGAGCTGTTCTCACATATTGTCCCCAAGACCGCTGAGAACTTCAGGGTTCTCTGTACCGGAGAGAGAGCTTTTGGATTTAAGAACTCCATCTTTCACAGGGTGATACCAGACTTCATGTGTCAGGTGAGGATTCAGATTCGACAATTAATTTTTTCAGTATGAACCAAAATTCTGTTGACTGTGAGTTTATGAGTTTATCACTGTGTGTCATCCCGTCTCCCTCACAGGGTGGTGACATCACCAAAAGCGATGGCTCAGGAGGTAAATCTATCTACGGCAACAAGTTTGAAGATGAGAACTTTGACGTCAGGCACACGGGCCCAGGCGTACTTTCCATGGCCAATCGCGGACAGGACACCAACAGCTCACAGTTCTTCATCACCCTAAAGAAAGCCGAACACCTTGACTTCAAACATGTGGCCTTCGGCAGGGTTCAGGATGGTATGGATGTGGTGAAGAAAATGGGAGAGCTGGGCACAAAAGATGGAGCACCTACGAAGAAGCTTGTCATCACAGACTGCGGGCAGTTATAGATTTGGTTTTTCCGTTGATTACAGGACTATTCTTTATCCTAAGATGGTCACTGGTTAGTCACAGTGAACTGGGATGGATACTTGTGCGTTATCCTATTCTGTCAATGTTTGCTGTTGTATTTTTGTTACCATCTTTCGATAAATTTAAATCATTTGTTAATTTAGTCTGTATAATTGTACATGAGGTTTTTCTTGATGTTTGTTTTTGTTTTGTCTTGCATATGTTGTGTATCGGTGTGCTGGTTCTCCATCGTAAGTTATCTTTTGTGCATCTCACTTTGTTTTCACTTTTAAATGTAAAAGTCTTAATAATAAAAGGCAAGAATGTTTCTATGTTGGGTTTTAATTTCAGCCTGTTCTGCTTCATTACACTGTTACCTTAGGGCTCCCCAATGACATAACCTCACATACACAGATTTTAGCAAATGTGCAGATTAATGGATTCATGCTGAAATACAGTTTAAACAATGTGTTGTCTTGCTGTGCATATCCTGAGATCACACAGCTCAAGTGATGCTTGGTCGAGAAGAAAAGACTTGATATAATAAAGTTGATTTAGAAGGAATGACTTGGACTCATGATTAACCTTTGGACAATAACTGAAGAAGTTTGGGATGGGAAAACTTGAATTTGAGTTGGGATTTAAAGTTGTTTTGGAAGATTACGTTTGTATTCTGAATATGAGAAATTATTTAGCCAGATGTAACAAATGGCTATCACCGACTACAGTATGTAGGTTCATAAATACCTTTATATATAAAACGAATCTCAGGATTAATGTTAATATTCGTAGACGGGGCGGTGGTTTTGCTATTCTTAAACTACTTCCTGTTCTGTTCTATGATCTAGGAGTACCTCCACGGTGACGTCATCTGTGCGTAAATGCGGCGACCCGCCGCGGCTTCGCTCTTTTTCCTCTCGTGCGCTGGGGAAGCGGCAGGCCTTCGCTGGTCTCTGGAAGTTTTAACACCTCAAGTCAAAACAAAAATGCTGATCTACAAGGACATCATCACCGGTAAGCAGTCCCATTTGATCTACTCGTCTTTGTAAATTGTGTTACCGGATTTGGTCGCGTAAGTTATTTTCGCGATCCTATGTTGGTCAGGTTAGCAGCCTAGCTTCTCGGCTAGGTTATGGTGTTAGCTCAAAGCTAATAAATGTCGTTAGTCGTCGACGCTCAGGCATGTAGGCTTCAGACTGAGGCCATTGTTTCTTTGCCGATAGAAGTTTACAGAAACGCAAAGAGTAACTTCATGTCATGTTCCTTACACGATAACAAGACTGTTTTCATAGGAGGTTTAGCGAAACGCGCCGATGGGCTAAAAGTGACTGGCTTGACGTGGTCTTTACGTATCATATTGCCATCAGTCGCCATCTTATTCGTAAAGAAAGAAATATCTGATTTAGATCTTTGAATTGCTGAGCATATCATTTAGTTAGAGCACTGTAATGGCTTCCAAGTCGAATTATATTGTTATAGAATGGATATAGGAGTTGGTGATTTAACAGCTGAACTAACTTGTACTTTCTGTTGAACGTCGCAGAGGATGAGCTGTTTTCGGAGAACTTTAAAATTAAAGTGTCCGAAGATGGAATGTTCTACGAGGTTGTAGGGAAGGTGAGTTGAGAATTATAAATCATTAAAGTTGCTGTTTTTCTTTATTATTTATAGTTATTTTCTCAGCTGATATTTCTCACCCAAATAATAACCACCAGTGCATGAACAATGGGTATATTTAGACAAATTGTCTTGAGTTTTGTTGAAAACTGGTTTTCATTAACTCTCATCCTTTTTGTCCAGAGGGTGACCAGAAAAAATGATGGGATCGATGGCACTTTAATTGGAGCCAATGCCTCTGCTGAGGAAGTGGATGAAGGCACAGAAGAAGGCACAGTCACAGACGTTGATATCATCCTCAACCACAATCTGCAACCCTCCGCATTTTCCAAAAAATCCTACCAGCTCTACGTCAAAGATTACATGAAAGCGTAAGTGACAAGTTTAATTATGGCGCATCTTCATGAGTATGTAACAGACTGTTTCTGTTGCACAATCAGCATTAAGAGCCACCTGGAAGAACACAACCCCGAGAGAGTGGCAGACTTTATGAAGGGCGCCTTAGCTGCCATCAAGAGAATCACATCAGACTTTGACAACTTCCAGGTAGCCATTGAATTTTGGCCCATTTTTCATTTTGGATACAAGATGATTGTTAGGCACTCACTGTAGTCAGTAGGTTTAAGGAAACTGTGTAGACTTATGTTTGTTTCACTGAGCAAGCACTTCCTGTCTGGCTTTTGTCACTCGACAGTTTTACACGGGTAGCTCCATGAACCCAGCAGGTATCGCAGGAGCCTTGAACTACTATGAAGATGGCATCACACCATACATGCTCTTCTTCAAAGATGGTGTGGTTAGTGAGAAATTTGTAAGTACTTTGATTCCTACAGTTGCTTTTTTCTCCCATCAGTCTGTCACAGTTGATTCCAAACTGTCTGGAGCCTGTCTGAATGTTGACATGCATTCCTTTTTTCTTTCAGTAACAACATCCCAAATGGCCCCACAACCAGATGAAGTTCCAAAATCCCCCATTATGGATAAAGAGAAACATTGCCTGACCTGGTCATCATTGAATAGGTTTTAACAGTTTTGCTTTTGTGACTTGGAAATTGAAGACACTGAAGCGGACCTCGGTGATTATGTTTGACAGTGGCGTTCCATATGAGAGTTGACTTTCTTGGACTTCAAATACCATTAGTGTTTTGCTTGAAAATAAAGTTTAGTGCCATCGGTCTTTTTATTTGCCATTAAGATTTTCTTTATTACAGCACCCATGAAACGGCGCCATCGCTGATGAGTAATGACGCAGTGGCAGATATTTAACATCAACAGACGCTTTATGGTTGCTTCAAACTTTACTGAACACTTCATTGGGAAGACACACACACTACATGAAAACTGCCCGTGTCTTGCACATAAATAAATTCCAGAAATTAGAACATGGTTGACGCTTAGAACTGCAAGCTGACCAAGAAAACAATAGACAAATGTGCAAGAACTGAATGTATCTTCATGAAGTGTATAATTCCTGAAAGGTCCCCTCTCCCCCATGTGCTGATCTCAGGGCAGATTCAGAGACAAACTCTTAGGCGTCCTCTGCTGACTGGTAGTGCCTATACTCTGGCTTTACTTCCCAAGTGCTTTTGTGAGGTCCTTTGTTGTTGTACGTTCCAATTTCTTTCAGGATTTCCTTCAGGTAGGTCTGGAAAAAGGATTGAAATTCAGTGATGCAATTCTTATGTATTTTACAGTTGAAATTAGGCAAGAGTAGAACATGTTCCGTAACACTAATGCACAGGAGTAGCCTACTGTTGCATTTTCCCCCATTTAGTTTCCATAAGTATTCTTGGTTTGAGATGTAAGTTTAAATAGATTCTGTGTGAAGTTGGCTATAATCTCACTTTCCTGGAATATAAAAAATACACCAGGACAGCTTAATAAGTGCAGGCCCTCTTTGCACCAGCGGGTGTCGCTGTTGAGCTGAAATGGTTGCCGCTTTGTGATTAATAACCCTGCTGTTTTTCAAGGCTTATCATAATGGGCATTTCGGTTACTTTAGTTCAGTTAATTTGAGTGTTAGCCAAGTGCTTTAGGAGAGAAGTGATGGTGTGGAGTGTATTGCGGCGTTTGACTCCTACTCAGCCAGTGGTTATGTAATCAGATGTAATCAGAGGGAGTGGAGGACCTCAAGGTCTCATCAGCACCTACACATCGCTCTTCTCCTCGAGCTGGAACAAATCCGCTCTGCTGTATTGATTCACCATGTCAGTGTGTGCGCGCAAGCATGCTGGCACAATTTTTTCGGCCACAAAAGATGGAGCGATTGTCAGGTGGTGGGCGAATTGTTCACGTTTACCGAGACAAGGTGGGCAGGTGTGTTTTCGGTCTTTTAGTGTATATCACTGCATTCACGCGTGTTTTGTGCTTGTGTGTGCATGCTGCTCACCACAGGCTGCTTGGTGATGTCCACCAGCTCCTTAATGTTGTAATGGTGGTGCTTTTCAAAGGCGGAGAAGAGCATATCCAGCACCACCTGACGCTCTGCCCTCACCATCTTCCCCTCTGACTTCTTCTTCTTCTCGTACGCAAGCTGAACATCAGACGGAACATTAAAGCTGTGCACAACTGCATCCGACTGACAGGAGGGTATGGCATCGACCGACTCTCCTCGTCCCCATTTCTTACGTTGAAATTGTGGTTTGCCACTGGCTTGAAAACAGTAGTGATGGCTCTGTCCAGCTGCTGCGATAGACGTGAAGACTTGGTGGACTCTTTAATCTGCATTCTGAAACAAAACACATTTCCACAGTAAACCAAATCCTCGGTGTTTTATATTAAAGAAAAATAAAATAAGCACTTTTTATTTCTCCAAATTCCTGTGACTAATGATAAAAAAAAAAAAAAAAACAACACACATATTATCAACTTCAATATGTCAAAACTGGTTTCCTCCTGAATATACAGGCAGTTAAACGATACATGTTCTTACGCAAAGCGTTCAATTATCTGCACAAAGCAACAACACAAAAGCCGAGTCTGCCATGACGGCGGGACATTTGTCAGCTGTCATCCAACTGGGCGATTACGCAACAGCAGTGAAGCGTTTACTGGTCAGAATGGAACCCGAACATGACCGGACGGACGGAGCTGAGCCTGTTATCGGTATCTGGTATCGGGGTGTCACACGGGGGAAAAATGATGAGTGGCTTTGGGAAAGGTCACAGGAAGGTGATGCTGTGTCACTCACTGAAGTGCTTCCTGTGGCGGCTCTTAATGTCGAGGCTGTCATGCAGACGGCCAACTCTCGTGGCTGCGTTTGCCTTTTCTTTTTATTGTGGCAGCGCATCTGCCACTGTGATGCTGTTGCTATAGCAATACCATCCACTAACAAGCTAGAAAAAAGATATTCCAATGAAAAAAGAGAAACACATCTCAAAGGGCAGAGTGGATTTGAGTGTTTTGTGCACTCTCCTCATTTTGTTTACATCACTTAAACAGATTTCTGGGTCCCAAAGGTGAAAAAAAAAAAAAAAAATCAGCGTGACGGCCATTTTAGAGCACACCCGAACCAAAAAACTTGGCTCCTGCGACAGGACGCCTGCTGTCACATGACCAGATCCGAACCAGAGGTAACAACCATCTGTATCGCATCACACAAACACCCGGCAAGCGCAACACGTTCAAAGTTTACTTACTTCTTCAGCTTCACGTAGTTGTCATTGACGACAGGCGTGCATTCAGCTCTGTGCACCACCGTCCCCTCCAGACTGGTTCCATCTACAACAAAGACAATGACTCAGCAGCTCCATTATGATTCAGACATATTCAGACACCCAAAACAGCTACATGGTGTATATACACTCCAAATTGTGGGTGTAAATATGTTTTTAAAAAGCGCGTCATTTAACTGGCTGCCAGCAAAATCTTTGCCATAAAGTAGTTGTCAGATTTCAGCCTGTTTTTCATTGTTTTTGCAAAGGAATGGTGATGTCTCCATCTTACAAGAAGATTTCACCATCATTTAAAGGGCCAACCTTCACTCCCTCAGACAAGCTCGTCTGCCTCCGTCCTTTAAGCAGCTTTTGTTGTTCCCTTTTTCCCCACTGGAAGTTTGGAAATGGGCAGGAAATGGAGTCCAGTTGGCGCGCGTTGGCGTCCCACTGGCAGCATTTGGCTCATTGTGCATGGTTGTGAAATTTGGCTTTGTTTGTGTTGTGGATGCATTAAAAGGTCTGAGAAGCAGCTACATTTTACACCCACCACTTAAGCTAGAAGAGAAAAACAATCAGCAGGCTAAAAAAGATGACGACAGGAGCTCGTGTAAATCACCAAAATTCCGGTTAATTATCTGCGAGGCATGTGACAGCCTGCTTTTTCCTCTTAAGCTTCATTCATACAGGCAAACTTCCACAGTGACGGTCCAGGATTTCTGGCTTTAATTAGTATCTTTTTATTTACTACGCATTTTGTTCTATTCCTGCTGTTGCAATCAACACAACAAAACATTGACTATCAGAGCAGCAGGTGTCTTTTTCCCGTTTAAGTGGACCTAGCGGCTAACAAGCCCAAATGTCAGCGGGCTTCTCTTTAATCGAACGACAACAAAGTATTCCGTCTTAACCAAGGCCGAACAAATGCAGGTGCAGTTGCAGGCATCGCCATAGTAACCATAGTAACATGCCACCTTGACATCGCGCGTCGTAACAACAGGAGTCGCTCAAGATCGACGGACACACATGTCCCATGTGCATCTTTTCCTCTCCAACTAATGGATGCAATTATGCCCAATTAGTTGACAGAGAGTAAAAAACACCCCCGCGCACAAGGAACAAGTGTGCACGTGTGATCTTGACAGCTAAAGTATACAACACCGGGCTCCCCGCTGCTGTCGTGATTTTACCGGGTCAAGACCACGAAGATAAGGACTGGTCCCGACCATCTTGCAGAGAACCAGATGCACGTAGGCGAGAGAGCTCTTCACACACACATGCACCGGAGCACGCAATCAGAGAGCCGGCCGCGGCGTGCACAGCTCGTCTGTGAGAGGGATTGACACGTGAAAACAAACATGAGGATGTTATTTCGGTCCAGACCTTCAGCAGCTGTTCAATTTCCTGACTTCTTCTACCCCGGTGAGACCATCTGCTGCAAGGAGGGAAATGACTGTAAAAGGTGATCAGAATCCGAGGATGTTCGGGAGGTGATATCGACAACGGGGGAGGAGCTGAAATGTAAATGTAAAAGCAGAACAGTCGGAAAATAGAGCAACGATGGGAGGGCTCTCATCCAGGCCCCCCATCTGCCCAAGGCCCCTCTTCCTCAAAGCTGCGGCCTCCCTAATGTTTAGCACAGCAGCTCACCGCCCACCACGCAGCCCCCTGCTCATCTGCCCTTCGCCATGTAGCAGCCACCGTTGTTTACTGGAAGTGGAAAATACATTCTGCTTCACTACAAGATCTCAGCTGATGAGTTTTCCGCCTTTTTTAAAACGGAATCATCTTTTACTTTTATTTTTGTTATTTTTCCCCCATACGTGTGACCCTTGACCCTCCATCTCTCTCAGAATCTTCTTCACATTGTGTCTATTAAGAAAACGATCGCGGCTGAGCTCCGACTGTAGCGCCTTCTCCTCCTGAATTGTCAGTGCTCAGCAGAATAAGCGAAAATAGAGCGATGCAGCTTTACCGGACAGACAGTTCCTGATATGACGGAAGCTTGATAAGAGGAAGGTTACCACATTTGGAACCGTCTTTTTTTTAAAATGGAATCCAGTGTTGCGCCAGGATAGATACCACTGACAACCTAAGCATGACCATCAGGCGCCAGGCCATCGGTCAGCTTTGGTGAAAACACAGAATTCTTTGCTCCTCATTCATCCTGATGCTCTGGGTCTGAGATGAGATGAGCCAACCGTTTAAAAGCGTGCGGAAAGAAGAGTTGGCGGCTTTCCTGGGAGACTGTTGTGGATCACCGTGTCGGAGGTTTTCTTAAGATCTTCGAATAAACAGCCCCAACAAGGGATGTTAATGTATACCACCAGTCTTCACAACAGCAGGCGGCAAATCTCCACCCACACAAAGACGGATTAGCAACCAACCATGATGGTTCACCTTTCCATGCACCATCAAATAAGTTACTAGGCAACGCTGATGATATGATGTCATCCATGGAAGTCACAAATGAGGCCCAGGAGGGGACCCAGCACCATGACATGGAAAAAAGTTGCAGGCACAGAAGGGTTAATCGCATCTTTGCTATAAAAAGCACAGATACTACCTCACCTTGTTGGTGAGCCCTCCCACTGCAATATAAATACTTCATTAAGATTCATTCATTTCAGTCATTAGAAGCGGGTGAATATTGTGTTTCTCTACATGGGTTTTATTTATACGGTCTAGGAACGCATGCTAAGATCACCTGAAACATATGTGGGAGCTGCTGTATCATTTTAACGACATGCAGACCACAGCAGCTTCTGGAACAGAAGAAAACTCCTTCCTCTCCCTCGTCTTTACACGCGCACGTTCAGTCACACGACAGCAAGGAAGCGACTGCAGATCACAGGGGAGGGCCGCGTCGCCGATCAAATCTCCAAATATACTTTTCCATTAGAGTTAATTTCTTCCGAGCCCAGAGGCTTCCTCATTTAGAGCGTGTAATGATGCCTTTAATCAAGTCTGAAGTGAATTTCCACTGTTGTATCTGTGCGCAGACCACCGTGTTCAGCATTTACCAGCATTGTGGCACATTGTCATGTACTTACTTACTGCACATTTTTATCAATGCACATTTGTTTATTTCTACTTCTGGTTGCACATTCTCATATTGCACATTATTGTATTGTAAATATATTATGCTAATGCTGACGATGCTGCTGAAACAAGTCAATTCCCCATGTCTGGGATGAATAACAGTAATTCTATTCTATACCCACGTGCAAGTCAGGCTTTATTTCAACATTAGCTTTAGGCTGGCTCTAAGTAAACTACCCTGGCCTGACAGTCAGGATTCTAAAAAGTTAGATTTAGCAATTTGCTTGATTTTAGGCGGTTCGTAAAGCATTATTCTCCCCGTGTTACATCAGTGCTCCGGTTATTTGTGTAATTACAGTGTTCAAAAATAAAATCCTATATAAATCAGCCTGATCTATCAAAGGAATGTCCAGCACACAGACCAACCTTACGTGACAGACACTTTCATAATGAAAAAAAAAAAAGCAAGATGACTGGCAGCTCTGCGCTCACACAAGGCCCTATTTTAAGTGGTTGCCATGCCAGCCTCACAGCAGTCACTGACTCTGTGTTACACCACAAGCTCTTAGAACAGCTGTATGAATAATTCAGCCGTTTCAGGGCGACGGGGAGTCTGTCCATGCTAGATTTTTAACTTAACTTCAACATTTAACTGAAAGGTCCGCCGGTAATTGAGATGCAACGGCCCTGAGAGACAGTTTGTTCTCACTTTGAAGATAACAAGTGGCCTCGATGAGTCTGTTTTAATCAACACAAGGAGGGAAAAAAAAAAAAACAGGTCAAACCACCCACAATCCTCTCTGCTGCATCTTGGCCTCGTTTGCAATTCCAATTGACTCCCGCTGATGACGCCGCCGCTAATCACCGCTGATTAGCGGCAGCTGCGTGGACAGAGAGAGCTGGATCACCTCCAGATAAACGAGCGCGCACATTTCTGAAACCCACGCGGGCCCACTGCATTTGAAAACCCTTCGCTTCAGCTCTGAGGTGCTGTCAGTCAGCTCCCTTCTATTTGCAGACATGGCTGCAGGATGCCAATGAAAACCTGTTGGAGCGAAGCACTTGGTGCTTTTCTTACATCTTCAGAAGTTTAATTCGCTGTATTCCCCGCAGACTTGGCTCAAGCTTGAAGCTAAGATTCTACATTAAACCCACTTTCACACATTCACACAGACATAACGGGAAACACCAACCCTGGCAAGTCTGAGAAAATCACTACTCTGCTGCGGAGATACGGAGATGCAGCAACTTTAAATGGCAACTTGGATAGAAAGCGAGGCCTTTGTTTAAACATTCATACAGGCAGTATCTCCAGCTCACCTGTATTTACTCAATACATAATCCCCTCTTCAGATGTTTTCATGCCACTGCTATTTGGTCTAAGTGCTAAAACTAACTAAGAAGAAGAATTATGTCACCGTCTCCCCCCTCGTCAATGCTTGAATTTGTCACTCTGTCAAAAAAAAAAAAAAAAAAAAAACATTAATACATTCCATATTGCTTGAATTAAAACCATCAGCCCCAAAGAGCAGTGCTATCATCAGATAAGATGGAATGAGCGTGCAGCTTTAGTGAGCTTCAAACAGATTCCATGTCGCATGTAGAGCTGTGGACACAGATGGATTTGGCTGCAAAAGGGAGTTTCATGTTCAGATTCACACAAACAGAGATTCACGCTGCAGAAATTATACAAGCAAGCCCCTCCATCTGGTGTGTCTGTGTGCATGTGTGAGTTAATTGCTGGAGTGCAGCTAGTGTTAGTATTTTCTTAATTATCGTCTAAAAAAAGGTGTAAAAGAGCAAGAGAGATGAGAAAGGAGCTTACTGGCTGCTTATTCTCTTCCTGCCTTCTCCTCTTGCGCTCCCTCTCTCTCTCTCTCTCTATTCGCTGCATGCACCGCTGTCAATGAGAGAGAGAGGGAGAGAGAGAGGGAGGGAGGAGGGACATCGAGCTGCACAGAAAGCCTGACAGTTTTCAGCTTCCACTTCACACTCGCTGCTCTGCCAGACAACATTTCCCATCCACATCAGACACTCAAACTCTTCATACTGCGGCTGACGAGACCTTTTCATTTTGCCAGCAGTAGCTCAGCTTGACTCAGCACGAGCACGAAAGAAGAGAAAGAGACTCGACAGCAGAGGCACCAGGTGTGAGGGGGCTGGGTCAAGGCTGGAAAGGGCGACCGGACAATGGAATGGAACCTTGGAAGGATGGAAAGTGAACTGAGGCACATCAACCCAGACCTGCTGCAGCCCAGCAAGAGTTTTAAGAAGCCTTCTTCCGGCACGATTACGATTAATGTCGGAGGCTTCTTGTACACAGCGCACCGGATCACCCTCGCAAAGCACCAGGGTTCCTTTCTGGAAGAGCTCGCCAACGGGAAGAAGCCGGTGCAGCACACCGATTCCATGGGCAACCCATTTATCGACAGAGATGGGCCGGTCTTTCGTCACGTGCTCAACTACCTCAGAACCGGTGAGCTGCAGCTGCCCGATGACTTCCGGGAGGCAGGGCTGCTGCGAAAGGAGGCCGATTTCTACCGTCTCAGTGAACTGGTCGAAGCTGTGCTGGAGTGGGAAAGCCTGAGGGCGGCCCAGAAGGAGACCGCCTTTCTGGAGATGACGGATAGTCACGAGAGGTCCCACGGCCTCAAAGTCTACTGCAGCGACCCCGTCTTTCTCGACAAGGTCAAAGCCCGCCTGGTGCAAATATCCAAGAGCCGCCTGGATGGCTTTCCAGAAGAATTTGAGGTGTCGTCCAATGTGATCCAGTTCCGACACTTCATCAAGTCAGAGCCGGGCTCGCGTCTAGTGCTGAAGGAGGACAGCACGTTCTTGTGCACGCTTGACTGTCTGAAACTAGAGACAGTGATGCTAGCTCTGAGATCCGGCTTTAAGCTGGCCACCAGCCTCGACAGCAGCAAAGGCTCTGTGGTGGCAGCCGAGGCCCTGCACTTCATCAAGTAGGCCGGAGCCAGACCGACAAGACGAGGAGGAGGGAATAACAAACGGCAGGGATGCCTCCTTCCATTCCTTCTAATAATGTAAGACTAATGTAAGACTTTGGCTTGAAGATCTTGTAACATCTGCTGAGCTCAAAATGTGTCATTATGTGGAAGAGCAGGCGGGCTTGCCAGTCTTACAAGGTCTCCTTACTGCACAACGCTGACCCACAAATTCAGAATGGTGTTTTGAAGCTGAAGTGAGACTTTGTGATTCAACAATACTTATTCAATTACTGGCATACTGTCCACAGTCAGAGCGACTTAAGCTACCGGTTAAAGGAAATTACCTGTCCAACTTTTCATTTATGATGTCTAAATGGTTTTTGATGAGACAACATGCAGAAGGCACTGCTCTGTCACATGACTAAGAAAAAAACAAATCAACTCTCAACAACAGTAGATTTTTCTCTGCAAAACAGATCGTTTCTGCTGCTTTGTCCACAGCTGCAAAAGCCTACAAATCCAGCTGTGATACACTGTTGTGCCATTCAGCTTTTACTATAGCCCGTGCGAGTGTGCGTGCGTGTTCGGGTGTGTGTCTGTGGCAATACACTGCGTGTGTCGTGTGTAGTTAGTTTAATAGCTTGTGTTTATTAGGAATGGTTAAAAAACAAAAAAAAAAAACAAAAAACAAAAAATGTGTGCATTTTGTTATGGGTGAACAATCCACATCAACGTTTGGACTCCTGCATAAAGTGTTTCTGGGATTACAGTACATCAAAATGTTGACTTTAAGTGCAAAGAACTGTGATTATTGTAAGGGCTTTGACTCTAGCATGATGCATGTGCACTAAATACTGTAAATGGTGTGTTTATTAGTGTTGTGAGCCCCTGTGAAGCCAGTGCCACAACAATGCCAATTTTCTTTATTGAATGTGATTATTTTACAAATAAAAAATCACCCTGAAAAGCCTAAAAGTGCACTGAAATACATCTTTAAACACATTAAATGTGAACTTGCGTGCACACACGGTGATGCTTCAACACGGCACTATAGAGGAGCAACTGTCAGCGTTTACGTTCCAGAATCTTCAGCGGTGAATACCCAACGAACATTTGTCTCGTAATAATAACGTAATAATTCGCTACATAAGGTTCTGCTCATGTTTGATCTTGTGACAGTGCCTCTGGGGGTTTACCAACACACCAAAACACCGGCAGGAGCCATCATTTTATAGCTGGACTGTACCTGCAGGTTAATAACGTTGGACTGATGACATTTAAACTAAAAACTAAAACATTTTGTACATTTGACAGCATAGTCAGGCTGAAGTTGTCAGGGTTCTGAATGTGAGCTGTACAGCCCTTAACTGACGTGATGGACCACATCGCAATTTCCGCCCCCCCAGAACAATTTAACTTTAGAAATACTATTTAATAATTATATAACAGGCCTTCTTTTGCACTCATTCTTAAATCAGTGGCAATGTTGCCAGACGCCTCTGATGACTAAACATACAGGCCTATAAAAATCCTGGGAAAAGAAATGACCCAGTAGTACATAAAAAAACAACCATGGGACAAGACGTTTCTTCCACATTCTTCCATGTGGGATGTGAAGATTGACAGATTTGTGATTACTGCACTCACTACTGAGAGTATTAGAAATTCACAATTCTGACATTTTCCTTTCCGATCTTAACTCATACTGTCACACCGTGATCGATCTGAGATGATCAGCCACAGTCTGCTACAAGCAGCAAAAACAAAGAAGATTCATTTACTTCACCTTCAAAGACAACACTCAGTCTATAACTTGGTGTTCCTGATGGTGACGACTGCGCACGGAGAAAAGGAGACATTATTACCAATACCGAAAGGAACAGCTGAAACCTGGGAGAGTATCGTCTGATCACGTGGCGCTGCCACGTCCATGTGCTACACGCTGCATTTACTTTATTTACTGTGGCAAGGTTCTATCATCCATCTTCCACCTTTTTTCCCTCAACAGGGACTGTTTTATCACTAAAAGATGAAATTTACTGTAGTCTGACAAGTGATAGTTGCAATTACGGACCAAAATGCTTCAGTAGTGAACGACGATTATGCAATTAAAGCATAATTCTACTGTACAGACAGGCAGTGAAGAGCACCAGTGGAAAACCTTTGAAAAACTGTTGCCTTGACTACCTCCTTATTTACAAAAGACACAATCAAAAGCCTCTCTGTACCTCTAAATGTGCTCCCACCTCCAGGGTGACTGGAGCCATAAGCAGCAGCTGCAGGAGTTGCTGCACCCGGTGCCACCGTTTCTAACGTGACTCATGTGTCCACATCAACCTCTGACACGGAGCGCTTCTTACGGCTGGCCCACGCGCCGCACGCAGGCGCAGTGCACACGGATCGCCAAATAAACACGATCGATTTCGACCCAAGTCGATGACCTTGCCCTGAAAACATTACCGTCTCAACTCAAACCTCTCTGAATCGCGTGTCAGCTGCCTGCATTTTCCCCCGATGAGGAGAGAGATGCGGGGAGGTGGCAGAGGGAGCAAAAGAGAGATTTCAACAGCAGCAGCAACATTTTTTTAATCAGATTACTATTATCAGCTCATCTTCGTCTTTTTACCTGTTGCCAGGCAAACTGAACTCTTACATCATTCACTCTCATGCTGCTGTCACACGCATGCACACGCACGCACACACACACATCACACTCTGTGGAGCTGCTCAGCCAGAAACATGACTCACATATCTCTGATTTTTCAATATATATTATATCTTTAAGTGCATAGGGAGCAACAATAAAGGGAGACAGTGGGGGAGAGACAAAGTGAGGAAGTGGAAGAGGAAGAGAGTGGGGATGCTTAGCAGTCTTCCACTTCAACTCTCTGTTCAGACAAAAGTGGCAACTGCAGCCATTTTTCAGCAACACAAAAAGAGATGAGACACAGATGCTGAGGGGTGGGGGCCCATTTCAGCTGAACAGACGTGCTTTTCTAAAGTAACGTGATTTTTTTTTTTTTTTTACAGTACAATAGAACAAAATCAGATAAAGGGAACAATTTGTAAGAAAACCCAAATAAAGATGTCAAAAATTGAGCTGTGTAAATACTGTCATCAAAGTAAATTAATATGCAGTAAATATTTTAGCCAACTTGTACAAAAGCAGAAAGGATTGGAGGGAGCGAGTGAGAGAAAAAAGAGGGAGAGCGCGAGGGGGAAGCTGCAAACTAACAGAACATGACGTGTGTGCATCATGTGCCTTTGAGGTATTAATAATCAGATAAACAGTTACGATCAATGGCAATATTACAGTGTCTTGATTTCTTCCGCTCCTTAATGTCCTGTATAATCTGGTTACCGGGCCCCGACAGAGTAGGGCTGCTGCCACAGAGGCTCGAGTTTGATTCCCAGAACTCTCGCCCCTCAAACCTGACAACTGTGATGGAAATGCTTCCTTTTCAAGGGTTTGAAAATGTGAATATTTTAAAAACCACGACGCATCCCTATTGACAGATATAAATAGTTCCTTTCTCATTTTTCAATTAAAAGCCTTCTGCAGATTTTCAGGTTAGGTTCCTTTGTGAACGAGGCTCCTGTCCTCCAACGAAAGCTCCATTGTGAAAATACAGTCCTTGCAGGGTCATGGCTATCCTGCTGTGGAACATTTATGGAAACGTCTATGCTTGCTTTGGCGTGAAAAATGTGTCTGATTGTGAAACAACTACAAGTGCAGCTTCGGCTACATTTCAGTTTAGACAAACAAGATGTGAAAATCTACAGGTGCAGCGTCATCCACAGGTTGACAGATCGGTTTAGGAAGTTACATTTTCTTCTTTAGCAGGATTGGCTTTGCATGACAGGCGTTATCACTGGTATGCTCTCCTGATGTTTTCTTCTTATCCATACAGTCACTGAACTTGCAGAGCGTTCAGAAGCTAACCTGTCAATTACCATGACAACAGAGGAAAACAAAAAAAAAAACACAGCAGCAATAAACACATTTCTCTCAACCTGACTAAAACTCATGACTTTTTATAAAAGTGCAGTTTGCCTTCAGTCTTAGTTAATTAAAAAAAGGTATTACAGTGCCTTTAAGGATATTAAATGTATTTTTGTTTTACCTAAAAGTAGGCCACACGCAAACACACAGAAATCCCAGGGCTAAAACATTCAAGCCGCCTACATGTGGGGGTTCTAGCTACTTTCTGCATCTAAGGCCAAATAAATGCTTTCTTACAGGGCATGCAACCATCTCTCATGGGAAACAGTGTATATAGAACGCCCTTAGATATCTGAGATGGTGTGTCAACATACAGTGTAGGGCAAATAATGGATATCACCTGGTTGTTTCTCATGTACACCTTTCACAGAAGACGTTTGAGAACGTGTAGTTTGCTGTCTAATGTTCTGTGAGGAAAACTACAGGGTGTTACTCATCTGTAGGATATTGGATTAATCATACAGCCAGCCAGTTTGTGTTTCCATTCAAGTTCTCCTCTCTCCATTTGTCTGAACAAAGGTTTGCCTTTAGGGCACGAAGCAGAGCACGACATTTATAGCTGCACTCTAATTTTGACGGTGCGCTCTTCAGTGAAAGCCAGACTAACGGTGGGTGAGAGGCTGATTTTGTAAGGATGACTGAGAAAAAAGTTTTGGTGAGTAAAACCCTCCTACACCACATAAAAACATCTCCTAGCTCTGCGTGGAGGAACTATAATCCTCAACGACGACTGCAAGAGTCTGATCGAGAGCTATAATCCAATCAGCCGATGTCTGATACCACAATAAAGCTGCCGTTTCCTATATGTGCTGATGTTTGCTGACTAAAGGGAAAGACAAAGGCTGACTTTAATCTACCTCTGAAACCCACACGCTCAGCTGAGGTTAAATTCAGAAGTGGGTTAAAAATTCGAGGCTTCATTTAAAGGCAATAAAATTGCTGCGGCGTCAACATTTACGGTCCTCTAATCCCGTATGTAATAACCCTGAACCGTTTCTTACCCTCAATCATCAGCGTAGCGCAATTGTCCCGCTAGAAAAAAAAAGTAGAGATGAAAAACATCACCTGAAGAGGCTATTCTGCACACGTTCTAGACGTGATTTTCTTGACCTTTTCAGCTTTTTAATAACTTGCTGGCAGAGACAGAACAAAGCATCACACCTTAGCAAAGTCAGGCTAATCTTCATTTTCAGCAGTCAAAACAGAAATGAGAGCGCAGACTTTTGTTGGCCAACACTTTCCATTTCACCTCAGGCTACAGCAACCCTGCATCTGGGAGAAGAATAGCTGGCCTTGAGTCGCGGCGATTCAGGCACTGGCTTCACCGCAACCACAGGCAACAGCAGTGTGGGTTCTCCACTTTTTAAGAACCTACGAGGTGAAAATCTGTCCAGAGTGCTGGAGAGCAACGATGAAAATGGCTGCAGAGAGCAACAACCTGCTGGGATATTGAAGTCCAGCCTGAAGCCGCCACAGGGACTGTTTGAACGAGAGAAATTTGGAAACCATCTGTGAACTGCAGGAAAACTGGCCAAAGTCTTCACATCAGTAATACACGGTGCTACTGCTGTAGTAACACAAATAAAGCCTCCTTTATCCTTCCTTCCTTATCTGATCACTAGAAAGGAGAGAAAAACGTAACCTGTGATTAATACAGTCTGGTCTAAAGGATAGACCGACTTCTCATTTCACACAAAAGAGAAAAAGTGAATATACTTCTTTGCAATTGGAAGTTAGTGAGTCAGTGTGATTTGCATTCTATCTAGCGAAGCTCCCTGCTGGCAGCAGAAGCTCAACTCCCCACAAACTGCTTCCAATGTGACAATAACGTCACTGTTTGCATGATTCTCACAGTCAACAGCCTCCAATCTGAGAGATGGCCTTTGGAATGTGGTAGGATTGGAGCGGTACCCTGTGGAAAACTGTGCAACGCTATCATACGGACAAAAAAAGAAAACCCAGGAATGTTGCCAGCCCCTTGCTGAAAGCTCGCTGCAAATACCAAGGCAGAAAATTACTCCAAGCTAGAACCACAATCTATCAGAAATTAGTTAAAAACCTATTTCCCGGCTGTTACTGCTACTGACTTGGGTTTTTCCTGGTTTGTAGAATTAAAGCCAAAATGATTTGGCTTGTTTGCTGTTTTTTCAGAAATAAAAAAGGGCAAAACAATAACTTAAAAATATTTATCTCCTTCACGTCAGCATTTTCTGGATGCAGATTCTTCTGGCTATAATCGGAGTCTGTTTGGGCAGGGCCAGTCGGGATTTCTAGACACTCCATTCTTCCTTTAGTCACTCTCGTTTTAACCGCTAAAGCGGTAAAGCTGCTGCTGCTGCAGCCACACACCTAGGGGCTCAGCTGACCCATGTTTCTCCTTCACGGTAGCCAAAGGCAACTCGGTGCTTTGCCTGCTTTAAATAATCTGTCTTTGTGATGAAGTGTGGCAGGAATCAATCACTCTACACCTTTTTCACTTTGCGGTTTCCCATTAACTAATTGTGGGACTAGTGCTGACATCTCCCTGGAGCTCTGTTAAATGAGGTCACTCATGTTAGTTACGCAGTCACATGTATTGGTCTTGGCTAATCGCTATCATATCATTGACTAATCTCTATCATATCTAAAAACATAAGATGTCGGGACTAATCGGACGTCATTGAAAACACAGGAGTTTACAGCTGTTGCTGCTACTCTACAGCAAATAGGTTTCCCGTTAAACTAAATTAGGTGAGACACAACCTAAATTCTTGTTATAAAACTTCAGGAAAGCAGTTTAGTGTCTGCCCTAGAAGCAGCCGAGAATTTAATGCTTCATTTACGGCATTCCGCCTGCCTGTGAATGGCGTTAGATAAAGCCCTCGAGGCAAAGTGTTGCTTCTCTCCTCCGACTACAAAGTCATGCTGTTCAAGAGGTATCCAGTCAAGAGACATCCCTCTTTAGACCCTTGGCAATTTATGAACCACACTTTTGGAATGGACCTACAAAGCCAAGCCAAACACACTGCCTCGGTAAAACACCTACAACATTCAGGATTCAACAGCGCGCCTGTTACTGCAAGAGAGAGATTTTAAAGGCCGACATCAGGATGCCAACAACTTCCAAAACTGAACACACACATTAGAGTTTTGTTTTTTTTAAGAGCGATATCAGGCCTCTTTCGGTGGTGTGTTACTTCTCTCCCTTAATAACCAACAATCCAGTACACTTATGTAAGATTGGTTTAAATAAGGTTTGCGTGATTTTGAGTCTCTCTACGTGGAAACATTTCAAAATTGAATCCACAGAATTTACTGAAATTTACTTTCAGATAAATGTAGCATTTAGTATTTAGGAACTGCAGCTAATATATTTAATACAGATAAATTATTGTTTAAGCCTGGCAGTTCAATCATTGCACTTGTGGTCTACTACTTGTTGAACTCAGTAATGTTTAACAATTAATAGACGCAGCTGACATAAATACACTTAAAAGGACCAAAGAAAGAAGTGACACATGCACTATTGTTGGAGCTGCTTTAAAGGACCCAAAGTTTTAATAAGTGCTTTACAGACGGCTGGAGGAACGTCAAACTGAAACAGAGCAGTACATTACATCTCTTCTTCTCCCCTGCACACTTCCGTCCCAACTAAGCCTGTTGCTTAGCAACCTCATAATCAATACCTGGTTCTCGCCAGAACAAAGACGAACATCGAGAGTGGGAACTAATGAGGGAACACTTAGCTAGCAGCCATACAGTACAAAAGCCGTGTCAGACACCATTCATGTATGTATCAATGAATGGCGGTTACCATTAGCAACCTCACTATTATTGTCTCACTGAATACGTCTATAAGAGAGGTGAAGGAATGAATAAAGCAGGTTGAGATGTTTGAATTCCAAGGATGTGGGGCTGGATGGAACTGAGTTGTTAAGCAGTGATAAATGCTTGTGATTTCTTCAACCATAAACCAACCTTCCTGTACACGTTTGACGAGCAATTTCTATTAAGGCTGTTCTGGCTCGTTTATTTTTATATTCTGGTGAATTGTTTCAGCGGTGCGCCAGTTGTCAGTGGTAAAAGATGGCAGTCTTTTGACGTCATTAATGGCAATAAAGGTCAAATAATGGAGAAAAGTACTTGTTACACTCATTCCATTTGTCTTTACGAGATTGGAGTTTTTCTTCCTGCATCTTCAGAAAGTGGCCAGCTGATGACAGACCCAAAACATCAGTTTTTAAAACAAAGCTCTCCGAAACCGTTACGGGCGATCTTAATGCAAGGCCGTGTAAAACAGTTGGAGATGATAAAACAATTGGAAATGACGACTAGATTTCTCGCTTACAGCTTTTCTCTGCTCTCGTCTGAGGTGTTAACTATCACAAATTATTTCAGTAGATGTGAGGAAAAAGTGAGAGACTACAAGTGCAGATCAAACAAGTGCAAATAGAGTGATGTTGGAAAGCGCGTGCGTGTTTAAAAAGCGAGACTAGGAAACTGAGTGGGAGACGGGTGTCATACAATACACCTTCGTGTGGGTGAGTGGGGGTGGAGCTGAGCGTCGGTCAGGTAAATAGAGACCACAGTACCACATCTCAGTGGACATTAGCCTACATGCAGTTTAAAGCGTACTTTCACATTCAAGCAAGCTGCGTCAACCCCAAGAAAAGGTTTGCGCGCCTTTCAATGCCAGGTTTACACAACCTCCAACAGGAGGATTGTACAGGGTGGCCTCTCTGGCACTGGTTTCTACACCAGTGCCAAATAAATATAGATAATCTCTAAGTGTAGCTGGTAATAAAAGGACCGAGGGTAACTGGGAAAAATGTAAAAGGAGGCATAAAAATCCATTTCTCACATGTAGGAGGAATTAATGCACATTGAAGTGTGGGTGAATCTAAAGAGCCTGAGGGCGGTGATAGAATAAACCTTGTGACTGCAGGATGCATCATGATGAAGAGGAAAATCATCTTTGTTGATAATGCTAAGGTAAAGACCACAATCTGAGCTAATAATTTATTTTAGAAACTGTGTGTCAGAAAAAAAAAGAGAGCTCATTTAATGATCTCATTATGGTGGGAATTATTCATGACTGAACGGCTCTGAATGTCCACACCACAGGAACCGTATTAGTTTCTGTGGGAATGAAAAATGATTAAACCTTATTAATGGGCTCCAAGGTTTGTCTACATCCTGTTTAACTCTGCTTATTTGTCTACATCCTGTTTAACTCTGCTTATTTGCCTAATGAGAGCAGCACAGTAATGTTTTCCTGATCACCCTGCTTGTTTCTCAGATTTTAAATCAATGCATCTGCAGAATCTGTGTGAAAGAACATTTATTACACACACACACACACACACACCATGAGTCCTTGGCTATGAATGAATCTAAGGACATGAGATGTAGACACATTCATCACATACAGCATGCAGTGACGGGTATACACCAAAGTACTAGGTTTATAGTAATAATAATAATAATAATAATAATAATAATAATAATAATAATAAATTTTATTTGTTGAGCACTTTTCATACGAGATGTAGCTCAAATTGATTTACATAGATAAAACAAAATAGATAAAACAAAAGTAACATGATGTGCTGCTTTAATTTTTTTCACAAAAGCGAGCCATTTACCATTTAGAAAATACTGCAATTCTGCTAACTTAAGAAATGTGAAGGTGGAAATTCCTTTAAGGCCAGTGACGGCTCAAAGATATTTCTGAATGAATTTTATTCGGTTTCACTCCTAGTTAAAATGCATCTTCTCCTTTATTTTGTGGTCTTTAAAGGAATAATTTGTAAAAAAAAAATAATAATAATAAAACAAAATAAAAAATTTATTAAAAAATGGGAAGACGCCCACAATGTAGTTATATTTACACCCTGGGTCTGATGCAAACCCTGGCAAATGTCTCTGGCTAATGTATGCGCGTGACACATCATGCCTGGCAGCATATCAGACCACACTGTAGATTTTTTGTTATCACACAAAAAACTTTATACACCTTCGCCAAAACTGGAATAATCTAAACTGTGTGATCTCTGCATTACATGTGGAACTATTCAGTGTTTTTGTAAGGTTTATAAAAGTAAGTATCAATCAAACACAGGGCCACATTCTCTTTTTGTCCAATTAAAATGGATCCGCAAAAGGAATCTTAGATCAAACTGATCAGGGATCAAATCAAGGATCAAATCAAGGATAAAGCCATTTCATTTCCTGTCAGATCCACTCAGTTTGACCAAGTACCCCCATCCCCCCATCAAATGTTTCAGATGAGGTTAGAGAGAAGAAATAGAGTGATGCTGACCTGTGTCACTCTGACTGTAGACTAGCAGGGTCTGCCCTCCCACAGCGTGCATACTGAAGGGGTGATCTCGTGGGACCTGAGGTGAAGCATCCTTCTCACCGGCGCCCAGGGAGGTTAGATCCTCACTCAGGCAGAAAGACACCTAAGAAACACGGGTGAGCTTGAGCAACTCAGTTGTTACTGACAAGCCTTTGATCCAACACAACATGATTATTATTGACCTGAGGAAACTGAGTGAATGTGGGAGCGGAGCAACCCGTGCTACAGGTACAGTGACTGGTTTTCCCACTTTAAGACGGACGCACAGAGTAATATTACCTTATCCTGCGTCTACATGAAGAGGAAATATCCTACATTTGTGCTTAGGTAACTAGTAAGAATAATAATATAAAACAGTAGCTAACAAATTCATTTATTATTGCCACTTCCCTTACATTCACCTTAGATTTAGGGAAAAAATATAGCAGCTGTTTAATCAATTTATATACACACTTGTACATGTTTGTTGTATTATCATTACAAACACATCACTTAGGTGTTGTGAAATCATAAATTTGTGTCATCCTGAATTAGACTGTATGAGCAGCTCATGAGAGCACTTCTGTATTTTGTCTGAAAACACAGGGAAAATACAAAATGTAGCAGTTTTGCAGGGAAACAGTCATTCCCATCGAATGTGTATGCAGACATTCTGAACAGTTTGGACTTCAACACTCTCATGAGTGACTTTATCCCCTCAACCCCTGAGCATTAAAGCCACTTTCGTTGTTATACAAGTGGAGCTGACTCCCAGCCCAAAAGTAAAGTGTTTGGGTTTTGTATGAATTGGTACAAGCAGTTTAACATCACTGGAGCATGATGTTACACTGAAAACTGAGCTTTAAAAAAAATCTCTGTATGCTGCATCTTTTAGAGTTATGGAACAGGTCAAATGCAATTCTGTATGCTCTATTTGTGTGTAATCACCTGTTGTCAGCAGCTACAGGGTTACAACTGGGTACACAGAGCATTACTTATTGCTGTGAGCAAACTGCACATAGAAATTAGACAGCACCTCTCAAGACAAGGCTCCAAAGCTAAAATCATTTCTCATGGTCATGATAAGCGTTTGTTACGAGGCAAACTGTAGGACTGTAACCCTGGTATCATTTCGTTTCACTATTTTAGATTAACCAGTAAAGCCTTTGGTTTAAGATTGGATTTTTAAAATTTCTGTATATAGTATATATATAGAACATGTATAGTCCATATGTTGGATGCTGAAACATGCTTGATTCAAATCTCCTGTTAGTATAATTCATGAACATTAATTAATTCAAGGGTAATTTTCACTGAATCTAAAAATCTTTGTGAATGTCTATATTTTTTGAAGGCTTTTTTTTTTTTAAATGGTCCTGCTCAAGGTTTCTTCCTGTTAAAAGGGAGTTTTTCCTTGCCACTGTTGCTTGTTAGGGGTCAGGTACTGGGTGTCTGTAAATCGCCCAAAGACAATTTTGATTGTCTGCATGGGCAGGAGATTTAGAGAATGTCATGCATCTTTATGTCAGCATTAAGGCTGTGAATTACTTTACTGTTTATACAATACAGCCAGTTTGCTCTGTGAAAACAAGCACAGCCAGAAGTAAACAATTACCCAAACACATAAGCAGAACTGATTTACTTTAAAATTCAGCAACCTCACCTCTGTTTTGCCTTGTTTCCTGTCAACACATAACAAAAGAAAAAAAGTAAGAGGAGATTTAATGATAAAGGCATGTTAAAAAGTGAAAGCAGCTTACTTTGTAATGCTAATCTTTCCTACTTCTCCTGTATCCGAGGCCTTCTCCCATTGCTGAGATAAGTACCTGGGCACCTGGTGAGTTGCAGTTTACTGGTTTGATGTTAAACTGATTAAGGTTTTTAAAGTCATTACCTGACAAACTAAACAATAACAATAATGCTACAATCAATCTTTTAAAAACTACACCAAGAACATGGCGATTCGAGCTGTATTAGCCGATAAATTCGCTAATATCAACAAACTGTGACCCTCTTAATGTCATTATTAAATTAACAGCTCATTATTTCAACGAACCTTTACAAGCCAGACACCTTTATTTTCTTTGGCCCCGGTTAGATTGAGTTCAGTCTTATCTGTCATTTTTGGCGGAGGTCAGTCACCGATTGATCCAAATTACTTAAATCAGCACAATTACGAAGAATAGCGATAAAAGCTGCTTCCGGTGATAACTTCAAAGTAAAAGATAGATTTGGCAGAATCTTGATATTAAGAACCTTGTAGTTTGTTGTTTTTTTTTTTTTTTTTGGGTATGTCAGCTTTTTTCCTTTTCATTTTTTTTCATGCAGTCACAGTCTCTTAATTGTCTTGCAGTCAGTCAACCATCCAGCCTTCTCCTTAGCATAGTCTCATCAGTTAAATTAAACCTGAGACTGCTAATCATTCCAGGGTTAGAGCTGTAAGTGAAGTAAATCTTTGGAAAAATGCACAGATTTGCCAGAGATTAAGGCAATCACTGTGTGTCTTCAGATTTACTGGATTTACTGTAAATTGAGTTCTTTATTTAAAATGTTATTAAATATATTTTTTATAATAATTATTTTTTTATGGTTTTCATGTGATGTTGAAGGAGCCTTAAGAATTTTGAAGTGACTGCTGCGATGGACTAGTTAGATGAGTCTGTTCAATGGTAAATCTTTACAGTTTAATCCTTCATTCTCAGCACTGTAAAGACGTTTTTTTTTTTTTTTTTTTTTTTTTTCAGGCAAAATAATGTTTACATATGACTGTCACCATTTGGCTTAATAATAACAAAATATGTTGCTGGTATCAAATGGGAAAATCTAGCTTTTTAGGTCTAGTGAGAAAGCATTTGTCACTGCTGTTGTTTAAGACCCTCTAGTTATCTTAATTATTGTTTAATTGACGTTTTTCAGTCTCTGGAGCAAATAAGTTGTGTTTAGGAACGCGTTTTCCTTTGAACACTGCAGTTATACTGCCACCTCGTGGATTACTTTTGAAACTCCTGAACTGTTGCATCAGGGCTTGATGATGTTTCTGTCATCTAGCGAGGTCTATCCAACACTTTTAATCAGTACCGTTTAAAATGTCACTATTTATCCTTCTATAGTTCTATTATAGTTGTTTTCTTGTCATTTAAACATAAATCTGTAAATTGCATTACAATTGTGCAGAAATTGTCCCCATGTAAATGTGATCAATTTCCATTCAAGTCCATGACATTTTCCCGTGGACCAAAGCCCTTTCAGACCAAAGAGTGCAGGGTGCCCCGTGGTTTGATGAGCTGCTGGAACGCAGTCATGCTTCCAGGTAAGGTAAACATTTTTAATTTTTAATCAAACCACAACATTTCCCCTGGTGGCACATGCCAAACTTTCCCAAATATTACAGAATTGTTCTCATTAAATAAAGAAATAATGGGTGTAGTTTTGTTTATAGCTGTAGCTGTACCTTCCTGGGTAAATAAATATGTAAATTTTAATTGCAACTGGAAAAAATGAGGTGTAGTAGGTGGTACTGGTCTTTGGATTTGGACCAGTGGTAACTTCCTTTGCCTCCAGTAGATCTCTTTCCTGTATGAGCCCAACCCAATCAGATCCTCTCAGCAAAGATTGAATTCACCAAGTCATATTTTGCTGTCACCACATTGATATTAATTGAAAGCTAGCAGGAGTTTCTTGGTGCCATTGCAACGTGCTGAAAATGTGTCTTACAGGTCAGAAAATATGAACAGGAGTGTGTAATCACTCTGATATGATCCTGAAAGCTCTTTTCATCAGGAATTAAACGGACTTGGCTTGAACTGCCAAAAGCCTGTGAGGTTTCTTTCTTCTTTCAAGGTCAGACTCACTTTGAGGCATCTAACTGGGAGAAAAACTGGCTTGGGTTCCTGAGGTAAATATTTTTTTTTATGGGAAAACCAACCTTCAGGTGCCTGAAACATTTCTTCATCAGCACAAGATAATTTTAAAAGCCCCTTAAAATTGTTGTCTAAGTTAAGTGATAATTTTTCTATTTACGTTACATGTTCTCAGTCAGGTCTGTTGTTGTGGCTAATATTGCACAATGAACATTAATCATAAAAATACTGCAGAAACACCTTTGTGACACACTGTACCAGATTTTCTTTACTATCTTGGTTTATTTTAACTTTAGTTGTTTATCTAATGTGACACCTGTTTATTCGTGATGCACACAGACATATTATAAAGGATATGATGTATATCATACTTCATCTTCTATCCATCATCTTTTTAGATTTAGAGCATCCTTGTAAAAGAGAGTTTTGTTATATCAAAATGAAGTGAAATTAAACACATTGGTATTCTTTAACCACAGCACAGACCCTTCTTTCTGCTTCCTAAAACTGCACTCAACCGCTTTTGTTAACACTTAATCTGAGTCTGTGCCATCTTAGATCCTCTGCTCCATTATTAAGTGTGCCAGCTACTCTCGATTTCCCCTTTCACTCAACAGCAAGGCACCCGGTTCTAAGGTTTCTGCTTTGATTGTGATGAATTTACTGTTTTTCTGTCTGTGTCAACACTGAATTAATTCACAAGCTTTTAAATTACAGTCCAGGAGTCTGTCATATTCACTCTGAGTCACTGGAAAAGAACCAAAAGAACCGCTAAACCGTGAACCATAACAAAAGCTGAAAGGTCATGAATAGATGATACATTAGTGACTGTGTGGGTTTCCTCATGACATTTACCTGGAGCCTGTTGCACTCACCTACACACGTGCAGCACGTTTCACACAGTCTGTGCCAATTTACTGTAAATGCTTAGATTTGAGCAAATCTAAGCTGTAAAAAAAAAGCTGTAATGGCCAAATTCTAGATGAGTGGCTGAAACGCTACTGTAGACCCCTGTGGAGTGCACGCAGAAAAAGTGCCTAGATGAGTGAATCATGTTTTGAAACCACATGTCACAAAAGTAGCTCTTTATACTGTAGCTTATATGCCAGCACCATTGCAACATATTTATTCTTTACCAGTGAATGCATTATAAATGAAACTGGCATGCCTGTGTGAGTATATAAACATACTGTAACACACACACACTGTAAATTCTGTAGGGGGGATCTGTCCTGTGGGAATAATGCCAGAATCTATATTGGCCTCTTTTCAAAACAGGGAAGCTCAGTGGACACAAGCCCCAGACAGAGACACAGACACCCTGCCCGGCGTCACTGTGCTCCACACCCCCACTCTCCATGCCAAAACCAGTGTTGTTTCAAGAACCGGCTATAACTACAGCTGCCTCAGAAAGCAAAGGCAGAATAATCACGGCCAGTTTAGGGAGTCCTTGTTGAAATTCAGGCCATATGAGAAAAGTCACAGTGTATCGCTGTGTACTTTCATCTAAATGTAGCACATTTGCTGAACTCCTGTTTACCACAATTGCTGATAGACATGATCAACAGGATTAGGAGGAAAATATGACGGATGGTCTCTAGGAAACTGTGGAGCCACAAATAAATGATGTTAAATCAGTTTAATATATGTGCCCCGAAACATCTGCAGTGAGTGAGCAGAGGTACGGTATTTGTTATTTGCAGCACCCCTCACGTTGCAATTTATCAAAAGTGTTTACATAGAAATATTGTATAACACCCAGCATATGCATCCTGGTTTTAAAGCATCTGACTCTACTAATAGATTAAAATTAAGAACAGTACAGTAGTCTTAATCTGAGAATTTGAATAAAATTAAGATAAACCATAAAAAGTGATTGTTGGATTGTTAAATTGTTAGTGTGTTTAAAAATCGATGAATGATTGAAGAAATTTATTTTTTTTTTTAAATCCATATAGGAGAGAGCTGTGCTGTGGAAATCTCTAAAACTTTCTTTCAATTGAAATAAATTGTAAACAACTAAATAATAGTACAACAGGGAAACAGTGTTGTGGATTATACTGTAACGTTCACTCAGAACAGAACAGAATGTTTACTAAATGCAAGCAGAGTCGAGGGTATATTTGGTCGTTGTTGTAGAGGAGATGGCACAATAGTGCTGAATGTTTTGTTGCTGTGGAGTGCCAGTGTGATTTAAAGCTGCTGACAGCACCAGACGCTTACACTGCACTGGGCTCCTGCCTCTGCTCTCATCCATGATGTCGCCTGATCGACTTGCCTGACAGTTAATCACACCCTCTTCTTACTCTATATTTTGCACTGCTACCTCCTTTGCTGCTTCTTGTCTGTAAAGATTCACTTTTTTGGACCATACAACAAAAACTTTGGATCGACCACACGTTCTCAAGTTAATGTGTAATATTACCAATCACCATCTCACTAGAAATTGCTGTAAAAAAGCTTTTATTGAGAATTAGTGATTTTTTTTTTTAATCTAGAGATGATCAGAAAAGCCCAGAACACTGAAAGCAGAATTTAATGACCAAGAGTGGCAACATCAACAAAGAGTATACTCTCACTGTCAGAGAGAGGCCCCAAACAGTACCTGTTTGTAGAATAATCCTTCAGTGTAGTTGACACCTGTGTCTGCAGAGAGATCTAGCAGCTCTCTGACCACTGTTGTTGTTGTCAGAAATGTTTTTTACCAGTATTATCTGTCCATACACAGTGTATATTTGGGTAATTTGCATAAACAATCCATGCTTTGTACAATTACTTTTTCATGCCAAATAAAATCTATCTATCTATCTATCTATCTATCTATCTAGATATCTAGATATCTATCTATCTATCTATCTATCTATCTATCTATCTATCTCGTCCGCACGTTCGTTTTCGGGGAGTTCCCTCTCTCCTCGGTTATTTCCGGCATTTTCCGGCGATGTTGATGTTGCGTTCGTCACCACCTCTCCCAGACTGCTTTATGTCTGGCAGCAGAGACCATGCGCGGTCGCCATATTACGGAGCACCCCTCCCCTTCAGTCCCGTCACAGCACACAGCCACGGCATCGGTGCAGGAGGCTATATACTGAACAACGCTACCGGTTGGGAGGACCAGTGATACAGCAAAACTAAGACCAAACCGAGGATTCCATGGAATGGATTAAGCGTTTCTAATTTACCGTTGCCTGATTGCATTGTGCTCCACGTCAACATTTGCCGAATCTAAGGTTGCTTCTTCGTTTTCTTTCTTTGAATCAATTTCGTAGGCTGAGTGAGTTACTATAGTCTGTGTTTAGCTAGCCGGTGATGGAGACTGGCAGCTAGCTAGCTGACGTTACTTCTCTGTCAAGCTAGCATCTAATATAACGATTACTTGCATCTGTTCTGGCTTCAGTACGAGTAATAGTTACAATATATGTAAACGCCTTAGAAGGCCCACAAAATGTTATCTTGTGATTAACACCGGCGCAAACTAAAAACATCTTTAGTTGGCCGGTGAATTAAGGATCCAAGTGGCATCAGCTGACGTTAGCTTACAAGCTACTAGCCTGTTTTGCCTCGCTGCCACAGGATCACTGAGAATTGTGTGTCGTATGCGAGACTGTAATTATCGGCAGAACTTAACTGCCTAATATTTAAAAGCAGCCGAGACTTTGTTCAGCTATTTTTTTTTTCTTGGTCGTGTTGATTGTTCACCGTAGTTTCGTCAAGACGGCGCCGTTAACGAACTGCAACCTTATTGCATACTGTCACAGACAAACTACCCCCCGGATTCTCTCGAAATGCATCATCCGGAGTCCTCAGCAGACTCTGGCAGTGTTAGAAAGATGGCGCACTCGGCTGTGTTCCATAGAAAGGGGAGCAACACAGGCAGCGGGAGCGGCTCCGTGTTGTCCACGCCGGCTAACCCGGTGGTCGGTAACAGCCACGTCCCCTCTGATGATTATCAGCCTTCCCTGTTGATTCAGTGCCAACCCCCTGCTGGTTCATCCTCCCCGGGTACTCATCATATTCCACCCCATAGCCTCAATCTACACTCCCAGCCTCAGCCTACACAGTCGACTGGTGCACAGATTAAAAAAAAGAGTGGCTTCCAGATCACAAGTGTGACTCCAGCACAAATATCTGTGAGTACTAACAACAGTATTGCAGAAGACACGGAAAGCTACGATGACCTGGATGAGTCTCACACGGAGGATCTGTCTTCGTCTGAAATCCTGGATGTCTCCCTTTCTCGGGCTAATGACATAGTGGGAGCAGAGAGAAGTTCGTCAGAGGAGACACTGAATAACTTCCAAGAAGCGGAGACTCCTGGGGCTGTCTCTCCCAACCAGCCTTCACACCCCCATACCCTGAACCAGGCTCAACAGCGTAGTGGCTCCATGGTAAATGGGACTATGCATCCTCATCATCCAAACCATGCGGTCTACTCTCTGTCCTCTGTGCCTGTGAGCCCATCATCTGCCCTTAATTCTGGAGCTTTAACTAATGTCACCCAGAAAATGCCTTCTAACATTGGGGTCTCTCAAGAGAATGTGTCGCAGGTTGCCCATCCAAGTATTACCACTCAGCCTGTGGGGGTTGTGGCCCTCGGATCTTTGCCGGGATTGCACAGTTCTGCTACAGCCACTACAGTTAGCATAATTAATCCCCAGACCAGCAGCATTAGTAATGTGAATATATTGAGCTCTGCCAATGTGCCTGTGAGAGAGGGGATCAGCGCGAGTTGTAGCGGCGGCGGCGGCGGATTTCCTCACAATGTGATAAGCAGCAGTGGGGGTAGTACCGTTGCTGGTGGGGGTAACCTTATACCCACAGCTAATGTGGGCATAAGCCAACAATTACAACATCAAAACAACTCCAACATTCCCATGACTACCACGAGTAGTGCTGCTACAGCTGCTGCTGTCAGTGCCTCTGGAGTGATGGGAGTCTCCAGTGGCATCCAGGGAAGGGTTGGAACTGGTGTGCTCCAGCCTGCGAGTACCCCTGTGACATCTGTGGCTACTCCTCCAGCCTCATCTGCACCTCCCCAGCCTGCTCCTGCTCCTGCCCCAGCCCCTGCCCCTGCGGTGGCAACCACCAGTTCTCGCTTCAGGGTCGTGAAGCTCGACTCTAGCTCGGAGCCCTTCAAAAAGGGCAGATGGACATGCACTGAATTCTATGACAAGGAGACCCCACCTTCTGCTTCAAGCTCCTCTGCATGTGACACCGGCTCTCCCAGTGTACGTCAGTTGGCCTCCGAGGCCTTTGCTGGGGCCTCGGAGAGGGACAGCGCCAGTGGTAGCTCTGTGAGTAGCACTATGAGTACTTTAAGCCATTACAGTGAGATTGTGTGTGGTGGAGAGACTGGGGGACCCCCAATACCTCAGCATGATTACTCCTCGATTCCTCAGGGCTTTCAGGGAATCCCCCACAGTGTAGGGCTTTCCCAAACCCAAACTCTCATGCACCCCCAGGAAGCACATTCGAAGACTAGCGTGCCCCCCTCGGCTACTGCAAACGTTCACCCACCTGCTCGCATGTCAAGCCTCCAGACCACAAATGGACTCCCAACGTCTGCCGCGCACCAGCTCACTTATGCCCAGGCGGTTGCTAACCCCCCCACTGCCTCCACACAGGGCCTAGTGGGTGTGAAACAACAGAAGATGGGCTACGCCGCCCAGCTACAGCCACAATCTGCTAATCCGCAAGCAGCTCCGGGGCAGGTGAGGCCTGAGTATAATCAAACACACCAAGGTATGCTCCAGGGTGCGGCTGCTAAACCTCTGCCAAACCAAACTGGATCAGTACCCTCCGGGCCAACTAATGGATCAAGTCAGATGATGGGAGCTCTGCAGCAGCCTCAGACACTCCTTCACGCACAACCACCGCAGCCTTCAGCCCATCTGGCCTCCATGTCCAGTGTGCCCTCTCATGTTGGTGGAGCAGCAGGTCTTGGCCAGCTGGGTCAGAATCACCCTGGTCATTTGGAGCACCAGAAGCCTCAGTCACTCCCAACACAGATTCAAAACCCTGGCCAGGGAAACCAGATGCCCGCAACAGTCCAATCGAGTCAAGTGTCTGCATCAAGCGTGCCTCCTCCCAACCCTCAGAGCGATCCCCAGGCTACGCCCCAACCCAACACTGGTAGGATGCCCCCCCAGGGTGTCCCGCAGAACAAGCAGTCCTCAGCCGGCTTGTCTCAGGACCACAGCAACACGCAGGCCCTGTCTCACGCTGCGCAAGCCAGTGCCCTGTATGCCAGTTTGCCCACCTTTACCACCACCCAACTGCAGGATGCTCAGCGACTGCTCCTTCAGCACCAGTCAGCATTATTGGGGCTGCCTAAATTGCCCGGAGGGGAGGCTACGCCTGGCTTCAGCACCAGCCAGGGCCAAGACACCGAGGGGAACGCCGCTGCTGCGAGTGCCTTAAGCGCATCAGCTGGAACCAAGGCTGGTGATGGAGAGGAGGATGGGTAAGCCTTTTCTTTTGTTACTCTGAAGTTAATTTACTGTCTCATTTGTTGGAGCATCGAAGCAGCTGGAGAACATTGCACCGTTAGTGTGGGATCAGATTTCAGAGTCAAGTGTGTAGCCCAACACGGCATTCCGAATCTGATGTTGCCGTCATAGCTTTGGTGTGTGTGTTTGTTGTGTTCCTAGACGGGCAGCAGACAGGGTCCAGACAGCCACAGGGAACCTCTTCTGTCAGTGGGGCACGGGAGGGCACGGCTCAGCTGGATGCAGTGTGGCTTCATCCTGGCTTCCTCATGCAGCTGCAGTGATTTTCGTTTCTTTGCCTCTCTTGCTTGAGTTCGGACAGGTCTGCCTTACAAAATCTGCCCCTGCTGCACAGTCCAGCGTCAGCAAATTGCTTATTTAAAACAAGAAGAAACGAGGAAGAGGTTTTGATTATTTAGAACGTCCCAAACATCTCTGAACACGAAAGAAGTGGAATAAATGATCAAACATGAAAGAGAGGAACATCTAAATATTAACTTTCTGTAAACTGGAGAGAGAGCGATCTTTAGACGTTGACGGGAGTGTAGTACTCTAGACCTTTACTGAAAGCTTATTGATTTATCCTCCTCTCTCACTTCGTCTCGCTTTATCATCATGAGCACTCTACATTCACTGAACTTGGCTTGTGATTGATGGAAGTAGAGGTCCTGAGGAATGTCCTGCAAGCACTGTAATACATTTTAAGCACCGATTTCCAAGTCACAGGGATATTTTAATCACCTGGAAGTGGCCACGGCTGCAGGAAATCGCTTAGATTTCGCTCACTCTTGCAGCCTTTAAGCTGCTTTCCCAGCTGCTTGTTTTTTTTTCCACAGCTTTGAGGATGAATTGCGCTCCCCTCCAGAAGTCGCTGAGAGGAGTTGATTAAGATGGTTTTTATTATGTGGTAGAATAATATTGTACGCGCTTGGTCAACTTTTGCAGCCCAGTTAGAAGTAAAGGATGACTGCTGTTGTCACATGATGTTAAACTTGGTGGAATGTGGAATCTATGGGGATCAGGCGGATTATTGTCTTTGATGATAAGTAGCATTTGCTTGGAACTGAAGCCTTTCATACAAATGAGAAGATTTTCATGGTGAATTAGTCTCATGGCTCATTTTCCTTCAGATTACCTGAGGAGCTGCGAGGTTTTCTATGCTCATGGGTTGTGCATTTAAAAAAAAAAAAAAAAAAAAAAGATACACAAAAGAAGGAGGTTTCATCAATAGACTCGTTGCTCTGGAGATCAGCATTTAAACAACTTGTGTAATTTTCTGTATTTGTTATTTCAGAAAGTGCCTCCGGGTCAGATTTTTCATCCACACACTGATCTTTTTGTGCATAACTTCTGTTTTAAAGGCATCTTTTTGTTTTTTTTTTGTTTTTTTTGTGCAGTAGGATCTCTGGAGGATAGTTTAGCAGCAACAGGAGCAGGAGGCTTGAACTCTGCGACAAGGTCATCCTCAATGAATCACACAGATTTGCTGGCATCAGAATCGAGAGTGCTGCCAAAATGCAGCCATTGGACTTTGTTGATAGAGACAGGTCTCCTTTTATTATTAGTATTTAGGTCCTAATTATTTTTGTGTTTTGTAATGACCATAATGGGAGCTTAAACACAACACAAATGAAATATTTCCATAGTTTTGAGAAATGAACTTGACTATATCAGTATATGACTATTTTCAAAGAGGGACTAGAATGCTTTTAGGCAGAATTCCTGGCTGTTGCTTTCACCTAGGATCTTTTTTCTTTGTGTACTAATTACGAGACCCTGTCTCTCTCATTAAAGCTCAGGTTTTCCTGCAATCAGCTTCACGTTTTCCAGGTTTAACATTAAGGACGACCCTGTCTTCAAAGCTGTAAAACTCCAGGGTTTCTTTGGTGTGTGTGTGAGTGTGTGTGTGAGTGTGAGTGAGAGAGAGAGAGAGAGAGCATCTGAATGAGGGAGGCTTTTAATGGTGCGTTTGCTTCATCTGCACCGACGGCTCATTGAATGGATTCGTTTCAGAATGGGTGGGTGGGCTGGAAAGGTAAAACAAAACCACATCAAGTGATTCATTAGTCAAATTTTTAGGCTTTCACATTTTAAATATTCAGACTGTATTTCTCAACAGTTAATCAGTATATTAAATTTGGCATTTAATATTTCTTTGTTGAAGCTCCTGTTGTGGCCTTGTTAAAGTGAATGAAAAGGCTCCCTAGTTTTTTTTTTTTTTTGTAATTACAGCCTATTGTCCAGAGGTTTATTTGTGAATATGTGAAGGCTCAGGGGAATGCGGGTTGGCCGGGTGGCAGCGTGATGCTATCTGTGCCGCTGTCTGTCTTCGCCCTGGCAGCGTAGAGACCCGGTGGGTGCCGGGGCTGTCGCTCATTGTGTGGAGATCAGAGAGATCCCAAAAATTCACAACACACAGAGGAAGTGACCCGACCTGACCTGACCCAACTTAGGCGGGTTTAGTGAAGCTGAGTGAGGACAGAGCAGATTGGGCCAGATGGAACCAGACTGGGCAGAGGCGCACCTCTGTCAGCTCTGACAGGCCTCCACATTGCGCATTCTGTGCCTTTGCCTGTCATCTCTGTCGATAATTTGGTGCGCTTTTTGGCTCAGGATGGCTGGAGTCTTATGTTTCAGTTCTTATTATAACTATTTAATCTGCAATAATTGCAAAGTCTCCTCTCCATAATTGGATTATAACTATCATCATGTGCCGGTTAACATGTGCCGGTTAACAAGTTAGGAATCTGCTAATACTTCTACATCATTAAAGTGCAGTTGAACTGGGAATGACCCTGGAAATATCTTCAAGATCTGCAAGAAATGTGCAAAAGAGATTTCTTAAGAGGACGCTGAGCTGAGTTGTTTGCAGCTAGTTTTGTCCAGGTCATAATAAAGAACCAGTGCTAGCAAGCTAAAAGAGCTTATTATTAGGATTAGGAATCAGATAGGATTAGGTGCTTTTCCAGTGTTTCCACAGTGGGAAGATAACAGAATAATTCAAATGGCCAAGTCCAGCGATGGCCCTCGTACATGGTGAACTTGGCTAATCATGTACCTGCGCTACGAGATTTGTAGCTACCTGCTAAAAAGCCATCTATAGCGCTGATGTTTTAAACAGTTTTAATTATTGGCAAATTAGGTTTGGTGCTATGTGTTCATTGGAGCAATATATTTACACATACAGCTGCAAAGAGCAGTGTGGATGTCTCGGAACACTTACCAAACCAAGCTGAGACTTACTATAAGATTAGCTGTTGGTTGCTCTACTCAGTGTTTTCCAACCAGGAAACTGTGGTGTTGCCAAACATCAGTGGTCAGCCTTATCTTTAAATGTATGGTACACTGTCAAAGTAAACAGGGGTTGTTGTTTATTATTTATGCTGACACCCCCCCACTCCTGCCACATGGACCGAGCCAGAGAACACGAGAACACAGCAGAGAAGCCACATGAGAGAGGGGAGGGGGGTTCGCGGTACGCTACTGGATATTTAGAAGACAAGTGGTGAAAACATGAATGGCAGGATGAAAGGATGGCAGAGGACAGTAACGCAGCCCCTCTTTTCCCACAGCTTAGCGTAGATCACGTCTTTATTTGTACGTTTTGCAGAGATGAATTCATTTTGCCTCCTTTCTCATGGCTTTTCTGCAAATCAACAAACAAGACTGGTTCTCTGAGGAGTTCGATGAAAACTAGTGGCTCGTGATGGATTGGTTCATCTAGAAGAGAATTGTACTTTCGACCCACACAAATGCACACGTGGATGGAGCCACGACAGTCTAAGCTTGTCACAAACCATCTACATCTTTCTTTTTGGCTCCTTATTAGCTTTAAAGACAGAAGCAATGTTAACATTAATTTATAGTGTTTCCCCTAAGGAGGATACTGTGAATTTACTTAGCAAGTATAATAGCTGTCCCACACTTTATTTTAGAGGCCTCTCAGAACGGACCTTTTTTTTTTTTTTTTGGAAAACCAGTATGTAGTACCAGTTCTTTGTATTTTGGGACATATTCAATGCATGATCAAACTTTACTTTGTATTCTGATAGTGTTTTATAGATTTTTTTTTTTTTTTTTTTTTTTTTCCCTTTTGCACAGATTTGAACTTTCTTCCAAGCTTTTGGCCTGCGCTCTATCTGAGAAGATAAAATAGGTTTATAATTAAAGGAATGAGTCACAGAATACGGTCTTTGTTAAAAGCAATACCAAATTAAAATGGTTTTAATCCTCAAGTCAGTGAAAGAACTCTCAAAAACTGTGAAAGTCGTATTGCCGCAGGACTAATGTGCTAGCCTCGCGGTAGCGTCAATTCAATTTTTTTCAATTCAATTTTATTTATATAGCACCTTTTACAATAAAATTTTCTCTAGGTGCGTCACAACCCGGGCAGAATTTGGCTTGGTCTCTTGAAGAATCACTTTTCTGGAGATTAAGTGGGCATCATCTGTCAACATTAATCGTTAAGTCCTACAGCTCTCTGAAGTTGGTTGTTGAACTTGTGAGTATATTACGTCGTCAATGTCATGAGTTCTTTATAGTTTATATTGAATCCGTTAGCATGTTAGTGGAACTTTCCTTTCAAGCTATCAACTGATCATTTCAGGATCTCATCCAAATTTATTGGCATCTTCACTTATTGATCATTTCAAGGCTGTACTTGAACTCCACCATGGAGTTTGATGGACTCCACTTTTTAAAAAAATGAGGGTTACTGCTGTCACCCCCCTAAACATGCAGGCAATGTGCTGAATCATGGCCAGCATTCTTCTGGCTCAAACACTGCCCAGTCAGCTCCAGGAATCCCTCTCTCTCCCTTTCTCTCTCGAATGCATGGAGCATGCCTTGCTACACCATTAGTTTGATTTTGCCTAACTGATATCAATTTTTCACATATGACATATTTCTTACATTGTGTGGGTGTAAGTGTAGCAGATAATTTATCTACCTAGTAGTTAAGTTATCTAGCTAAATATAAAGTAAAATAAGTTCAAAATACATATACAGTACTATTTCATTTCTAAAAATAAGCTCAGAAATGGGCTCTTTCTGAGGATAATAATCGATGTGTCCTCAGCTGAAGTTGCTGCCAGACAGCTGGAAACATTCAAGGCTTTGAGGCTGCTGTTAAACTGTTGGCTGTTGTTGCTTGAATCTAACCTCTTATTCTTGCTGAAGATTATTAAATATCTTAGCTTTTATAATAGCTTTTTTTTTTTTTCCCCATTATTTCTTGTTTGGTTGAGTTGGTTTCCATAGTTGTTACATTGTAGTTTTAGAATTTGGAGTTTGTTCCTACTCTAATTCAAGTAATTTTTAGAATCTGGATTTAGTTTCAGTCCAGCTTTGTGTGTTGTGTTATTTACACATGCAAGCTCACCCACACAGAAGGTTTATCATAGCAGTGCTGCATTTTCTTAAACTTCTGTTGGGACAGTAGCTGTTTAGACATCCAACAGTGAGCCATGCAAGTTTAAGTGAAAAGTGTTCTGCTGCCCCCTGCTGGTTAGCGTGCTGTAGACGTACACTCAAAGATCATTACACTTACACTGTACTTCAGAAAGATTATTATTATTAAGACATGTTTGTTTTTTTTAAGTCTTAAATATATATATTTTTTAACATTAGAACATTCACATCACAGTTAGCCACTGCAGTCACGGTAAAAATCAACTGACAGTGTCATAGTTATTAATTTCCACGACTGATTTAGAAAACATACTTTCGGTAGATTGCTTCACTTAAAATTATTCTAGAATTAAAAATAATTGATTCATTGGTAATTTTTATAGAGACTGATTAAGCATAAAAAAATAAAACAAGGAAGATAATTCCTTATTGCAGTCATTTTTTAGGGTCTTTACATTTCATGTTATTTTTGACTCCAAAACAGAATCTCTTTAAAACGTAATTTAATACCAACCAATGCATTGTAATACCATTACATTTTTTTTTTCAGCATTTATAAAAACGTTTTTTTTGTTGGCTGAGTGCCTCAGGATAAAAATCTCTGATATAGTTTATTCATATATTATGCACACGATTGTGTTTTTCCGCAATTTTTATTGTCATATCACATAATTGGGTGTGCACAATAATGGAAATTTAAATAATGGAAATACGTTCACAGATGGTTCCACTTGGCCACTAGATGGCAGCATAGTATTATCTCCAGTAGTTTGAGGTTCGCGATATCTGCAAACTTTTTATCTAATTGGCTTATTCTCATAGATTTGTGTTTTATAAAATTAAACGTCTCTTCATGAATGTTACTTATTTTAATTTTAACTCGCTCATATTTCTGCCAAACGTACCGGTAATCTTTTTTCTTTTTTAAGAATTCATGATTTCTGTGTATTTTGTGATTAATTTGATTAGATTTTTTCAGTCTTTCATGTTTGTGCTATTCTCACCTTTTGCTGTAACAGGTAAGATTCTTTTTTTTTTTTTTTTTTTTTTTTAAAACACACATTTTAGTTAAATACTACTCACATGTCTTTTGTATTAGTTCAGAAAGGACACCAAACTATCAGGATGTAACCTCAGACATTTAATATTCTGTAAAGGGTGATCCAAATGATACCAGTAACATTAAAAGCAGATTATCAGTTTCAAAACAAATCTTAATAAACTAATCAATGAATTGTTAGCAGCAGTGAGCTGCAACTGGGCCTGAACCAAATGTGTGACGTAAATTTTATTTTCTTTTAGCTGGTGTGTGACTCTAACCTTCTCCATTTATAGGCAATTATGAATATATAGCCAGAAAATTGCATGTCTCTCCATTAAAAGGGATGTAAAACGGTCCATGTTGACCTGACCGACTAAAAGTAATGCCGGAAATAAGAGTTAGCTTGTTGCTAAGCTGTTGCTTGTGATGACTCTGCTGTCGTCAGAGATTTAAAGCTTGGCAATCAGCCATCAGTCATTAATCCGCTCACGGTCCTGTCCTGTCGGTTGCTTCCACACACAAATAAAAATGGGGGAACGTGTGGGTTAGGGTCTGTAGGATGATTGTTCTAATGTTATTGATTTAAGAGAGACAACTTAACTTTTAGAATTTAAATATGTGGGCAAGGAGTTCCCAACGTTTCGTTAAAGCAAATCAATGCCATTTTGGATCAGCATGACTGAGATTTGATGTTATGCTTGAGGGAACATTGTTAGAAAATCTAGGTTAGGGAGTGAGGGGCTGGTGATTCATTTGGCCTTGTGAGTCTGCTCTGTGGAGTAGACGGCCTCCCACTAGTCCTCACCGCAACCCTCCCTCCTCCAACAGCCACAAAAACACTAAGACTTGTGAGAAAAAGAGGTCAAATAGATGTTATAGTGATTTGTAAATACAGATGCTGTGTTTAGATAAAATATCCATTTAAATTCAGCTGTGCTGCATGCAGTCATTCATCACAACAGACCCTGAACCTATCGTGTTAATTCAACTTTTAGCTTCAGCTTTAGTTGTATAGCATTGGTCACAATCAAAATTGTGGCTAGGAAACCCAGGGCCTGGCCCCCAACAAGCAAGAGTGGCAAGGGAAAAACTCCCATTGAACAGGAAGAAACCTTGAGCAGGACCCGGCTTGTATGAGGATTAAAGAGGAAGAACAGACATAGGTCATTAGCACAAATGTGTTAATTACACCGAGCAATCAAAGTTGGTGGGGGTCAGAGGTCACTACGCAAACATGAAGTCAGCGGTACCTGTAGAGACGAGGGGAGAGAGAAGCACAAATGATTACGTGGACATCCTAATAATGAATTACAATAGTCCAGCCTGGAGGAAACAAATGCATGGGCATTATGCTGGGTCAATATTCTCCTAATTGGTTAGCTGTTTCTACATTTACATCCTTGGAAATATGAATGAGGAGGCAGAGATGCGGGGTTTGACCTGTAGTCTCATAACTGCTCATCTCGTCTCGGATTGCTGCAGTTAGCGTCATTCCTGTTGTCTGGACCCGGAGCGCCGTGTGTGCTTTAGCTGCTAATCCGTTTAATGCCAGGTTTCACTCCACATTACTCAAAGCTGCTGCTCTCACACGCTTATGTAACTTGGTGTGTGTGTGTGCTTCAGATAAAGAGATGGTGGCTTGGACTGGATTGTATTTCCTTATATTGGTACCTTAAAAGATGTAATATATACAGGAGATATGAGAGAACTAGATTCTCTTCAGATTAAATGTTTTTCAGCCTAATATAAAGGTTCTCCCAACATATTTTCCAATCTGGTCTTTTATAAACTGTTATTTTTTTTGCACTCCTTCCCTCCTCTCTTTCTCGTGTGTGTGTGTGTGTGTGTGTGTGCTTGTGTGAGTGCCTGCTTACGTGTGTGTGTGTGTGTGTGTTCGGTATAGAGTGAGGACTAAGGACTTGCTGTTGTCAGCCTAAACGCTCCAATAGCACCTGCCTCTTACATATGGGGGCCAAAATGGCTACTCATCATTCCTCCCTCTCTGAGTGACTCACTCCGTAGCTCTCTGCCATTCTCCATAGTCAGGCTGTGACTATGGAAAACCAGTGCCAGGGTTTACTGGTAAAGTCTGTGTGTGCTTTCCACTATCAAACTACAGTTCAGCTGAGAGCCTTTACAATTCAACAATTCAATAGGCCTTTTTTTTTTTTTTCATCACTGGGACATGCCAGGCCCCTTTTATTAAGTTCTCATGATTGTGGTTTCCCTAAAATGCAGCAGAGGAGTAGAAGTATGAGTAAGAGATCTGATGCTTGACAAGCAGAAATTGCACCACAAGGCTCAATCACTCTGGTCATTAAATACTTAAGGATTTAAGATTTACTTAAGTCATCTTTTTTCTTTTAATTTCAGAGAGAGGTTTATTCTTGTGTGTTATGTCTCCTGTCTACCCAGAAAAAAATTGGTGCAGATCCAGTACGGCCGCTGGAGAATTTGATTCAATTATGGTAAATTCAACAATAGATAAGTGAGATTTTGTGAACAGCTTTTATTTATGCAAGAGCTACATTTTCTGGTGGGTCAGCAGAAAATCGCAGTGAAAGCTAGTGAGTTTTTCAGAGTGTTGGAAATGTGTCACTGGGTGGATAAAAGACCGCCTGTTACTCCCAGATGTTGTGATTGTGAGTCACTCCGGCACGCCAGGTCTGTTAGGACAAGTGAAATCCACGGCATTGTGCTCCCCCTTCAGATGTTGTTTCTCGGCTGCCCGTCTCCTAAGCCTGTAGGGGCAGCCTGGCCGTGTGTTGTGTTTCCTCTCTGAAGGCATTTAAGCCTTCTTAGGGCTGCTTTTCAGTGAGAAATGACCCGATGGAACGCTGAAGCGTGGGGTTCTCTGCTCTGTCACGCACAGGCGCTGACGCAGAAGGTCAGTTCTTGTGTGCTTTAGTAACAGCAGTTTAAATATCAGATGTTTAAACAAGTCTGAGAGAAGACCAGGAACCTTTGCGTGCTCTTTGATTCCCGGTCTGTATGATTATGACTTTCATAAAATCTCCCACAATCTTCAAAGAGTGCGGCTGGATACTGATGCAGTGTAACTCCAGCGTTTGATGGTCTGAACATCCCAGTCCTGGACTATAGATGGCAGGGGTCTGTAGGAGCAGGGAAATCAGTGGGCCGCATGCTAATCTCTGCTGATGGTTTACGTAACTCCCGGGATCACGTGATCTCACGTCACCACCCACCCAGCTACTGTCTGTACTTAGTAATTCACTCAGCACTCGGCCATTCAAACACAAATGGATGACACTGATGGAGCAAAAAGGAGGAGCACTCACATGAAATAGTCCTTATAACCTGGTAGCTCTCATTGCCTCGTTCAGCTGCTCTCATCAAGGCAACTATAGGAGGTGACCCAGATCCGTAGATTCGTTAGACTGAGTCCGACAAGAGGGGCTTTAAGAACACACAACACAAAGAAGCTCAGGACACACTCCTCGGGACCGTATATGATCCTGCTGGCTGACAGCTCCATGAGAGCGCGGGGAGCACGAGCACAAGGCCATGACGACATAGCAATGAAGCTTTTGTTCTGGGAGCTGGAGCAGCATCTCAAAAGGTAAAAAAAAAAACTAATAGAGGCAGGGGAACCCCCGGGCATTCTGCACTAGTGTAGCGCTGCTTGGGCCAATCACTACAGTAGTTCCACACAAAGGGCTGCTGGGCTACATTGTCCTTTTCTCTCAGTCATCTGCAGCTTCAGGGGCAGCAGTAACGTGCAGCAGATGCTATAATCTGGTACAGAAGGTGTTGGATGTGCTGTAAGTGCACTTAAATCTGTAATTTGTAGTAACCTATCAGAGCTGAAACGTGCTAAATGTGGAAGCATGCAGAGCATCAGTTAGTGACGCATACAGACTTGGTGACTTACTAAACCCACTCTTCCATTCATGTTCTGTGGGTCTTTAATAGTTTTCTCGATATTTGTGGTGTGTTTTGGTCTCATGATGTGACCTCGACTGCACTGACGTCCTGCATCATGCTTATCTTGTACACGTGTAAAATCAAATTTGAATGATTCTCTTGCTGTATTTATTTTCAGTGTGGATATTAGTAATTATTTTGGACTTTTTTTAATGAATCCCTGTGAGCAGATATTAAGTGAAACAGATCTGATAGAAATAATAATCAGCTGTTGTTTTAGATGGTGTTTGAACCTCATCTGGTCAACAGCTGCTGGAAAAAGTGCTGCACCGGTGTTGCGTGCAGTTTGGGGTCATTTCTAATAGGTTACATCAGTAGGTCAATGGGCTAGTGTTGTTTCCTGGGGGGCCTCCAGATGGATGCTGTGCATTTAGAAAGGGAAAAACTGTGTTCATTCATGAATACAGGACATACTAAAGCAGCAAAGTTTTGGGATGTTGGCACAGGAGAGCATCAGAATAAATAGGTCAGTTTGTCAGTGGAATTTTTAATAGCGCTACTGAATTTTGTCTTTAACGTCAACATGTGGAACCCAGAAATCCATACAAACACTCGTCATCGAACTGAATGGAGGCCCACAAGTGTGTCGGATATTTGGGTCTGGATAATTGGCTAAAACCTTCTTTCACTCAAAGAAGAGACCGGAAAAGATAAGTAGAGATTAGAGCCTCTTATTTGGAGTCTCGTTAAAGTGTTGAACTCAGATTACAGATGGACAGAATCTGACTTCACGGTACTGAGGCTTAATAAGGCCAGACACCGCTCCGATGCCCAAATTAGCCAGTTCTATAAGTGACTAAATGGAAAATTGTTACCCAGCAGTGAGAGTTATTTACATCCTTAGTACTGGAAGCTGTTGTTTGTGATTTAGGACAGTTTGCTGCAGTATTAAGAAATTGTTTATTGACTTGGTTTCTTAATTAGAAAAAAACATCTGAATTAATGTGTGAATACGCTAAATTCAGGGTGTTTTTAAATGTCAAGGGCTGCCGTGTGGCTGGGAGTGATTCCAGGCAAGAATGTCAGGAGTGTCACAAACATGATTTTGTCTGAGGTGGGAACATCTGTGTTAAGGGGTTGTTGTTCTAGGTGTGATTGGGATACTCCCCTCCCTGCTCCGTGACAGGTTTGCGTGTGTGCTAATGTTGCTTGAGTCAAACTGACCTCGTGGATCTTCTGTCTTCTATCGTCTTAAAGAACTCTGGCAGCTAACCCAGTAAAATCAGTCACATAGGGGCTGCAAAAAATATACCTGCAGTCTGACTAAAAATACTTCATCCATTAAATTTAGTCAATTAACGCAATTTAACTTTACTCTTCACACAAGTTTTTAAATTTACCACTGTAAAGATTTAGATCTGGTAGCCTGAACATTTTATTTATTTTTGCCTTACATCAAAACGAATAATTTAAAATAAAATGATCAAATATTTCACTGTTGTGCAGTACCCTATTTCACCACATGGAGGTATCATAGACATGATTTCTGAATACATTGCTGCTGTTCCTGTAAACGCCATCAATCATTGTGGTTTTTACAAGTTAAAGGCAAACAATGAGTGCGAGACTGAACACCTTAACACGATTAACAAACAAAGTAGTGTAAATGCAATAGATACTCGTTCGCGACCCGAATCTCTATATAATGTGTCACATAAGGAAACATGAGTAAAATTTAATTACGTGAGTATTCGGCAGTGTTTCTCCTGTCTTCGGTTAAAAAAAAAATAAAAATTAAGTATGAAGGTCGAAATAATATCCCCGTTTTAATGACTGTGGGGACAGCTGTGTGAGTTAATGACTGCATTGTTGACGACATTCCCCTGCCCATGTTCTGCTCTGCACTTCTTTCTTCTTCCTTTCCTATCCGGTTTTTCCCGGTTTAATCCACATCCTCTCCGTCCTCTGAATATTTTATGCAAAACCGAGTCAGCTGAGCGGTAGGTGGGGGCGTTCCCGCATATTTTACGCGAGCATCCGCCGTCTCGACCAATCAGGCTTTGGCCCCTGCTTTCGTGTCCGGATAAATTATGCGTTTTTTTTTTTTTTTGTCCCAGGCTGCAGTTTTTCTACGTGCACAGCCGAGATGAGCTGACCTTGGTTTGAGTCTTTTTTTAAAAGCTGCGGTAGTCGCAACAGCTCGTAGCATAGCGTATATCGCTCGTGGATGTGTGTCTCGTGGAGGTGATTGTGAGGGTGGTGCGTTTGTGGACGGACTGTAAAATCATGACCAGCATGAATTCGTCGTGTTACTCCGTGGCCATGGATCTAGGCGTCTGTCAGCTGCGAAATTTCTCCATCTCCTTCCTGTCTTCGCTACTGAGCGCGGAGAGCTCGCATCTCAAACTCGATAATAGGTAAATAAAGAAACAATTGCGTTTGTAAAGCCGAAAATATCCCCTTTGTTGCGTTTCACCTGCAGCCTGTAATGTCACCTCTGATGGAGGCTCGGTGGACTGATGCTCACTGTATCGGCATACTCACACAGGCCGACGGTGGTTGTACAATAAAACTGTCGACTTTCCAGAAATTTCCCGAGGCTTCGTGTAGTGACCCACATTTGTATGAAGCACGGATGGCTTTGGATATCTGTTGATCAGATTCTCTTCTCTTGCAGCTCGTCCGGAGCCAGCGTCGTGGCCATTGACAACAAGATAGAGCAAGCAATGGTGAGTGTACGCCTAAACGCGATTATTCTTAACAGTGAAACAAGCGTTAAATACGGTGACCTAAAGTTATGGAGGTGACAGTCAAGTAAAATAGTTCCATCCAATCACACGGTTTCAAGTAATTTTATAATACAAACGCTAATGTTTAGCGATTTATGTGACTTGTAAGCTAAAATATAACCCCAAACTAAGTATTAAATTTAAAAATACAAATTTAGCAGACGTCACCAGCCTTTTCATTAGTGTAAATAAATATTAAATTGTTTAAGTGGATGGATGATGGATCTTTGCTGTGATTATTTTTTTTCTGTTTCGCTTGGCCGTTGTCAACGCTGTCAATCTTGTTGCTAGGCAAACTGAACGTCTTTCCCTGGACATAAATACCTAGCCCTCTGATTGGCTCATATTTAAACGTGGGCAGCGTTGATGACGTATACGTTGGGATATACTGGCGTTTTCTCGTATGTGATATTAAAATTAACATTTGACCCATAACACATTTAATTAGTGGTATTTTTAAGGGAAATAACATGCTAGCTTCAGTGGTGATTTTAATGTCATTGATTTTTACTTTACATTAAGAGTAAAGATGGCGTCAGCAACATTAAAGCAAGACAGAAAACTGGCCTGTTGGTTCAAGCAAGACTAGACAAGTCACGCTTGAACCAACAGGCCAGTTTTGACACGATATCTTGATATTAAACAGGGCTTGTTTGAACAGCAAACATTGATTCTCTAAAAATCATAAAATTGGATCAGACTAAATCATAATGCTTTTATGATTATTTCATGATTAAATGCATTTGTATCATTAATAATATAATTATTTTTATTTGGCACCAAGAACAAAACAAATTTGGTCATTGTGTGACGTTTGTGTCGTCCTCAGGACCTGGTGAAGAGCCACCTGATGTATGCTGTGCGTGAGGAGGTGGAGGTCCTGAAGGAGCAGATCAAGGAGCTGATCGAGCGCAACTCCCAGCTGGAACAGGAGAACACCCTGTTGAAGACGCTGGCAAGCCCAGAACAGATGGCCCAGTTCCAGGCCCAGGTTCAGACCGGCTCCCCACCTGCCCCTCCAACTGCTGCAACACCAGGACCCCCCAATGCCGCCACTTTCACCCAGACTGCCCCGCACAGCTCTGGCCCTTCGGCGTAACCCGCGCTACACAAACTGAGTTTTTTTTTTTTTTTTTTTGTGTGTGTGTGTGTGTGTGTTTCCAACTTCCTGTCCGTTACAGCAGAAGGCAAGCCTAACTCCGAAGGCTGGAAGTTATGTTCTCAAGACAAGAATTTGCACATATATATATCTCTCAGAAGGATGTGGCCAACAGAAACGCTGCGGTGCTTCACAGCACAGCAGAGGGTTAAAATGAAGATCCGATGATTGAACATTTGTCAAAAATTAATAATGAAATACACGACCATGGACAGATCAGCTAGAATGTCATAACGAGAAAGCGAGATGGCTGTCAGCAACTGTGATGCGTAACTTAGATTTTAAGAATCACTGTGCCTGTGTCTGGATTTTAACTAATGTCGATTTACCGACGACAGTAACCGAAGAGTAGGAGGATTGTGTTGGCTGTTACTTTTTTTTTTTTTTTTTTTTTTTTTTTTTTTTTTTTTTGCTGAATGATGTAAATAGAAGCATCTTTTTTTTTTTTTCCCAGGCCTGTTCCTAAAGTATCAGGTCATCAGAAAAGGCCTTTTCAGGGTGACAAAGGAGGAATGTGAGCAGTTGATATCGTCACCAAGTCCCCATCTGGAATGGGGAAGTTGGGGGGAGGAAGGGAGGGATAGCGGGAGGGCGTTTTTGAATTACACGTCTGAGTTGACCTAGCTTAAACTGTGGGTTGGCTGGATGAACAAAACGCTGTTTCTTATGGGGATGATTATCTATTTCAGTATTTGACTTTCGAGCTCCTCGTTTTGCCCTTGATGATGCTCATTATCGCTGTTTTCTCGACCCCCGCCGCAGCATGTGACAGCGGGGTCGAGGACGTTGAGCTAAGCTGCATATTTCTCTTTTCTTAAATGAGGTTTGATGGGCAGATGATGTATATTTCTGTATAGTGTAACTACCATGTAAAATAGTGAAGCGGGAGGAGAAACAGATGCTATCACGGCCGCAAACTGGCGCAGGTGACGGAGAGGCGAGCTGCTCTTGCCCAGTCTGCGGCATCTATTTTTAATGCTGTATTTTGCAGACTGGATGGATGGATGGGAGTTTCCGGTTATTTAACTGACAAAACACAGCCACCTTTGTCCACATTACTGCAACATTTACTCTGACTGTAAAATCATTTACATTTGGCTCCTGCTGGGGTACTGCACCTTTTTTTTTTTTTTTTTTTTTTTTTTTAATTTCCTGACAGTGATATACTTATGGATGAACAAGATCTAAAAAGAATACAAACGCTGGAGATTTTCTTTTTCCTTTTTTTTTTTTTTCATTTCCTGTATCAGTTGTATGCTCATGTTCTGTGCATGTTTCTGCAAAGACTGGATGAGATATTGTAACATACTTGCCACAATTGCACTTGACAGCTGCACTTCACAGCTTTCAATAAACATGCTTAAAGAATAATACCCAGCTTCGCACCATATTTACTTTGGTAACAGTGGTTTCGGGACCCCAGCAACACATTCCTAACAACTGTATTTGAAGTATTAACCTAAAAATACATCGCTTGGCTAATGTCTTCACTCAGTTTCCCCTACATCTAAACTCCAACGTTCCAGTGTGTTCCCTTAAACAACATAAGAACTAAGAGTTTCCTAAATGCTCAACATTTATTTGAAAAAGATTCTTCCGACATGACACAGATATGTATAGAACACACACACACAGATGCCACATTATCAGCAGGATTGACTAGCTGCTCTCTGACAGTCACTCACGCACACACACACACACAAAGGCGCGAGGTGAGCAACGAGACATTTGTTCATGCCGGCGTGTTTAAAGGCAGGGACACAACAATCCAAGGCAAGGTCATCCCAGGCGCGGGGTTTGGCACGTCCCTGCCTACAGACCGTCCGTAGAAAAGCTGCCGGTACCGCAGACTGAAACACTAAACACTGACCGCAGAGGAGGGGAAGCTTCCCTGTCGGAGGCCTGCTGCATCCACAGCTCAACCATCGCTCTCTAGGAGGGTGAGAATGGTCAGGAAGCGAGGGGCGGCGGACCGGGAGACGCTCCTTCTCGATCACATGCCCATACGGATGCTCTGGATGATCTGAAAGATGGCTGGAAACAACCGAGCGTGTCAGAAGGTCTACCCAGGCAACCTCGCTGTTCACCCTTGGAATGCTGCCATGGAAATCTACACTTTTTAAAATAACGTAAAGATTATCTGAGACAGATCTAACGTTGTCATTAATATGTTGTACTCCAACATGCTTATATGATGTTTTTAACGGCATGTCGATAAAAAGGATATGGGTCAAATGTTCACACCTGATCCGCACACGACAAATACAAAGAGTGCAAGCAGCCAGGGACCGACGGGGTATTTCTCCTCTTGTGGCCTCTGTAATAACAACAACACAAAAAGGAATTGGATATATTATTATTATTTACAGTTTAAATGCGTAAGTCAACCAGCATTTACGCTGAGATGGAGGAGTGTTGTAGATTTGCAAAGCTGCTGAGGTTGTTGATCTGCTCACTCCTCACCACCACCAACACCACCACAGTGTTTTTCCTCACCGAGGGGATGAGACGGTGACATCATTCATCACAGTGTCCACAATAACAACTTTGTGGCTGTGTAGAACAAGCCCAAGCGTCTAATTAGGTGCTCAGAATTCGCCGAATCGGCAGTTTTGATCTGTTGTCTGGGCGTCTCCGGGTGATTCGGGGAGACGTGACACGTTTGTCTCGGGGAGGTGGCTGTTGCACAGATTACGTTGACGCCCCCGCGACGTTGGAGAATGTTGTTTTCCATTCTTTAACAAACTGTTCAGTGTCAAAGTTTCACCGGTTTTTCAGCTTTCGTTTAAGCCTCGTCCGTGTCCACAACTCTCAGGGTAAAAACTGTAATTACGCTGAGACTTTAAAGTTCTGACATTTATCTGATGCAGCACTCACTCAACTACCTGTAATGGAATTTTATAGCATCTTAAAAATATCACCTTGCATGTTTGCAAAACAAATCAGATCCTGACTGTGTGTTATTTCATGTGACATCAAGTTCCATTGTTAGAGTTTATCAGGCCTTTTAATTGGTATTTTCTGTGTTGAGATTGAACTGGTGATTTATTTTTATTTTGTGATTTGTTGAAGACTTAATTAGCATCTTGCCAATCTGTTGCCAGGTGACACCTTTTGCTGGACCAAGTGTGGCGTTTTCTCCTGGCATTTTCCAAACTTTTCCAGACTTTTCTTTCTCTGTGTAACATTCCAGTTCATTCCAGTCACGTAGACTTCAGACACCATCCCAACTTCTGGTGGAGAGTTGCAGTAAAATGCAACAGTCATGACATTTGCAGCAACGCATATTTGCATCAGAAACATCAAATATTGTGAGTTGACAAGTGTTTTATTCCCCACCCACTGATTAATAAGCCTTTATTTAAGCTCTTTATGGTTATGTGCCCGGGCCTGTGTAAGATAACCTACTAACCACTGGAGGCCCAGTAAAAACAAAGTTACAGTGAGGAACGACATGACGAGCACCAGGCCGGGATAAATCACGTTTTAATACCCTTAATTAGTGAATATCGTCGCCAGCATCATCACCAGCATCATCACCATCATCACCACCCTGCCGTGTTTATGCTGGAGTGAACGTCACCTCACTGGTCGTCACACTTCCGTCGCTGTTTAAGCTCACCAGCGTCTTGGCTACGTTTCCTCTCTGCGTGATGTTTTTGCTGTGTTTTTCGTTGGCCATGCGGATCCTCTGCTTCGCCACCATCTTCCGTAACGATGATGCCAGCCGGGATGGAAACAGTGTTGCTGTGTTATTCGAGGCTATAGGCTGTCGACAGCACCCCCACTGAGTCAAGGTAGCAAGGCCAGCGTACGGCGACACCGGAAACCTCTTGACTCTGTCTTTCAAAATACAAATACAGACAAACGCGGCGTTTACCTAATGTATAAAGGAGTATTTTTAATACTTTTAGTCTTCATTGTCTTCTTGCATGTAGTTTTTAAATTTATAAGTCAATTTTATTATTATCACAACAGTGCCTTTGTTTAAAAGAGCTCTTACTCTAAAGGAGGCTACAGGAAGTGGCATCCGTCACGTTGGTTCACTTTACTGAGATACTCGCTGCACCGAGAATGACTTGATTACTTTTAAAGACAAAAAATAATACAAAATACTTTTAAACATTTAAAATATACCTTTAATATAAACTGGTGACGCTTTGATGCAATTGAAATAAATAAGACAAGATGATATAATATAATGTAATGTAGATTATTTCTTTTCATCAAACGTTACATTTATTGAGGCCATAAACCCACTCTTCGGCCAAATATGCATCTAATCGATAATTTAACTCATTACTGTTGTTGATGATTTTGTTGTTGGAAGTACTAGCAGTAGTATTATCAAATTCATTAATTTGTCAATTATTTGACTTTGAAATCAAACACCAGTTTCATCTAATCATCAGTTTGACGAAGTTTCTGAGGCCAGTGGAATAAACTGACACTCCACCACACGGTGACCTGGTCTGGGGCAGGAACAGCCTGCTATTTGAAGGCAGACTCCTCAGTGAGCTCAGCTTAACTCACTGTGTCAGTGCATGTTTCTCAGTCTGCTCCAGCTGATTTACATGATTTGCTCCATCTGACGAACAAGCAAGCTGGCTCTGATACAGGAAGACAGAACACAAAGGCAGTGAGGGCGCACAGAAGTTGCCTAGCAACTGCATCAAAGGATCAGTTTGGACCAATAAAGAGTAGATGAGTCCGAGTACAACCAGCTGAACATCAACGATTGGTGCGGACTGACAGGTGTCAGTTGCTGCAACTGTTGTGGCTGTTCAAGCAGACAGACAGTGGACCAGCCTCATCGTTTCTGCCTTAAACTGCTTTATCCTGAAGTATGATGGGATAGTCGGCATCCTCCCACAACTATGCAGAGTTGGACCAATGCCAACAACACATGCAGCTGACTCATCAACCCATCAACAAGCCACGCTTCCCTCACCCTGTATTTCACAAAGTTGCGACTATTTCAAACTTTTCAGGACTTTCATGGCATTTTGCTGCCATTCCTGATCCGAAAGCAACTTGCACAAGTTTGAAGTGGAAGATTTCAACTTGACTCGACGTCTCTGCAAGGTCGTCCGGGCGATTTGCCTGTTAGTTCGTACCAACATCTGTGTTTACCGTCCGTTTGATGCCAAAACTCCTGCAGTGAAAAAGGCAGATCACTCCTCTTTCATCAACGCCTGTTTGGCTGCAGACACACAATGGAGGCCCCCGGGGATGGGAAAAAAAAAAGAAGCCCGAAATCCAGGTCACACGATAGTAGTGCCATAGTGACTTTGAACGCACGCGGATATTTGATCCGGAGCCAGAGCTTCTGTTTACTTCCTCACAGCACAGTCAAGAGGAGAGAGAGGCCTGAAACCTGCACACAGGAGGAGTGAGTGGAATCTTCTTCTTCTGCTGCAAGAGACTGGATAAACCCTGGTTCTTACAAATCAGGGTATTATTCTCAAAACATGCTGCTTACTTAAAAAAAAAAAACATGAGCAATATGAGGCTACGATGAATAAGTGGAGAACAGCGGAAGCATCTGGGGCTGACTTATACTGCACCCTGCCACCAGGAGGAGACTGAATTTTGGCTTCCTCTCGAGGATTCTCCTGCCGACTTCATCGTCTGCGTAAAGAGCATCCACTGCACATCGCCGCTGTTTTTAATCACTCATTATCCTCTCAGCAAATGAAGTTCACGCTGCCCGGAATCACTTACGTTTTTCTATTTGCAGATTGTTATTTACAGAATAAGGCATTTTCTGCGAAGACAGGGAAAGAGACAAAGGGCAGGTTTATATTCAAAGCCACACTTCCCCTCCAAGCAGAAGCACAACTGAACTCAGAAGCTCACTAAGAGAAACATGACAAGAATGTGAGGACCAACTGTTGCAACACGTGAAATGAGCAAAGGCGACGTCTTAGGGTGCAGATGCTCCATCTGCTCAAACACTGTGTTTTTAATTTGCACCAGAAGTTAAAAGAACGTGCCAGGGGTGGCGCTGAAGCAAGACCAATCTGACCTACATGTTTTTTTCCCTGGGTTAAACCAAGCAAAGTGCAGCCGCAGCCGAGGGAGGGAGGGTGTGTTTATGACACGTCGGGGGGATAATTATGCAAAAACTGTGGAGGACGGGAGACAAATCCGCTGAGCGTGAACACACGTGCACGTGCAGCCTCAGCAGAGCTCAAAGCAGTCAATCTCTGAGATGCTTCAGCGTCCTCTCAGAAACCCTTGGCGCAGACACAACAGTTCAGAGGATGCACATCAGCCTCACGCCCCGTTGTTGTTTCTGAACAACCCCACATGAACTTTCTGAGGAACACTTGGCTTTTGGTTTCATGGAGTGTGGTCGTAAACACTGACAACAATGGCCCCCAGGAACCCAGAAAGAGGACAGCAAGGAGCTGGCGGTACCGTATGCACTTACATGACCCAAATTCTCTCCTAATTAAGGTCAAAATGCACCTCGTAGGTAGAGAAACATGTAAGAGGAGGAAAAACAGCAGTTAAACTCTGCCAAAATACACCAGAGATGTGAGAGGCGAATTCAGGCAAAGGAAGACGAGGGCGGAGCTGTTTGATGAGGGCGCGACCAGCACAGAACGAGCCCTGTATGGAAACGCATGGGCGCTGCTGCAGAGCTGGAGGCCCATTAGGCGGCTAACAAGCGCCCTTCTTTCCCCCTGACAGAACTCGCTCTCAGGTAGAGCCGCCGCCGCCACTGCAGCCGGAGCCTGACAGAGCTTCATCTGTGGCTCCTTTTAACGCTGTCACGCTCCTCCTTAATCTCGCCGCTTCAGCACGAGTGGAAGAACCTATGCTGACACTTGAGCACAAGCCTGGAAAAACCATAAAAGCTTCAGGCTGTGTGTTTAGATTTTTCAAAAGCAAATAGCGGAGGGGGCCCTTGCCCTCCTAAACACACCTGCAAGTTCATTTACTCAATGTGAAATGCAAACTAAACTCTCCAGTAAGCTCTAAAAGTCGCATTCTAGTCCACTGATTCCTCATCAGGGTTACGACAGCGCTGGAGTCATTCCCCATTCCCAGCAGGCACCGGGTGACTGTGACAGGCCTACTGCGCACGTATCTGACTGTGGGAGCAAACTGGGGAAAACCGACACCGGGAGAACATGCACCACTGTGTCATCCCCCTTATTTACAGTGCACCACATCTTGATTTCATTCAAACGGAGTAAATACATGCTGCACAACAACCAAACAGCCGTTTTCAGCCTTGCGTCAGTGCATTTTCTGACCTGATTCAGCTTTGTTGATAGTTCCTCCTTGTTAAGAATTCAAAAGAATTGTCAGCCCCACTGAAAAGTTGTCAGAAAAAAAGAGTTTGAAATGAATTATTTTTGCAAAGAAACATGAAATTTGGTGCAAACTTGAATGGAAATAACAAGGGGGCTAATGTAGGGTAGCATCTCCGTGAACCAGTTAATGCTAAACAATGTGTCGTGTGTTAGATAATTAGTATTAAATTGGATTCCGGGTAGGATTTACACAGAACCTTTTATCTGTTATTACCCAGATTTGACTCGTGTGATTTGATTTCCAGGGAACGAACCTGGAAACGACAAACACAGGAGACATCAGGAAGCCTTCTCGGCCTTCTTCAGTGACCCGAGTCACTCGTTAGCAGGTTAATGTTTGGCTGGATTGTTGCAGACAGAGTGGGGACGTCACAAACCCCACCCTGAGTGGCAAAGGAAGGATTCCACGGGGAGTGAATCACCAGGGGCATCGCTGGAGCAAGAAAAGGAAGTTTAAAGGTCGGAACCACTGAGGGACTAAAATATAACTACGACTGAGGAAGCGCTCTGCCATTTCTAACACCAAAATAAATGCATAAAATTATTAGAAAAGGGCTAAACAATAAATATCATTGGATTTATATTAGTTTTGCCTCATATTATTTTGAGCATCTATCAGACATTTTTCACATTTTCTGAGTAAAAATTAACACACAGAGTTGAAGCAAAACAGGTGGTGGAGCAGAAGCGTGACGGGCAAAGTGCACCTCACGTGTGTGTGTGAGTAGTTACATTCCTCCAAAGACATAAATCTTTATGTCAGGAAGGGATTTTTCTTCTCCTTCTTCTTTTTTTTTTTTTTTACTTTAATGATTTACTTTGACAAACAAACAGGTACCACGTTTGCCTCAAACTGGTTCACCCGTCATGAGACAGGAAGACACACACACACATGCGCATACACACACGCACACACACACACACACACACACACACAGACACACACACACACAGTATGTGACCTGCTTAGTCTACAACAAAGACTATTGCTTTCACACAGAAATCATTTAAATCAAACAGACGTATTAACACGTCAAAAATAGTATTAACATGGGATTAGCTGAAATATACAAAAAGATGATTTGCACAGAGGCACAGAGGACAGAAATGACCACCTCAGCTTAGATTTTGTTCATCCATTAATCTGCAGATTAAACGGCCTGATTCAGACTCACCGCGTCTGGTCACATGACCAGAGGTGGGAAAACAAAAACGTATGACAGAAAAAAAAGTAGAAAGGCTTAACAGTCAAACCTGCAACCACGTTCAAGTACTCAAGGACACGCGTACAGAGACGGGCGCGACGCTGGACCGTGTGCTGCAGTCATTCCTGGCTATTGTTTACCCCAAAACATTTCAATCCAGCACGGATGATTTGCTGCTAATCTGCCCTCGCCGTGACCCCCAAACATAATCCAGCCAGCAACAGACGCTGCCGTGGGTCACGCCCAGCAGACCAGGTCCCAGTTTACCTTCTCACCTGCTGGAAGGCATCTTGGGTCCAGCCTGATCCCTCTCCGCTTCGTCTGCTCGTTGGAGACGCATCACGACCCAAACACAGAGAAGTGGTTTTCAGTTTGCACGTAGCCCAGGTCCACCAGGCTCAGCTCTTCTTCTCTTCTTCTTATATAATCCACGTTCTGTTGAGGTCGTCAGAGCAGGTGGTGAAGCTTTAGGTGACGGGTTCATGGACATCTGTGCGGAACAGGAAATGGATGGAAGGATCAGTTAAAGGTCAGGGCAGCTAATATAGAGGAGGAGGAGGTGTCAAGGCCTCCAGCCTGTGTCGAAGCCTCATCTGAAACTGTCCCAAACATGGCAACCTTGATGAGCACCTGACATTTTTCACTAGCTGCATCCATGCAACGACACCATCTTTCAGACTCAGCCTGCTCAACGTCTCTGTGGCCTCCGTCCCAACCTGTGAGCAACACAACGACAGAAACAATGACGGAACTGTACCAACATTCGTTTAAAATAAGTAGCAATGGGGGTGTGAATTTTGTCATTTCGCACAAAACCCGTCTCCCGTCGGGGCCAGGAGTTGGCGTTGGACGTTAGCGATGAAGTGGCCGCTCATCTTTATATTGTCCCGACGATCAGAGCCCCCAGCTCGTCTTTGTTTCAGGTCTTCTGCCTCACATTGTGCCGCTGGCAACACAAAAACCGGCATGTTGGTTTAGCTGCTAACTGCTGGCGGTTCTCTGACCCACCGCTAGTTAAACAAAGGAGCCTCGGACAAAAGCAGCACAATGACCCAGGCCTGAAACCCCGAGAGAACGCAAGAACAGGGGTCAAAGGGCACAGAGAGCGCACAGACTTACAGTACACGAAGGCAAGGACACACAGGCCTCACATGCAACCAACACGTGGGGAAGGTGCACATGCAGAAGCCAGCAAAAAAGGATGCTAGCACGTGTGTGTGTGTGCGTGTGTGTGTGTGCTCGTGCTCCACATTCTTTGCTGGATGACTGTATGTAATAAAAGTCTCACGAGAGTCAAATGAAAGCGTGTTTGTGCGTCTGAAGCTGTTGGATGTTGTGCATTCTTCCCTGCTTCTCCACATTTACTTTCTTTGTTACGTCTCTGTCTGGCATTTCTTGTTTGTGGCCATCTTCATTTTCTTTTTTTTTAATGTTATTTTTACTTTTTAAAGCACATTATTAACCACTTATAAGTGGGCCCGCTCCCCCTTCACCTGTGCAATCATTTCAGAATGTAATACTTTACATCATTTGCACGTAAAACGTCACATTTACCGGCACAGTTGCAGAAAATGCAAAAACTACTGACTGAACTGAATGGTTGCAACTTTCCCCTGTGGTGCCTAAAACTGACTTTTCCAGTGTGAGTGAGTGAAGTGCTAAGCCTGAATTAGCTTTAATGAGGGCAGAGGAGCGCCTTTGATCCGGTATCTCCATAACAACAACATGAATTAAGAGATTTGTTTTTTCCAGAACAGAATTAGTGATTCCCAAAAATGTCCTCACTTCCCAAAAATGTCCTCAATTTGCTAATAGAATAAATATTTTGGTATTCAGTATGTAGCAAGTACGAGAACACACACACACACACACACACACACACACACACACACCACCTACTTACACAACACCCCCCCAGACACACACACAGCACATTTATCTGCTGTGAGTCATGAACCAATGGGCTCAGTCTTCTTCCAGTAAAATTTGTAATTAGCAGCTGAATGCTGACAGTATTTCAGTATTTCACCCTTATCGATCCGATGCTAATCTTGTAACGATGATGTTATAATGCCGTCTTTTTGGATATTTAAGGGTCAAACAGTGTGTCTTTGACTCGCCATCGTTTGCAGGTATTGCATTAAAGTTCCACCGGTGCACTTTAAAGGTCACTCTGTTTGTCCGTGACCTCGTCTAACTGCTGCGAACGTCTTTTCGCTCCTCAGGTTGGTGGTTTCACGCCTGTGGAGGCACCCTGGCGTCCACCCCAGCCATGGCGTTTGGATTAAACTTGAAGCTGAAAGGACACACTTTGAGTCTAAATAGGAAATATTATTTCCCAGTCTGGTGCCGTGCATGCAACTGGACGCGCGCAAGAACACAAACATCACGGGACGGCAGATGGCGGCTGCTGTTTGAACTGGCACGTTCGTCCTTTAGCAAGAAAACCGTACCTCGGTGGGACTTCTGAGCCACGGCTCGGAAGTCAGGAAATACACGATGAGTCCTCTGTTGAACCTGATAGGACTCTTCTTCTTCTTCTTCTTCTTCTTCTTCTTCTTCTTCTTCTTCTTCTTCTTCTTCTTCTTCTTCTTCGGTTCCATTAGGACAGACCGTGAGAGAGCTTCATTCACGGTAGTGACAAGATGAAACCGTCCTTTCTGAGAAGCACCGCATCAATAATTCAGGTCAGACAGATCAGCATGCATGGCCGCCACCATACGAGTCCGTTTATTTGGCAAATGTGGGTTTAATAGATGTTCCTAGCATCTCACTGCCAGTCCTGTCATCGGCCAGCTGGTCCGCTCCAGCAAAGCCAACTTTTGTCTGAAAATGACAAATGGCGGACAGACAGATTAGTAATCAGTTTAGCTACAATTTATCAAGGAAACCGTCTAAAAGAACAGAAGCGCCGGCTCAAAGCTAAACTCAAGTTTGAGCTCTCTTTGCCGTGATGAGACGGATTTCCTCCTGCTTTTGTGATGGTGGACATCACGCCAGACTGGGAAACTGTCCCAGAAGATTACAGCCTTCGCATTCAAGGCCTTGAAAAAAGCAAAAACCAGCCCAGCGTCTGGAAACCTTGAGAAGCTCATAAAATGTGCTGAGTTTTAGTTTTACTCAGGCCAAAACTAGGTTAGAGAAGAAGGTGTGAATCAGGACCAGGATGGATGGGAGTGTGAGAGTGTGTGGTGGTTTCCAGTAACTACAAATCCACTACCGGGCAAGCTCAGCGGCCACACCTCTGAGGCAATATTTATCTTGGTTCTGTGTGCATGTGTGTGTAGAGTTGTAGATTTCCACCTCCACCACCTTGCTTCATCGCAGTAATGAAAACGACAGAGTGGCCGTCTCCTGGACGACGCTGCCGAGGTGAGTCGGGAACATCCGCTGGTGCATCCAGACGGACCCAGAGGGTCAGCGGGGGCCTGGATTCACTGGGACTCACAGTTTACTGTGAAAACATGTGGCGCAGTCGCAGTAAACCGTCACATCGGTTCTGTTGTACTTTTATAAAACCACCTGCTGGTTCTCCTGCAGGGACTTGAAATTCAGTGGGCATTAGCTCATCAGCCTGGAATGCAGCTCCGCATTTATTGCTGGTCTGTTTTTTTCCTGTTTAAAAAGGAAAACTGGTATTTAAAAAGAGCTTGTTTTGTTTACGCAACGGGGCAAAGGCCCAGAGAGCTCGTTAAAAACCGCTTAAGAGTTTCCTCTTGAGGAAAAAAAGTGGCATTTGGAAACAGGTGGGGGCTAGCTGCTAACACGCATGTTTAGATATTTCCAAGGCCGTACCAGACAGACTGCACCTTTAAAACGCCCTGGTGTCAGTATGGAAACACCCCATCCTAAATGATAAAACAGACAAGTCGGGCAAGCCGGTCATGCCAAAAATACCAGCGTGCACGTGAACACACCTGGAGCAGTTGCAGCAGTTTCCTGCAAAATTACAACCTTGTGCAGTGATGTCTGCACAAGGTTGCTAATGCTAAAGCTAGCTGTTGTTGACACAACATGGCTCTCGTTTTTTCTTTGGCTTATGGGGTTGCCCGATCGAATGTTGCCCGGTGAGGTTCGGCCTCCGTGTGACATTCAGGTGCTTCTGTTCACGTCAGCCTGACTAAAACAGGCATTGTTGCAGATGACACCTGTCTCAGGCTCAGGTGGCCGCGTTGTGTGCGTGCTCGCCTCCTTCGGGAGCGACACAAGACACCCACGGTGATCACCGAGGGCCGCGGTGGCGTGGGAACGGATAATTGACGCAGACGCTGAGCGGCAACAAAAGAACTCCAGTGTCTTTAGTCAGGTTACCGTAGTCGGCCGCGCTGCAGACCCGACGCAGGATTTATGACTCGTTTGAACAAAGGCTCGTTATGACATCATTTAAACTCATCAGAAAATGTCTTTTTTAACTAATCCTTATCGCTCCTACTTTGTCAGACTGTTTCATAATTGGATTTAAAAAAAAAAAAAAAAAAGATTAAATCTAAACTTGATTTGATCTCCATGGCAGCTTCTGTGCCTTCGCAGCCGTCCCGTAATGTAATCTAGTACAGTCACAGGAGAGCAGGGGACATGTTGTTTCTCATGACTCATATCACTCGACTTACATCTGTAAAATGGCTGTTAAAAAAGGGCAGAGTTGCAGGGAAATGCTGGACTATTTCCCTTCAAACGCTCCAGTCAAACTGAACTGACGTGTCTGCGTCGCGTTGATTTATGATTTAACTGATTGCAGAGTTTTACTTGGATGTACTGACTGAATAGATTCCAGAGATTCCGCTGGACGTTACCCAACTGTGGCTGATTCACCTAACAGGCTAACGCTAACTTGATTAGCTCGTCAACGCTGAGTACTTTTCTCGTTGCCAGGTGCTGACTGGAATCTGAGGTTCGCACAGGTTGCACCTCGAGAAGTAAAGCCAGGAGTGTGAGCTCCTTCCTGAAAAGTGTGTCACTGGATTTATTTTTGGATAAATGTTGTATTCATTGATAGGAGGGTTTCTGGAGCCACTTCCTGTGATGCTGGTGATGTCAGCTCCAGCATAAACCTGCAAATTCCATTTATGCTCCTGGTTCATTATTCCTCCGCATCTCTTCCTGTACGATGGGATGTGTTTATTGGACAAGGAGTGTAGATGGCGCCGGATGCTCGGGCAGGACGGGGCAGCGGCCACGCCTGAGCACAGTCACGGGTCACGACTGGGCCAAAAATCCCATAATCCCTGGAGTCCAGCTTTGCCCACTTTCATCCAGCAGAGATCTGGAAGTCAGATGAAGGGAGAGAAATAAAGAAGAGTGAATAGAAATTAGTGGTGATAACCCAAACACACGCACAACTCACAGATTAACCTTGAGCCTCTCTCTCCCACTACAACCAGTCCTTGAGCCTCTCTCTCCAAGTATAACCAGTCCTTGAGCCTCTCTGTAACCAGCAACAAGGAAGCAGGGACCAGTAACTAAATGAAGCTGGAAGAACTGGTTTAGGTGGTCTGGAACCGGCGCTCGTCTCTGTTAACGTCTCTTCTGGACCAGTTGGTTTCAGCGGAGGACAGCCGACGTCACCAGCAAGCGTGCGAGCGTGTGAGCCTGCGAGCGTGTGAAGCTGTGCCAGCCTGAACCGGCTGAACCTCAGCTCGGCCTCGCCGCTCCTGCCGCTCACCCATCACAACAGACCTTAAGTCAGCGCTGTTATTGCTGCTATTTGAGCTTCTCTGCTCTTGATCTGCTCCGTCTGGCTGCTGCCAAAACCTCCTCAGGGATCAGCGGAGATCTGATGAGATCCAGGAAAAATGTGGGACGGCAGGAGAGTAGAGGAAGACGAAGGAGAAGAAGAATAGTCAGTTCAACTGTGCTGAGTTATAATTTAATAGGATTGAAATCCAGCTAGTTTACATTCTACCATCTACTGTATGTGGTTATTTCACTTTGAATGACGTTAAAGTGACAGAAAACTGGATCCTAAGCCAGCATGCGCCACACACATCCTTGGACTGCTATGTTTGTGAGGACTTTCACAGGCATTGTGTATTACTCAGACCCTAACCCCAGCTAACCCCTCAACCCTAACCTAAACCCAATACTAACCCTAACCTCAAACCAAGTCTTAACTCTCAAACAGGCCTTTGTTGTGAGGACCAGCCAAAATGTCCTCACACACACACACACACACACACACAATCTACACACACACACACACACAATCTACCTGATACCCGCAAGAAAACCCACACAGGCAGATGGAGAACACGCAATCTAAAGAGGTGAGAGCTGGAGGGGATTTTCAAATTGAGTCGCTGCAGTCATGCAATATTGATGTTTACATACATTATTTTCATGTGCTCATTTAATCTGTCTAACTCATGTGGGATGTTCAATTGTGGCAACGTTAATAATTCATGTTTATTCTGGTTCGTGACCGAGAATGCTGCAGGTTATGTAATAATTACATCTAAAATACCACACTAACTGACCATCTGTGCCATTTTCCAAGTTTGTGTGATGATTTTGTGACTTCTGCTCTGGGTTTTCCAACTGTGTGATCAGCCGTCATTTCCCGTTAATTCCTTTAAAGTTCCTCATTTTTTGAACCTTTTCTCTTCATTAGGACTTCTTAAATTACTAGTGTAACACGAAGATGAAGAAAACGTACATCTCAAAGGTTTTGTCTGTGTTCTGTACTTCAAACGCCTCCAAAGTGTTGCGTTAAGTTGTGTTAAGATGATGAGGAATTTAGATACAGTAAACATTTTCATGTCTGCCTATACAGAAAGATGATAGTAAATGGACTATTTAACAGAACCTGCTCATCTCCCAAATGAGACGGCCTCATCCAGTTCGTCGAGCAGATCGCTCCCTCTTGTGGCCATTATGTGGTATTACTGAAACTATAATTCAGAGAATGCGACGGTTTCATGGAGTCAAACGTGCATAACTTCAGAGAAATACGTGTAAATGTATGAATAACAATTATATAAAATAGTATTACTGAATAAATTCAGTAATTTCTCTTCCAAAAGAAGAAAAGTTTCACCAGAAACAGAAAAGTAAAGCAAATGCAGATGATCCAAATAAATAAAAAATTAAATAAAGAAAAATATTTTCCTGTTCTTCCCTCATTGTGCCACCTGGCTGGAATAACTGATACAGGACAAAACTGATTCATAGTTCAAAACAATTTATTTAAAATACATTATTTTAATTTATTAAATTATTTTTATTAAAGTTACAGTAAGAAATATATTCTATATTAGTATTCTTATAATATACTGCTCAAAAAAATAAAGGGAACACTTAAACAACACAATGCAACTCCAAGTCAATCACAGTTCTGTGAAATCAAACTGTCCACTTAGGAAGCAACACTGATTGACAATCAATTTCACATGCTGTCAGCACATTCAACTATGTAAAGAACAAAGTATTTAATAAGAATATTTTATTCATTCAGATCTAGGATGTGTTAGTTTAGTGTTCCCTTTATTCTTTTGAGCAGTATATATGATTACATTATTAGTCCTACTTAATACTTTTATTTTGAAATTATCAAATCTCTAACTGATTAGTTATCTTTAAAGAAATTTGCATAGTGGTTGACCTTTGTGTTAATTTAAGTTTTCCTACAAAAATAATTCTGTTTTTTCCTATATACAATAAATCATTATTCCTACAAATTAATCAATAGCACCAAACGATATGGTAACTGTTATCAGGGCTAACTTTGTGCAATGTTTGATTTGATTTCAGTCCCAGGAAACATCATCAGTGATGAGGGGAAATGTAGTCATATTTCATATGATGTAGAATTTAAATGTCCATTTACATTTAAGTGCATGATAACAGACAGGAATGCTTCCTTAAAAAGAAAAAACAAAAAAACAAAATCATGTCCCTCTGTTACAAATGACTGCAACCTAGTGCACTCGTAGAATGATACAGTACCACAAGTTAAAACCCTTTAGTAAGTGCTTAATAAAAGACTGAATGACTGTTTTATTTTAGGCAGTCTGCAGCTTTTGTTCCATCTGCATGTTTCTCCTCTCGTGAGGATGCAAGAAAAAAATACAACAGCAAGAAAGATTAAAATATAAATACTTAAAACTCTTCTGTAATCAATTTAACCGCATTTAGCTGCTGTATCAGTACCAACGTTGGGGAAAACGCATGCGCCAGACCATGTGCAGTTTTTATTGCACCCGCCAGAGGTCGACATTTTCCCCACAACCGTCTCATAGGATTCTCTAGGCTGGTAAAAAATCCATGAGGACATTTTACATTATTTTCCTGATGGAGATTAGGCAGTAAAGATTCCCTTAGCTGCGTGCATCCCAGTGGCTTCCCATTGAATGTAACTGGGTGGTTCTTGCAGCTCTTCCCTGTGCAAATTGTTGACTTTATGGAGTGGCGTCTTACTATCTTCTATGTCGTTGACTCATGTTGGATCTGGATGTAACAGGCCTGTAGCAGAATGATTTATCTGATGATCATGTGAGTAATGACTGGTAACCACACACATACAAACTGCGTAGCATGTAAAAGCTTGTTTGTGTCACAACGATCTCACCTTCAGGGTGGTGAACATCAGTCCCAGCTCACCATGTTGAACATTGGGATCCATCAAATCTTCAATCATATTAATCTCAGCTCCCAGATTTCTGATCCTGGAGAGCAGCAAAAAAAAAAAAAAAAGCCTGTGCAAACTCACCACATCATGTTTAAAACACTTTTCTGAGTGCGGCACTATTTGTAGTGTGTTGTAGCATACCTTGCTCTGACCACCACATAGATGAAGAGTGGCAGCAAGTCATCCATGCACCACAGGAAGTGGCCGTCAAGCATGGGATTGACTTCCTGGGTCAACTCCTCAAACGTCTTATGGATGACGACCAACTTGTCTGATGGAGTAAAGGTGGTGCTGCAGGAGTAGAGAGACATTTTATCACTCACAACACAGAGATAAGGAGTCATTCGTCACTATGGACTAAAAAACACTAATTTTTAACTGCTGTTCACCTTAATAAACGGGAAAAAAAAAACAGGAACAACTGCATTTCCTGAAACAAGTTATTTGTAATGTAAATAAGAACACAGTTACAGATGCTAGCCACCAGGGGGATTTTTACCGGTAATCACTTGCTTAACGTTTCTTTATAGTCTTCCCTCGTTATGTCAATATCCATTATCAATATCAGTCTAATGTTCTCCATTATATCTCTGATGCTTTTGTAAGAGTAAGTAAGTTTTAAATTGGGGCCCCTAAAGGACACAAGACAGGCTGGGTCATATTTAAGAGCTTGGTCAGGTCACATGACAGCTACCTGATTTGTTGGAGGGTCTCTACAGCAGAAATGAAGCAGGCGTCTTCACTGCTGGACACAATCTGGAACGAAAGTTTAAAAAGGTGCCTTAAAATGAAAGAAGAGGACTGATTCAGCCATAGTTTGGTGATGGTTCTGACCTGTTTCTTCTCTCCCAAAATGGACATCCACACGGGCCAGAACTTCCTGCAGAGGAGAAGAGAACAGATCAGGTCAACGACCAGAGACGAGTGGTTCATCTGTGTATGTGTAGGCTCACTCTTGCACTCCCAGAGAGCTCAGCAGCGACTGATCAGGCTGTTTGTTCAGACGGAGGATTCGCTCCCAGTACTGAGCGTCCGCCTGCTCCTCCTGCAGCCGGTACAGAGTGAAGAGAGGAGGGTAGAGTCGAGGGAGGAGCAGAGGGAGCAGCAGAGAGGAGCTGCTCACCACTACAGCGCTGCAACATAGCGACAAAAGGGAGAGGATTTCCTATCAATGTGAAAGACAAGGTGACAGAGAATCTGTGTATGAACACACCCACCTGAAGTCTTCCAGACTGGAGCTGTTCTGGACTTTCGATGGAGACTCCGGTGGGTCTGGGATGATTGCACCATCATCTGGCATCCCTGGAAACAAAAACCTGCAGCAACGTTTCCTTACTTAATAAAGTGATTTGTCTGAAGCATAACTGTAAAAAAATGGTTGTGTTTCAAAAAAAAGATCTGAGGGTTTGAACCTACTGGACAACGTTGTAGAAATGTGTGAGGTAAGCCTGAAGCTCCTGGACAGCCTGGCCGAGCAGCCTCTTGTTAGCTTCCACACCCACATATGTCATCCGGTAAACGGTCACCAGAGTCTCCAACAGCCAGCCCAGAGGATGGAGGGGAGTCTCACAAGCCTGAGAGCACACACGATGAATATCTAACCAACACACACGCACACACACACACCTCCTTCACAGGTTGTACCTTGATGAGGTATCTACGTATGCTGTCGTAGTTTGAGGTGGTGACTGGCTGCTCATGCTGAGGAATAAACTCCAGACACTCCAACACCTTGTTCTGAGACCGACTGAGATCTGGACTGCACACAAAGGCGCGCGCACACACACACACACACACACACAAACAGTTCAAACAGACGCCACTCATTTGCATTGACCTCTGTACATTTGCATTGCTTTCGCTGTATCTACCTTTGCCTCCGTGCAGCTGTTATGCTAACTGCGATGTTCTCCCAGGCTACGCTTCTGTCTCCTCTCCCGGCGCCGTCACAGCCCAGTCGACTCCAGCACTCATCAAACACACAGACCCACCTCTGACCCGCAGGCACCACATACTGACCCAACCTGCTGCATGGAATCAAACACATGCATTTAAAGCTTATCAGAAATGCATCACCATTCAGCACACATATGAAAGAGATTCCGATATCACTGTAAATTCATGTGATACTATCCAGGTGTGTGGACTGACGCCAGCTCTGAAAGAATCAGTACTTACAACATGTTAATTCTTTCTTTGTTTACAGGTTCGTCCACGAATGGTTTGGTGTATGTTCCAACCACCTTTAGTCCAGATGTCCACTCTCCACTGAACAGACCCTCCAGACTGTCTCCATTAGGCAACAATAAAACACCCTGCCGAAGGAAAACCCATTCTAGTTCTAGTCATCCTCTTCATTTACATATGTAAATGAATCAGACTGTTTAATGCAGCATCCTAACTGTCACACAATCAGTGCAATATCTGTCTATGTGCAATAAACCCACTCATGGGAAATGGTAACGCTATTTCATGTACAACACCGGACTGGAAATATATAGGTTTTAGCCATATATTTATTTATTTGTATTCTTTGTACATATTTTATTTCCTCTTATTTTATTCTTCTCATTTTCTGTGCTGTATGCTGCTGCTGGGACACTGACATTTCCCCACTGCGGGATAATAAAGATAAATTTGATTCTATTCTAAAAGAAAAACAAACATAAATAATAGTTCTGTAATTACCTTCCCGTTGACAACCCAATCATCTGAAAACTCCCCGTGGAAAGCCGTGTCATCATCTGACACCAACAGACCAGAACCCTGTTAGAGAAACACACAGCGTCAAAGTGAGTTCCCCACATCGTTTACACTACATAACAAAATACGTCTGTGGTGCCTTTATTTGGACATCCGAAGTGCATTCTCCAGCATAAACTCACACTCATCTTGTTGTCTCTGAAGTTTCCTTCATAGTACACGCTGTACTGCGTGACGACCACGCCACTGCCGTGTCGCTTATCTTCTACCCACACTCCCATGTACTTCTCACCCCTGTGAAATACACACAAGAGGAAAGTGATGGCAGAGCATCTCTTGCTACAAACAGAAAGTTCTCTCTTGTTTTACCCACAAAAAGAAAATACAAAGTTTGAAGTCTCCAAAACGCCCCTTACCTGGTGATGTCATCATACACTCCATATCCTGTCTTCTTGTCATGGACCCAGTGGCCAGTGAAAACGCTGGAGGACTTCTTCCCCAGCTTCCCAGAGCTCAGCATTCCATAACCGTGTCGCTGCCCGTCGCTGAAACAGCCTTCATACACCTCGCCGCTGGCGTACCTGAGGGCATTAGCACATTTTCGCGACCGCTGCTGCGTCAGAAGCGATGATGATGGTCTGAATACTTGAGTCATTCACTCAGTGTTTAACTACAGCTAAACAAAATGCTGCACCAACTTGTATTTGCCAAAACCGTGGATCTTCCCATCTCTCCAGTGTCCATGGTAACTGTCAGACTTCAGCTCTTTGTTGGGTATTACACACTCCCCATAACTGAAGAAGGAAGAATAATGCAACACTTTACACACAATCTTTTTGTTAAAGCTCTGCATGTGTGACATTATTGTCCTCACCCATCCTCGAAGCCATTTTTAAAGTTTCCGCAGTAGGTCCGCCCATCAGGCCACCTCAGAGTCCCTCTGAGAAAAAGTTATTTAAAAGTCCATAAGTCAGGAACAACGCATTTCTACGATAGCTGGATTTGGTGACCTGCTGAGAGTTTATTTTCTGGTAGTTTTAGCCTGATTGAGCATCTCAGGAGGTAGACCAGGTGGCCCTTTGCGCCACTGGACCGGGGGAGACTGACTTACCTGCCATGAATCCGTCCGGACAACCAGCTGCCGGTGTACTTGGCATCTTTAAACCGTCCTTCTGCGGTGAAGGTGTAGGAGGCCGTGCGGGACATTCCCATCGTCCCCGGCGATGACCCCTCACCACTACCACCGAGCACCTGATCCAACGCCTGATTGATAGATCGTAGCCACTTGTTCTGAAATAACAGAAGGGTGAGGATTCTGTGTCACAGATCAGTTTAAAATAGTCCTAAAGTAACGAATAAAAAACTGTAGAACAGAAGGTTAAAAATGTCCTTCTTTCATTGTATTATAGTAATCTAAACCCTGAAATAATGAAAAAACACAAGCCAATCAAGTCAATATTTACAAAGTGCACCAAACAGATGAGCTGCAAAACCTAGTCAACAAGTAAACCTGTAAACGCTCCATAAAAGTACCTTTTCTTGTGGTGTTGAAGCCACAATGGTGAAACTCTCCTCTGGACAAATGATTTTAATGGCATAGCTGAAGGCGAAAACACATAGATAATCAGAACAACTCCGGCTACATCCACAAAGTTTCAACCAAAAATGAACAAATGCAACTGTTAATTATTATTTATTAGCGACAACATCCTTCTATCTCCTGCTCACCACAATCATGGTTAGGAGGGTGTTGGAGTATATTGCAGGTGACACCAACTGAAATGGCGAAAACATTACCTGGACAGGTTAACAATTTAACATACAGTAGCACGCACGCACCACACGCATGGCACGCACACACACCATTCTCTTACATACTCATGGCTAGGGTTAATTTAGAGTCACCAAACAATCTCCAACCTACTGATTGTGGAGAGCTTGCAAACTCCATTGTAATAATGGAGTTCATCTTCTGGCTACTAGATATTAACTTTCCTGGTTGTCCTGCTTCTTTGCCATCAACGGGGAAGCTAGTAAATGAAATCAGACCTATGGATGAAGTCTGAGCGTATATTTTGTGTACAGTGACAGTATAAGCTTGCTAAAGAGCACAGCAGTACATCACATCATGCGATGTCTGACATGATGAGACAAATGATTTTATGGTGACATGCATGTGTTTTTCTTGGACAAGTAAACATATTGGTGCTTACGTCAATAAATGACATTTTCTGAAACAAACTCACAGTCCGCTGCTGTCGTCAGTGATGGGTTTCACCCACAGGCAGGTCAGGGGGTAGACGTGGTGTGTGGAGAACTGTACAGACACACGATGCATTTGATCGACATCATCCTTCAATGAGGAACACTTTCTCATATCAGCTCAGGAAACGATGACCAGATCAAAGATTTCAGAAATGATCAAATCCACCTCGCGTGCATCCACTTGGTTTGCCTCTTTAAATGTCTCCAAACCTTATTATTAAGTAAACCAAGATTAAACGGCGTGATCCGAGTCTGACTGCGTGGCCTTGAGAGGAACAGTTCATAGTTCTTTCTTCAAATTAGATTTCATGAAAATTTCTCAACAGTTCTGCCAAAAAAACATTTTATCTGGACCAAACTAAGATGCTCACATTAATTCATAACTGATTTGACCCTTTCAGGTAATTATATCAACATTTCTGCTTAATTATCCAGCATACGTGACTTACTTTTAAAATAAAGAAAAACCCCTAACATGCTCCTTCCTGTTTCATTAAAATAAATGAACAGTTAACATGATGTAAAAGATCAGACAAAGAATGCAATCCACACCACACACAGAAAGACACTATTAGTCACAGTTCAGAGGAGAGACATGCTGTGAGGCCACAGTGCCCTTTCAGTTCACCCATTTTATGCAACTAATGCACCAACACACTGCTAAAAGCTGCAATACTGAGGCAAAGATGTGCCAATGAAGGTGAAGCAACAAGAGTTTCACCAGTAACTGAACTCTACCACCACCAGTGCTCTTAGCGTGAGCCATCTTTGAACAAAGTGCCGTTTTCTTCAAATCAGCTTATTGGTCTCATGTGAACCCTGTCAGTAAGTAAGCCTAAACAGAGGCCAGCAGACCCATGCTGATGCAGCCCAAGACTCAGTGTGCTTCAACTGACAGCAGGTGAAACCAAACAAATCTACTGTATGTCAGATATACTTACGAGGAACTGGGAGGGAATTGCGCCCTGAGTGATTGAAAAATACAACATACACGTGAAGACCTTTTAGCAAACAGGCGTGACAAACACCAGGTGGATGCTGTGGAAGTTCTTTAAACTGAAGGAGGATATCACTGGAATGGAGCTGGAGAACATATTCCTGTGTGTACCTGCGTGTGGACCAGTGCGTCGTTGAACAGAATGAACCAGTGGTTGGAAAATCGCCCGGCGTTCTGTAGAGTCAAGGATCTTCTGCTGCTGCTTTCACAGACCACTCGCCGCTGTGGAAGACGCAGACTCTCCTGATGGACAAAAAATAAATAAATCTCTCATACCCATGTTTCCATCTTATCACACAATTAGTCAAACTAGTACAGACCCGCCAAAGCGAATTGTGTTGGCAGCATTTTCTGATAACAGGACTGGCCACTAGATGGCGCTTTCCGACACACCACATATGGTTTCTATGAAACCATTGAGACTGGTTACCTGGATTACAGGTGGAGCGTTCTTGTACTACAGAGGTGCTCTGGTCAAACTGTTCATACAGAACAAATGGGGGGAAAAAAACTTGAGCTCAGTTTTCAGCTGCTGCCAGAAGAAAGCAACATTTGTGTGTGAGAGTTTGAGATAAATGTCAGAAATACCACAAAATACATCAATGTGTGTGCAAAGACAACAAAAGAGAAATACACCCATTTCACCACCTCAAAGGGAAGTATGAGGAACAAGTCAAACCACAAGGTGAGCTTCTGTCTATTATGACTTCTAAACCAAAAGAATATAAAATAATACAAAAACAGAAAAAGAATAATGATCAAGAAAACTGTAAAGTGGGTTTTTTCTTCTCAAACAATAAGTTAATTATTTTTTGCTCACAGTAGATTTTCCGGAATAGCTCTTCCAGAAGAGGAAGGTGGTTTCTGCCTCCTTCTTTTTCCTTGACAGGGACAGAGACAGGGACTCGTAATGACCGCAGCCCTGATGGAGGGACTGAAACTCGGCCGTTAACTGGGAAAGATGGAGAATGATGTGGTTTTCAAACTGAAAGCCTGTGTGTGTTTTACAGAATTAAAATTACAAAACAGACAAAACCCTGCTCTACAGTAAATGACTCAATTACAGGCTAATGTGGAACAGGAAATGAGAGAAGTTTCCTAAAAACTGTTCCTCACCACATCAAAGCAGGACGACACTTTGACCAGGACTCGACCATAATGGTGGAGCTGCTGCAGAGGCCAGTACAGCAGCGAAACCAGAGCAATGTCATCACTGGCAGACTGGTCCGACATACACAGCTGAGCGAGAACTGTTGGCTGTAAACACTCGCTATACACACACACACACACACGCACACAAACGCGCAGAAATGAGGCATGGCCAAAACTGCGAGGACAATACAGTCTTTGCTAAAACACCACTTACAGTGTGAGCTTATGGAGGGCCTGGAACCCCCCCATCACCTGAAAGTCACCAACAGAAGAACAATACCTGGAAGCAAACAGACACAGATTTCATCAGAGATGCAACCTCCCACTGCAAATACTATGTTCAATCTACTCACTTTTAAATATTTTAAAAAGACATTCATGCCACAAGAAGGCATTGATTTCTTTGTTAAAGGATGTTTAAAGAAATAAAGCACAATTTAGCTCACATGATAAGTCAGATGGGCAGGACAAAAATACCAAGCTAAACGTTTAACAAAATAAATTAATGAAAAAAATGAGGTCTTTGTGAATAAATGCAATGACTTCTGTGCACGTCAGGTCATACTCTTTGTAAATGTCCAGAAAGTGCTCCATGTGTGTCAGCAGGGGCAGTGAGGTGACGTCACGGCCCTGCGCATTCTGCAGGAAGTAGGTAAGAGATGTGGAGTGTCGACCAATCAGGACGCTCAGGTGAGAAAAACTCTCACAGAGAGAAGAAAAGAGATGAGCGCAAGGGTCGCCTAAAAATGGAGATGCACTCTCTGTGGAAAGCAGCACATGGCAACAGACAGACCTGATGTTCATATTTAAGCGTTTGTTGTTTGAAACGTTAATATCTTGCTTTTAGTTACCCTTGCCACGTATTGGTGTGAGGACGAGTTTCCTGACGCGACACAACCAGCAGTAGAACTGCCTTTCTCTGGAGGCCAGCTCGTGGATGGCTGAAATAAAACCCATTACGTTCTGGTCTGCCAGGACAGCGCAGCTTTGCCCGCCGCTGTACACGCTGCTGATGTAGCCCATCTTCACACAAACAAGGGGAAATTAATACTCGGTGTGACAGACATTAATCACCCTTCTCTTGCCGTTGGTTGGGCTCATACATACCCCCAGGCAGACAGGCAGCAGGGTGGGCCTGACTGTGTACCTCTCTGCTCTGCTGGGGGACTTCTGGCAGGACTTTTCTTTCTGCTGGCCACAGTACAACAACACAGGCTGGATGCAGTCTCCATCAGCCAGGAGGAGGGAGTGGCTCTGACCGGCAGACATGTCCCAAACCCGAAGGCCATCAGACAGCTACAGTCCCTCAATTAAAGTCAGGATGTGGAGTTTTGAATTGTATAGAGTCCACAGCACAGCAATAGTTCTTATTCAAACATCTGAAAAGTCAGAAAACAAACGCACCTTTGCCTGTTGCGGTACAATGAAAGAACTGCTCACATGACCCAGCTGTCCACACATGTTGCTGCCCCATGAGTACACCTGCAGAACATGAACTCTGTCGGTTTGGCCAAAAAGGCTGTTCTCCACAACATCTTTGTCAGTGATCAGCTCTGAGCAAAACAAGTTTCTGCGAGGGTCAGTTGAGTTGCTGTTCGTTTCTGTGAGGGCTCTAACCTGGTGCAACAGGGTTTTTTTTAAAATCCCACAGCTCTAAATCTCACAGTGGCTGCAGTCAACACTCCTTTCGCAGCTTTACTTTCATTTAATAAAAGAAGGAAACAAGCCTGTATAAACTTTCAAACACAAGTGTCTTCCCCTTCTTTTATGTATGTAAGATGTATGTATCAATGCACATGGGCACGACACAGGATGATGCTAAAAGGAGAGGGTTCACTGTGCAGTTACCTGACAGGTCGCAGTGAGAGCCAGAGAATGATGGGAACCTGCTGCAACTTGGACCACCTCCTCACCTGACAAAGCCTTGATACACAGAGGCTGAAGTCTGGACACACACACACACACACACTTCAGTCTGACTATGTGATGTACTTTAATTATTGTAGACATTTCTGATTAGTTGGAATAATAGGTATTTGCAAAAACAAGTTTAGTTTTGCAGTCAGACCTGGCGAGCTGATCTCCATGGCCGAGCTGCCCCTCAGAGCCCCGACCCCAGCTCCAGACTTCTGTGTCAAGAGATGGCAGCCCATCATCTTCCTCCTCCTGTGCTGCCGCCTGAGTCTGACCACCAGAGGATTTCAAGTATGCGTTAGCACGCTGTCGCCGTGGAGACCCTGAAAAAAAAAAAAACACCCTCATAAAAACACTCTGGTGACTGTTGTTCAACCAATAGAACCATAATTTAGTAGGTAATTTGGAGTCACTAAAGGATAATAATGCAAAGTGAATCCTCTATATCCCACCACAAACAGCTACAGTGAAGAGAAAGAGAATTTGATGTGTCCCATATAGGGTTGTGTAATTACCGTCAAGCACGTTTACAACACAAACGTGTTTGGTTTGGACACACCCAACTTTTAAAACCCTTTTGTTCCTTAAATAACCTGCAGAGAGCTGTGGCAGTCTGCTGAGAAGAGGACATTAGGAGCAGAGAACAACTGTAACCACAACAGGCAAAAGCTGAAAGAGCCTAAATCTGAATAAACATTAAATGTAAAAATTTTGTACTGAGACAGGATAAAGTCTACATGCTACTTTGTTTTCGAAAATGTCACAACAAGATCTCAAAAACACCACAAAATCAGCAGCAGTGCAGCTGCGCTCAGGCCTCAAGATACATTTAGACAGTGTCAGATCTGGGTGAAGCCTTTAGAGTTCAGTTTATATAGGCGAGGTAGAAAATACAGATAACAGGATTACTGCTCTCTGGCTGCAGCTCTACTGAAAAGTGACTCGAAAACACATTTGAAAAAGTATTTTCATTACTGCTCTTCTTTACATACATATTCACAAAGCAGCTGGAATAGCAGACAATTGTCTGGCTCCAGCTTCGTACCCGCTTTAAACAAAGATGAAAGCACTTTAAAGCAGAACTGAACTCAAAAATGCTAATGCAAACACGTCTGAAGCCAACTCAAACATGTTAATTAGCCAATAAAGGTTGTTATCTTGGTTATTTCAGACGTTCAATGTTCTTACCGCGGGTAGGTGTTCCAGGCACAGAATGTCTCCTACTTCCAGCTGATTTGGCTGTATAGGTTTTATTAGACAGGCTGGAGAGCTTCTTCCCTGGCTGTACCTGCAGCCCTGCCTCAAGACAGAGTCGGACCTCGTCTAGACACAGTGTGGAGGACGAGCACGGCAGAGCCCCCCCAACATTACTGTGGGAAGGACAGTCAAAGGTCACGGGTTGCAAAAAAAAGTCCACAAATTGCTTCTACTGAACAATGGCTAACGGAATTACTGAATCAAACCTGTGACTAATGGATTCTTACTTGTTAGGTTCTTCTTTGTAACTGGAAGTCAGCATATCAGTGGAGGGAGTTGAGGAAACACAGCTGTCATCTATAGGAACAAATGCAGATTTTAGATTTTTTTTGTATGCTAATGCTACAAATTGTGAAAGCAGTGATAAAAGCAGCTGACACATGCATTCCAAGATCCATGAAAGCAATGAAAGAATAATTGAGGAAAAACTGAACAGAAAAAGAAACGAGACAATAAGCATAGTCTATTATACTTGAGAGGTGAAAACGCATAAAAAAACCCACAAAGAATTAAAATTAGAGACCTGATGTGCAGCTGCTCAGTGATTCGGCGTCTTTAGCCACATGCTGCATCTCCAGCGAATGATTGGAGAGTTTCTGGAGGAGATACTGAAGCTCGGTCTCATCGGGGAACGCTGACTTTTTACTGTGCTCTTTAGCATGTGTTTTCCCATCTTCATTAAATGCACCAGCAGCAGAGCCGGGGCTGCTACCAGCCGAACTTCCTCCAGGATTGAGCCGTCGCCTTGGACATTTCCTCCTGGAAGAAGTCTGGGAATGCGAAAACCAGCGTATTACTTCAATCAGTGCTTAAGAGACTGACTGTTTATGCCTGATAACTTACCTCGGCTGCCATGCCTTCTGTCAGCTCCACCCCCAGTGGACAATAGTGACCACTGTCACCCACAAACAGCTCTTCCCTGTCTGCTGTTAAATAGAGTGGTGAGTGACTACGCTCTGTTTTTTCGGAAGGTTTCTGGCTGTTGTAAGTATTTGGGGGCAAACTGCGAACCAGGGCCAGGCTGTGGTAGGCACCACACACGACCTGTGGTTAAATATTACATAATATAAATGAGAGAATTTTATTTTAGAAAAATAAAACATTAATGAGAGCATCAGAAGAACAACAAACCTGAATTACATGTCTGCCAGCTAAATGCTCCACCTGTAGCCAAGACAGAAATGACAATATTTTAACATCCAGACCTGGACTGAATCACTTTGTGGTTTTTGAAATGTGATTAATAAAGTTGATTACACAGACTGACCTTCTGTGGTCTACACACAGGGAAGGTGGTGGTGACCAGGCCAAGCTGGCAGCCGCTACCCCACGCCCACAGCTCGTTCTGGGCTGACAGAGCCAGACTGTGCTCGCGTCCAAAAGCAAGATCCGCAACCCGAACCCCTGCTGGAGGAGTGACATCGTGGTCGACCACACTAACAGGAGAAGGCTCTGAAACTGGTAGAGGAAAACGCTAAAACACATTTACTGATTAACAGCTCGAACTAATCCAAACAGTGGAAGAAAAAAAGGGACTACGCTTCCAAAACCACTATAATGTACCTGTGATGGTTTTTTCTGTACCCCGCTCAGTCAGCCCACACTGTCCTCCGGTGTTCTCGCCCCATGTGTACACATGTCCCTGTTCACTCACAGCACCACAGTGGAAACCACCTGCAGCAACGCGGACCACCATCTTGCCCAGCAGACCACCTTCCAGGATTGGAGCAGATGCGGGGACACTCAGATCTTTCCACAACAGCTCTCCAAATGAATAGACAAGGCCCCCTACGAGAAATTGTTTTATTCAGGGCTTGTGTACAGGGTAAAAACTTTACGAACAGTTTTTAAAGACAATTATTTGTCTTTAACAGCATGATTTGTGACAGGTGTAAAAAAGCCATGTTAAGTATAGAATTGTGTATTTTCTATCATGGTAATATAATATATATATATATATGCATATATTTTTTAACTAGTGATCAGTTAGGGATGTAATGATTACCAGTACAATGATAAACTGTGGTAAAGTTTCCAATGGTTATATTATCTTGGATTTATAATGGCAATTCTAATTTCTAATGGTTTGTGAGGGTAAACCCGTCAGTCAACCTGTCGGCAGGAATAAAAATCTTCGCAAAGGGGCGTAACACTTCAAATTTGATGAGCCGTACTGTCTGCATGCATTATTATTATTATTATTACTTGATTGATAAGTTTGCTTCCCCCTTTTTTTTTTTCTTTTTTTTTACAGAGTGGGCGGGCAGCAGACAAACCTAGTGATCCTACGGCTACAACGTCCACATACAGCAAGCATATTAAAGGCAGACTGCTTGTGCACCTACATCCAAATGCTAAAGGGCATGATGCTATTCCTAACCTTTGAGGGGCCTGACTTTCTGGGGCTGCTAAAAGTTGCTGTCTCACACTGCAAAGTCCGATCAAAAAAATCTCAAACTTGTACAGCAATGTTAAAGTTGATGTTGTAAACAGTTTGGACCAGTTAAAGCGATCCTTTGCAAGTATGGCCAAAAGCTGCCATCTTTAATGCATATTTGTATGTTTGAGAAAGTACATTGTGTGTGTTATTTTCTTCAAAATAAAATGTGATAATAATGATAACCGTGTTATGAAATGTTAATATCGTTACATCTCTATGATCAGTACAGAACAGCCACGTTTTAAACACTCACCCTGCACCAAGAGGACTCCATGATGTTCTCCCAGAGCAGCCTGTATGACAGGAATTGACAGCAGCACTCTCTCTGGGCACAGCTGCACACTGTGGCCTGCTGACTCCCAGATGTGGAAGAGTCCTCTTTCTGGAGGTCTGGAGGCTGGCTCATCTGCTGGGCTGCAGAGACAAGCATGAAAAGAATAATTCCTGGGACTAAAGACCTCTGACCTCTGTGCTGAGACAAAAATCAGCCGCTCATTGTAGTTCAGTCTATAGAGGCCTGGAATGGGAGCTGTGGGTTTCTGGCCCATTCCCAGTTGGGGACCAACTAGAACGCCTAGATATTCAGAGCTGCTGTCAAAGGCAAAGCTGTATGCTAAATAATGTAGATTTAAAATATTTTGATCTGTTTACGGTCTACCTGGCTGTGTGACACGTGAAATAAAGTATGTAGGTGTTTTGCTTTGCCTTGGAATATTGGAATATCATATCATAGCTGGCACGCATCAATTTGCTGTTGTCTGAATACCAGATTCTTTTAGAGTTATGTGAAAGCAGGTTTAATCAGGGTATGGCACCTGCAAGTTCTGACATGCACCTTTGAACTAAGGCAGTGAATTCCTTCTGCAGAACAAGTGAGCACAACACTGCTCCTAAAAAGTGCTATCACCGTGGTACAGCTTCAACTCATTACAGACGAAAAAAAAGAGCTTCTGGAAATGACACCCAGGACATTTATTTTGTTCATGTAAAATTGAAACACATTACAATCTACCTTTAATCTGTTATCCATTTAAAAGGAAACGGTATAAAATTGGTAAAATTAGAGGAATCAGCAGGCAGACTCACATTTCAGTCATAGCTGGATGCTTTGGTATTCAGCATGTTTCCACTGGTGAGATATTTGTATGGTCTTGTTAAAAGGTTATTTATTTATTTTTTTTGTATATTTACCTGTCCTCTCTCTTCTCCATCAGTTCTGATTCTCACAGGACACTGAAGCCATCATTTAAACATGTTTCCTAGCAGTCTGAAAGAAAAAGAAATATCCCAGCATATTTGATGCGTTTCGCTGGTGATCCGAATCCTCTCCATTTATTTACTAAATATACTGTAAAATAAGCTGACCACTAGTGTGGTTATTAGTACAGTTTGGATGAATAATAACAAAAGTAGAAATAGAACTGGGATCTTCCGAAGTGTCACTAAATGTGATAATTCTGACAAAATAAGTTTCACAATGGCTCCTGCGATACTGACTTCTGTCTGGCAACCACTTCCTCATAATACTGTATATATTATATATCGATAAAAGTCCAGTTAATTTTTTCAATTCCAGTCTAAATCTACTAATCCCTTCCTTATTGGAAATGATGCAAACATGCCATATGCAGCTATTTTCTGTATGGATGTGAGCAATGTATTACTTAATTTTGAATTTGTAGTTAAACTGCTGCTTTGTGGCAATAAGACTAAAAATACTCGTTTTGTCTAAAATACTTCAACGTAGAATAAAAGGAAGTTTTTTTAAGTCAAATGTCAGTCAAATACATAAATACGTATTACAAAATCGAACGAGATGAAAACAATCTGGAATGCTGGAGAAAATGTGCTTTTTGACCACAGATAACATGATAATTCACCTGTTTGTTGTGGTACTTTACATCATTAGCAAGGCCACAACCTCTGTAATCTTAAAATTAAAGCTGTTTAAAATACATACCCTCACATGCAGATGGCAGATTATCGTGTAAACTGCAAAACAGACACGAATAAACCTGTGAAAACACTCAATGCCAACCGCAGCTCTCTTGCCAGGTGTGCATTTTTCACAGTTACTTCCGTTAAATCGAGAATCGCAATCGTAAACTGTCAAGGGAAGGCTAAACTATCCTTTGCTAACGTCACAACTGCTAAATTAGCTATTTAACTTACCAAGTTATTGCGTCGTCGTCCACACTTCTGACGAGTTAAGTGTCTGTGTATCCGGTTAACTATGCGTGACATTCGCGAAGGAAATACTGATCTTTTCCCCAGAACAAATCAGTGCGGATGAAAGAGAAGTTTCTCCAGGCAAGCTTCATGTTGTTGGGGCGGGCAGCTCTCGGATGGTAGCCGGGCAGGGACAAACGTTGTGGCGGCGCCACACCTGTTGAAACAATCATTCGAAGAGGCGCTGTCAAACGTGGAGAGAAAATAACTCTTTAAGCATCAATCACTACTAATTTAGTTTCACGCTTTTTAAAAATAAGTTAATATGGAAAATTCTACATATACAAAAGCCCAACACGCTGGTTAAGTAAAAAAAGAAAATTGGGTGTTTGTTGGTCTCCTGTAGCCGCTTCCTGTTAACACATGGAATATTTAATGATAGAAATCATTAAAAATCATTCAAAGCAAAGCTTTGAAGCTTCCTTTCTTCCAAAATTGTATGCACACTTTATTTAGAAAATATTTTCCATTGCTTTTTGCATTGCATATTTTTAGTATGTTTTGCAATTGTATTTGTATTTTTGTGGAGTGTTACTATGCATAAAAACTCTTGAGTATTGAAATGCTCTGGCATCAGTTGGGTGAGCATTTTCGATTAAAAGAAAAGTACTGGGAAAAACCAACCCTAGTTTACACAAGGAGAAGTAAAAACATAAAATTGATTTGTAATTTTTTGTATTTCCTCTACTACCACAGCTCAAACAGCAAAGGTCTGTGCCCGGCTCAGACAAAGACCCACAAAAGCACCCAAAAACAAAGTATGTTTAAATGTATTCATTTTTGAAATATAGACATATATTTATAGACATCCATCCGTCAAGCACACCCTCAGGTCTCTTTCTTCTCATTTATGTAGCCATGTGTCCACTGGTTTATTCTTTTCCAGTCTAAATTTTCTTGCCTTGTTGTTTTCCGCCCATGTTCGTGATCAGCTCTTGTTTGCAGTTTTAGTGTTTTCTACATAAAACTGTCCAACAGGTTTTGGCTCTGACTTTTATCGCATACACTAAAACGGGGGGATGAAAAAGAAAAGGAGGGTGGAGAGTACAAGATGAAGAAAGTGTAGTATTTTTTTTTCTTTCTTTCTTGGAGCTGAACACTAAACAGTAAAGGATAACAGCTGCAGGCTGTAGCTTCTGGGCTCTCACATGCAGAACATCTTAGTTTCCACTGTTGACAGCACAGTTGTAAAAATTAGGCTTTCAAATCATCGCCAGGCACAGTGAGGCAGTGAGTTCATCGTAAAGAAATGTAAAGGTGATATGCTCTAAACCTTGCAAATAGAATTTTATCAAATGTCTTTTAATATTGAAAGGACCGATGAAATGAATAACAGCTGCGGCAGGTTTACACAATAATCCAACTTTTTTCCATTGTTGTCTTTAATAGACACATGATCCCATCCACACACTCATGTCGTGACCTGGGCAATGTGATTTCTCCCAACCAAACCTCTAATAAACCTCTTCTGCTGCTGGAATCACAGTTTTACAAGACTGTTGCAGCAGTGTGTGTGTGTGCATGCATGAGTGTGTAAAAACCAAAGTAGGTTGCTGCCAGACCACAGAGACACACCACGTCTGAGAGAGTGGTTTGACCACAGCGTCACAAGGAGCAGGTAATTCACAGAGCCCTATCATAACATCTGAAGATCTAGATTTGTGCTTTAGATGCTACCTGCTAAATGTATATTTTTTAATTTACTAATAATGTTTGCATAATGTGCTAATAAGAGAGCTGGGATCTGTATTAATTCCCTTAGCATTATAGCGTAAGACAAAAGGGGAGGGGCTTAATTTTATTATCTGGAACGAGAGAAGCCTTGTGTGTGTGTGTGTGTGTGTGTGTGTGTGTGTGTGTGTGTGTGTGTGTGTGTGTGTGTTTGTGTGTGTGTGTGTGTGTGTGAGTACTGAGTACCAAAATACTCATTCTACTAGCAAAGTGAGGACATTTTGGCTGCTCCCCAGAACTTCAAAGGACTGTTTGAGGGTTAAGACTTGGTTTAAATGTTGAGGTTAGAATCTGGTTAAGGGTTAATTAGGGTTAGAGTAAGGAGCTGGGTAATGCATTATGCCTATGAAAGTCCTCACAATGATAGACGTACAAGTGTGTGTGTGTAAGCAGGCCCATACACAAAATATTGAAAACACATGTTTGGAGCCCGATTAAACATTTTCAGCATAGACTAATTTGGCATGATCAGACACACGCAGCCGTGTTCCTTTAGCTGGAGGAAGTTTGACCGTCTGGAAAAACAGACTCAATGCGAAAAGAACTTTTCACTAGTGATTTCAGCATTTTAAACTGTTTTAATTGTAAAAACAGTAAAGACAATTATAATGATTCATGACCAAACACTGAGTTTTGTATATATGCTCACTGAATTTAGGCATGCAACATATGGGCAAAAGTATGTGTGTGTGTGATAATCCTTGTGTTGAATATGGAATACAGTAATACAAACATAACTCCTCTATATTACAACTCATTGTTTTTGTATTGATTTAGCACAAAGCTGTATTTGATCCTATTGTTTATTGTTGTTTGTAAACGATCATGGCGGCTGAGTGTGTGAAAACCATGTGAAAATCATTACCAGTGCCAGGAACGGATTCTTCGTAATTTACTGGAAACTGTAAGTGAAAGAATTTAGCTGGGACAGGCCCATCACATAACCGTGGAGAGCTTGATCTAACAGATTTATTTACGTTCCTGGTACGCAGTTCCACGTGAAGGCATGTTATTGATGCATCATTAATTTGGCATTGTGTTGCCTCGTTCGCACCACAATGCTAGACTGGTGTTTTCAGATCCAGCCACTTAGCAGAGTGTATTGGGGAAACAGTCTCTGTTTTTAAGGTGTGAAAAACACTGCGGACGTGACGGAAACAGAGTCATAAAAAAAAGCCGATGACCATCTGGCTCAGGTCAAACACCCGCAGAGAGCGATGATCACAGTGTGTGTCTGTGTGTATGTGTGCGCGTGTGTGTGTGTGTCCCCTGCAGTGAAAGGTGATGACTGCAGCTGTGTGTTTGACCTCAAATTGGCAGGGGGCCTCCCCCATCCCGATCCCCTTCCTACCCCGTGTTCGCCTTCTCCTCGCTCTTCTCCTGTTCTCTATCTTTCTCATCATTTTCTTCTCTGTTTTTCCAATTCAATAGATCCGTCTAATATTTAATAAAAAACACACCTTGGAAGAAGCAGGATTTCCTTTATATGACCTACACATGCACAGAATGCAGAAAAAAAAACCCTTGGTGGGGGTGGCCATTATGTCTTCACCTCCTCCATTACTTTGCATCAATTAACACATCAGCTCAAAGGCTCCCCCTCTCTTTCTGTCTCTTTCTCTGTGTGTGTATGCAGGCCGTGTGGGGGAGGGGAAGGAGAGAACTGTTGCGTGACTACTGAGAAAATAAAGCTCGGTAAAGACTTTTGTCATTGTCATTGCATTATTGCAGATATTTCCTAAACTACAGTCATATCTTACAATAGATTAGATTTTACAACATTACCTTGCACCTGAGAATTAATTCTATATGATTTTCTACTTCAGAGTCTTTCAGTTAATTGACAGTTCAGTCTTCAATTACAAAAATAAGTGCAAAAACCACAAGACGGGCTAAAGTATTTTGCTTATAATGACTTTAAAATGTCAATTATTTTCATTAAACACAGAAAAAGAATATACTTAAACCTAAACTAGTGTAATTTATACCAATGGTGTGCTTCTGCTTGTACTTGGCCACATTTTTGCTGACATTTCCATCGACTCTAACTTGAAACTGAGCATTTTTGCGGTGTTCGCTGCACTTTTTTTTTTTAAAAAGTTAAGTCTCTAAGTACTTTCACAAGACCCTCCCTATAGTCTCAAAGTGATCTTGGGTTTCATACTTGCTGGCAGCACATCTCTCTATTAAAGCTATAGGCGGGACTTTAATGTCTTTTTGCAACAGGTCTTGCTGGCCCTTACCTCAATAAGCTAGTTTACATTACGCAAGGAGAAAAACATTCTAATATAAACCTCATCCATTCACACGACCGAGGATTTGGAGACTGTTGGTGATTGAGCTGTGTTTACAGACTGGATAAACCTAATGCATATCTGAACACTCTCACATAAACTTCCTTCATTCCGTTTATCAGAAAGCAGATCATATCTTCATTCTTTAGCTCTGAGCATTCAAGAATTCCAGCAGGACACACCCCTGCATAACTCTCCAGGTTGTCCAGTTTCAGTCCACAGGCTAAAGTTTTGAAACTCTCACAGAAAAAATAGGACAGCAAAGACCTGCACGTCCAGCAGAAGAATATAAGCATCAATGGTAAAATCCACTTTAATTGAACTGGAATTCCAGCTTAATGCTGGCTGGAATTCTCCTTATTAGCAAAAAAAACCAAAACAAAACAAAAAAACCAAAACAAAACAAAAACCTATTCAAACTAAAAATTTATGAGAGGGCTGGCATTTTTTTGAATTTGTGAATCATCACCATCACCCAAGGCCTCATGTTGTTATGCATCAGCAGTATGGAAACAAGCAACAATGTCCAAACAGAGCATGTTTGTAAACGTCCTCTGTGTAATTGTTCATACTAAAGCCGCCATTTGAGTCAAGGCTAAAGAGGCTGGTTATCTTCACAGATTGGAGCATCGACAACATTCTAACTGCATTAGGCTGCTTTGAAGCACCCGCAAAGAGTCTCCAGAGATCGGGGTTGTCATGGGTTGGATGGGGTTGATGATGCGTCACGTGGCCTGACTCAGTCTCACGTTAGCTGCATGCTCGTAAATGTCGGCCATTTGACGGCAACTTGAACTGATTATGGGAAAGCAAATCACCCCAAGTACAACTAAAAGACTTTGACAGGTCTTAAGGTTCGATTACAATAAAACTCTGAACCTCTAAGCTCTCATTATGCTGCCATAGGTTCCACAACATTCCACAAGTAGTACCTGATAATTCAGCTCATCTGCCGGCTCCTCCCTCCTGTCCTGGAAAAACCATCTTTGCACCATTATGGAGAAACTCTGACAAAGTCCAGACAAACAGCAAACATTTGTCTATATGGCAGCAATCAATTCATTTTTATTATACAAAATCCTTTGGCAAGATCTTGTAGGTATACTGGAAGTTCATTTATTAGGAAAAAAAAAACCCACATGCCAAACATATTTGTCAGAGGGTCTGTCAGTCCGGGCTAAAAACCCTCAGCGACTCTGAGAACATACCATCCGATAATGCTACTCTTGGATGATGGACATAATACAAGCGTTATATATAATCTTAACATCAGTATGTGGAGCATTTTACAGTTTCTGGTTGTAGATTCACTGTCAATTTCTAGAGAATGCTCCCTTTATAACACTAAAAAATGAAATGAAATGAAAAGGAAACATTAAGTTGGAAATAACACAAATGAAAAAGCACCAGTCGACTATCCAACCCAAAGTAAAATGTCCTCTGATCTGTGTCAGGGTCACAAATGAGGCGTGACTGACCGGTGTTGCCACGCTCACGTGGACTGCCTGAAAACTACCGTAATACTCTGATTTACTGCATCGATCTGCGGCCGCACACTCTTGTTTTTGACCAAGGGTCAGTTAGTTAGTTAGTTAAAATGTCAGTCAGTGAGCTTCCTGCTGCCTGCCTCCGAACACGCTCTCTGTTGGTCCGAATAAACCGTTCTTTCATCGTTGAGTGTGTGTGCGCATGTGTGTGTGTGTGCATGTGAGACAAGTCTAGTACTGTAGGGCCTCTGTTTTGAACTGACAGACACAAACCAGCTGCCTGAATTCCTCTCCCCGCCCCCTCGCTCGCTCTCTCTCTCTCGCTCTCTGAGGAGTTCCCCTCCCCCAGTCAAACCAGTGCCCCACACATTCTTCTATAATGCTATATATACCGACCCATAACTCAGACACACGTAGGCAGAGAACACTTGTAAAGTATGCAGGAAACAGCAGAGAATCACAGTAGCTTTCCGATGCTGGGGCTTTTATTGTTGTGGTCTTTTGAAGCTCAAGTCCTCAACCCCCGACCCTCATCTGTATGTGTTGCCATGCATCCTTTACTCTGATGCAACCCACTTCCCATCAGCCTACCCAACCAATCGGACCCCCTTTCCAAACTATGTTTCAACATGCTGCATCTCTGTCTATTTCTATACGCTTCAGTTGCCATGACTACACAATTCCATGGGTGCTCCTCTCACCTTGATAGAACAGGGTTTGAGTTTTAGGTTGGGGGGTTCAGGGTCTATTTTGGGATTAAACTCCACAACAACTGATATTCAGGCTGTGAACACATTGCAGACATTTCGTCACCTTCAGAGCTGCGTTTAGCTGATAAACGATCTGCTTTGCTTCGCAAGCTGGCTGCTAAGTTTGTCTTCCTGCTGATTAGTTCAGGGCATCCAGGCCCCCGACTGTTGGGTTTAGCTTCAACCAAAAATGCGTGAACACAAACTGACGCAGTGTATTAAATTTTCAAACTCGCTCCTCTAAAACACTTAATGCCGGTTAGACCAACTTGGTCAGCCAACATGTCCTGCAACGCTTCCTCAGATTTGAGAAGCTTCTCAGACCAAACAAAAAAAATCTTATGTTTTCCCACCTCTGCTCCACATCCAAATAGTTGTTCAGGATTGGATTTCACATGCTAGCTCAAATACTTTGCATGGTGGTCAAGCTCTAACCAAGCGAGCGCTGTCCAGACCATCAAAGCATTCTCTGTTTTGTTAATTTCGCTTTGATTTACAGTAAATCTGTTGGCTGTTTCTGCTGATTTTTTTCAAGCAAATGTCCACCTGCAGCAGACCGAAGTCAAAGCAAACAGTGGCAGACTGTCTACCGAGAGCTGCTGGACCGCAGCAGCCGCTATCTACATAAATACACACTCACACACAAACTGACATGATGAAATGTGCCCAGTTGACCTGCTGCGACTGCTACCTACTGTGTCTGGATCCAGAGGGGGGCTGAAGAAGAGCCCTGCTGGTGCTGCTGTGGATGCGACGGGGGACTGGTTGTGGGGTTACAATCAGTCTATCTTTATCTGTCAACTTTCAATTTTCAATTTTTCTGACCTACAACTGAACTTTTCAGGAAATTAGGCAATTGGGCGCTGGTGGGGATGACGTGAAAATGATCTCATTGATGATCTCATCAACAACTGATCAATCTTTCGGTGCCTTTTTGGCACTTTTAGCCAAGTTTCTTTGAGATGAATGTATATTTTTTTCATATCTTATCTCCATTTAGCTGAGAAAAATGAGAATGTTTTGCATGCTCCCTTATTGGATTCTAGGTGACCAAAAAGAAAAAAAAAGAAAAAAAACTATTAAAACAATCCACCCCACCCAATAATTTACTATTGCTTTCACGAGCAGCACTCAACATTGTCTGCTATCAGCATCTGCAGGCTGAGATTACGATTTGCTTGGTGTTCTCCTGGGAAATTACAACACTAACAGCACTGATAATTTTGATATACTGAGTCTTTAATTAATACTATACAGCTGTCCATCAGCTGTGCACCCAGGCGTGCATGCTAACCAGGGAAAGAGATCCTGAAGCTGGAGACTATAGTCAGGATATATGACTTATCCCTCAGAGTGATAAAAATCCCAGCTGGAGAACTTGTATGTGTGTCATTCAGTTTATTCATGGAGCAATCATTTCTTTTCATTTCTGGAGACAGAGGTCAGAAGTTACATCCGCGTGTGTCTCCGAATAACAGCGCCAGGAGTTCATTTATGCACATAAAAACTGCTTCTTCTATGAGCTCATGCGGACGAGGAAAACTGTTGAGTGTAGCGTGAAACAAATGTTCAGCAGCTGGATTCACGTCGAAGTCTTGAGTGGTGGGCGACACCCTGGTCACGGCGCAGACAAATGTACAACGATGGCCATTTTACTGTGAAAATCAGGATTTTAAAAGAGCTATTCTGAAACTAAAATAAAAAAGGGAAACTCTGTAAAATGCTTGACTGTTTTAATGTGTCATTAAAGTTGTTCCGATAACCATGTCACATGATAAAATCTATCGAGAATCCTCTATTTCCTCAGTTATGTAGTAAAAGCACGATTCTTTTAATGGTGTCCAGGTTTAATAACATGTGGTTACTGATGTCATTTAAACCAAGTTTAAACAAAGTTTGCATGCTGTTTAACTGTGAGGTGTCTTTCTTCTTCGATGGTGCTTCAAGGATTTGCTTGTTGATAGAATTAAGTTTAAAACAAACTGTGATTTTATTTTGACATTTGGACTTTAAGAACCTGATTACATAAGAAGACATATGTTAGTGGCTCTGTTGCAGCCTTTTTAATCTTATTGTGTTTAGATGCAGCAAAAACACTGCCTTAGGGGATTAGGAATAACTGTTTGCCCAGCGAGTCTTTAAATTAGGGAGAATCCTGATTAGAATACTAAACTTTGAAAACTTCTAGAAGTGACACGTCCTCTTTGCTTCAGCTTCTTTTACTCAGTTCTCCCTCTGCCCTCTTTGACCTTCTCTCCTTTTCCTGTCCCTTCCCCCACACCACCCTGCCCCCACCATCTTTTATCCAGAAACACACCAAATGCAGGCAAGGCCACCAGGCAACTTCCACACCTCCCACTCTCTTGTTGCATGTGGGCAGAATGATCAGGCTTTCACACCAAATTACTGCCTCTCCCTGTTGTTGTTTATTCCCACAATGATCAGGAGGTGCATATATAGTTGCACTGAAGCAGTACACAGCAACAGGTTGTTGTGGTAGTTGCTAAATATTGGTTCATGGTGTCCTCACTCTGCTGTGGCATGTTTACCTTTAGTGAGCAACTGAGAATTTGGGAGGAGGAAACTTCCTGCAACTTTTATAAATGACCAAATGCACAAGGCCGTGACAGATTAACCATCTTAAACAGGAAATTCCACTTAAGTGGTCCAGCCTTCACGTTCGGGAGATTTTCAAATAAATTTGCCTATTAGGTCGGACAATTTCTTTACCTTTTTTTTTTTTAAAGGGGGGGACAAATGCTAAGCTTGAGAGCCAAATGTGTTTACCGTGGTAAACACCGACAGCTTTTTTATTCACTACACATGCAAAAATTAAGTTACTGAGTACGGAAAACCGATGCGAGAAATTCGTTTTTCGACATTTGTTTCGTTTTTATGACGTGCTACATTTTAAATGCTCCAGAAAAACACAGCTATACGCGAAACTGTTTTGAAAATCTTGTCAGAATATGATTATTGTTTATAAACTCCCTAGTGTAATTATTGCAACAGATTTTCCTTCCATAAAAGCTAAAAGCCAATCAAGATATAATCCTTTAGGAAAACAAATGCTTGGATTGGCTGAGACGCGTCATCGGTTTCAAGGCGGCCCGCGTTCTGTTGTGGGGTCCTTTGAATCGGCGGGGTGCCTGAAAACCGGTGGAATCTGTGCGGAGCGAGGAGAACGAGCCTGTGGACTCTCAACCGCTCCGCGCACGACGCAGCGTTCCCAGCTAAAGTCTCGGCGAAATCGGTGCTATTGTGGAACATTTGTTGTAGCGTCAACTGTTTTTCGTCGCGCACTCGGTTGTCAGACCGCCCGGAATAATTTTCATCCGGATGACTTCATGAAAATGGGACTTCTAGCGTGATTTCAGTCGGACTGCGAGTGAGAGTGGACTGCTTGGAGTCACTTACAAAGACCATCAAGAAGTCATGACTCGTCGGACGTTCCGTTTGGATTTATCGGCTTAAAATACGAGGAAAAGTCCGCCGCATCGCTCTCGACTCGAAACACTCGGCCATTTCGCCAGGTGTTGTGACATTTGACGCAGATTTCTTCTGCTTTTCGGTGGTTTTCAAGTCGCCCTACTTGGATCAAAGTTTTTCCTCCCTTCCCCCTCCTCCACAACTATGGCGGCGGCCAGGTCCACCACTGGCTCTATGTTGCTGCAGATCATGTGGCTGCTCTGCGGGCTCTTTTCCTACGTGTCTGCTCAGCATTACAACAGTGAAAGTGGAATATCCGTCCCGGAACACGGGTTTTGTCAGCAGATTTCCATACCGCTGTGCACCGACATCGCCTACAACCAGACCATTATGCCCAATCTCCTGGGCCACACGAACCAGGAAGACGCTGGACTGGAGGTGCACCAGTTTTACCCCCTCGTTAAGGTCCAGTGCTCTGCGGATCTAAAGTTCTTTCTTTGCTCAATGTACGCTCCCGTGTGCACGGTGCTGGAGCAGGCCATCCCCCCATGCCGGTCATTGTGTGAGCGTGCCAGGCAGGGATGCGAAGCTCTGATGAATAAATTTGGTTTTCAGTGGCCGGAGCGGCTCCGCTGTGAGGCCTTCCCAGTCCACGGTGCCGGGGAGATCTGCGTCGGCCAGAACACATCCGAGCCGAACGGTCCGGCATCCTCGTCGTCCCCCTATGCACCGGACCCCGTGACCCTCCCCCCACATTTACCGCGACCCAACCAAGGCCCGCCGCACCACAACCAGTTACACCAGTTTTCCTGTCCCCTGCAACTGGAAGTTCCTTCCTACATGGGTTATCGATTCATGGGGGTCAAAGACTGCGGTGCCCCGTGCGAGCCGGCCAAACCGACCGGAATCATGTATTTCCGAGAGGACGAGGTAAAATTCGGGCGGCTGTGGGTTGGAATCTGGTCTATCCTGTGCTGCGTGAGCACCTTGTTCACTGTGCTGACGTATTTAGTGGACATGAGGCGGTTCAGATACCCTGAGAGGCCCATTATCTTCCTATCGGGGTGCTATTTCATGGTGGCGGTAGCCTACGCAGCCGGATTTTTCCTGGAGGACAAAGTGGTCTGTGTGGATAAATTCAAAGAGGAAGGCTACAGGACTGTGGCTCAGGGGACGAAGAAGGAGGGCTGCACCATCCTCTTCATGGTATTGTACTTCTTTGGAATGGCCAGCTCCATCTGGTGGGTGATTTTGTCCTTGACTTGGTTCCTCTCTGCCGGAATGAAATGGGGTCATGAAGCCATAGAAGCCAACTCCCAGTACTTCCACCTGGCCGCGTGGGCCGTCCCCGCCATTAAAACCATCACCATCCTCGCCATGGGTCAGGTGGAGGGCGACGTCCTGACCGGCGTGTGTTTTGTGGGCATTTTCAACGTGGACTCCCTCCGCGGCTTTGTCCTGGCTCCTCTTTTCGTCTACCTGTTCATCGGGACGTCCTTCCTCCTGGCTGGCTTTGTGTCCCTCTTCAGGATCCGCACCATCATGAAGCACGACGGCACCAAGACGGAGAAGCTGGAGAAGCTGATGGTGCGGATCGGCGTGTTCAGCGTGCTGTACACGGTGCCCGCTACCATAGTGATCGCCTGTTACTTCTACGAGCAGGCCTTCAGGGAGCACTGGGAGCGCACCTGGCACATGCAGATCTGCAAGCGCTTCGCCATACCATGTCCCACCCACAACTTCGCCCCCATGACGCCGGACTTCACAGTGTTCATGATCAAATACCTCATGACCATGATAGTCGGGATCACCTCCGGTTTCTGGGTCTGGTCTGGGAAAACCCTGCAGTCATGGCGGAGGTTTTACAAGCACCTCAGTTACGGCAACCATGGAGAGACGACGGTGTGAAGCTGAGAGAGCAGGAGCGCAGCCTGTCACACCATCTACATGAGGTCAAAGAGCTTTTTTTTTTTTTTTTCTAATAGTGTTTTTGGGCACGTTTTGATTGTTTCCCCCCCTGGACTGTTACCTGATCAAGCCATCGGTCATTGAAACTCTACAAACTGGACTCATTTTTTCACACACACACACGTTTCCACCCTACTTTTTTCTCTTTTTTGCACACACTCCTTTGGATTTGCTTGTGGTCTCACCGGCTGCTGGACTGGAAAGCCAGACTGGGGAAAACTTTCGTTTAATATGAAATCCCTTGCATATTGATTTGTATCCATTTAACGTTATCGTTTGAATGTACTGTCTGCCTATGGTGATGAGACTTTTGCGGTGCAAGCCGCCACCCCTTAGATGACTGATAGGTCAAGCAGCGCGGCCGTCTGTCCGCCGCAACAACAAAGTTAGAGATTCACTTCTTACAGCAGCCTTTCTGACTGATTTCGTGGACTACTCGTGCAAATTTGAGATTGCTCTGCTTTTAGCTGAAGACTGAATTCAAATGGTTTAATACTCGTGTCTGATGTTGCAGAGCACAATCTCAGTTTTTTATTCTTATCTGAGGAACAGCGCAACTCCTGACTCCATGTGACGCGCAGAGCGGGGCCGCCCAGAAACGAGGAGAACCTACCCGATTTCTGTTTTTTGTTTGTGTTCTTTGGTATTGAATGTTCACTCCGAAGGTGAATGAAGTTATGTAACGGTTTGCACAGTTACCACAAAGGTTTATGGCGTTAAAAAAAAAAAATGACTGATTCTCTGCAGAGCGATCAACATTGGAAGGGACCACACACACGGGGTTCCTCTGCTCTTTGCATCTAAGATAGACCAGTTCATTGTTTGTCTCTCAGTGTGTGGTCTCTTAACCGCTGGATCCCCACCCTTAAGCTTTTAAGACACCCAAAGCACCATTTCAAGGATCCAGATTTAATCTTCACACAGTGGAAATGGTTGTGTTGGATTTTTAAATATTTTATCTGGGATGAGGATGACTGTAAACGGTCGTGCCTGTGACTAAAACTGCCTTACATTGATGTTTGGTCCTCACCAGCAGAGTAAACAGGTCTTTTTTTTATCGTAGTGTGCAGGCTGCCCGATTTTCTGAAATGTAGGAAATGTCCCGGCAGAGGTCAAAGGTCCTGAGCCTGTGGGAATATTTTTGTATTTTTGAGAGTGGAAGCAGACTGTGCAATGAGACGCGTCGGGATAAAATCACTCAAGTTGTTTCAGTGAAATGATACTTGCCAAGTAAGCAGTTTTTAGATATTTGAAAATGCAACGGAAATTTGTTCTTCCAACATTCAGGCTTTTATTAAGATTTTAGCCAACAGTGACACCCGCTTCGAGTAGGAAAGAAGCTTCCTGTTGGGGGAAAAAAAACACGATAATTATCAAAAGCAATAATATTCACAGCAGTGATTTTTAGTCTGATTGGTAATTCAGTTTTTTATGCCAGATCTTAAAACAGAGGTGTGTTTTTCTATATGAACCCTGACATTAAGGCGTCCTGATGGAGACGGCTGTTGTGTTATTTTTTTGCCATGTAACGTGCATGTTCTCTATGTAAAACGAACAGGAAAAAAGGTGTAGACCTGGCATTCTGGTTCTTTTTTAATCTACAAACTTGTCTTCAATCAACACTAATACTAGAAACACGTGTACCAGCCTGTTGTATTCATGTCAACGCAGTTTGTATATATAAAAAAAAAAAAAAATCACATTTTCCATGTGAATGTACTCCATACCTCAAGAAAGATGAAAGAAAGATTACACAAGTCATCTCTTGTCAGTCATGTTTGTTGTTTATTCCTTACTGGGAGATAATTGTGTAATTGTATTAAGGCAATTGAGAAGGAATTTTAGTACGTGGGGCTGTGTTTTCCATTGCAACATATGCAACCTATCAAGTAATAATTAGTCTGATTTTGAAAGGCATATTGTATTTATGGGGGTACTCATTTTTTTGTCTTTTATACTTTTTGTTTAAACAAACCTGTTGTTACGTGTACAGTTTGAATAAAAGCGATACAGTTTGTAACTTGGATTTTCTTCCTCTTTCACAGGTGATATTGCATGTTTTTTTTTCTGCAGTAAATCCTCGACTGGAAAATCACAATTGAAAAATTAAGTTCTGGATTGTTTTTACTGACACCAGTAACACAGTAACGGGGTGGAGTGGTAAATCTGAACCCTTTAGCATGCTGGAATAATGCAGTAGCAGTCTGAACAATGACTAACCAGTCAGCAATTGACACATGATGCTTCAGACAGCAGATCCTGTGTCCTGCAGTGCTGTGCAGACCTACATATTTAGAATGATTTTGTTGTTACTCAACGCAGCGCTGTTTGCTGCATTAGCATATTAAAAAAATGGGTTCAGGTTGGTACATAAACTCCATCTTTCTTTACAGCAGTTATAAAAATATTAAAAGTTAACCATGGCTACTAAGACTTTATTTTTCTACATTCTACAAGGGTTCCAGATCATTTTTTGGAAACTTGTTAATGCAGACCATGTTGTCCTGAGATCCCTGATATGAGTCATTTTTATCTCACTATGTTTGAACTGAATGGAGCACTCAGATGAAGAACTCCGGAGCTCTTTTTGTTCTTGCCATAATTCTGCTTCCTGGTAATAGTTCTGCAGTTTTACATTCTGCCTTTATCATAACAACCTTTCTTGATGACTGACTCTTCCTGTTCAAAGCTGACAAGTGCTACCACATAGGTTTCTAGGTGCTATAACTCACTGATGATATAAAGAAATAGAGGTGAAAAGATGATTTTCATACTGAATCATGTCGATTTCCAGTATAATACCGTACTGTATTTTGAGATTTCAGGCAGCCTGTTCTCCAACGTCACCATCAGCAGAGGTTCAGTCTTTTTAAAAATGTCTACCCAGGCAGAGGCATCTGCTAAGACACAATTTGACAACAACAAAAAATTGAATTTAAAAATATAAAAAAATAAATGTTTTTTTAAATCCAGAGCCTGTATATTTGATTCTTATTTTAATTTTTCTTATGTTTAAACATCGTCACAGCACGGCGACATATTGTGCAATTTTTTTAAACACACAGCGCCCCCTGCTGGAACAAGCCAAGAAAGCGCGGATGCTTGACAGAAAACGGTTTTAGAGGATTAATTTGTTTTCGCGATTTGTGCAGGTAAACACACAAGCTCTGAAAACACAAAGAGCTTAAAAAAAACCCCTGCAAATTCGTGGAGGCAAAGGTTTCCAGCTATTTTATCAATGCTTGATTAAAGTCAGGAGTTACTTCGCTGGTGTGAACAGTGAAAGTGAAAATCTTTTTCAATACAAATCAGCCTTGCCTTTAACGTCCAAAAAAAAAAAAAAAAAAAAAAAAAAAATTCACTACATTCACTTAATTACGATTGTTCTGTCTTGGTTGGGTTTGACTGACATCTTGTGGCCAAAGTGAGTAATACATGCATCATTCGTGCATTTACTTAAAACTTTAAAACTTTTTCGGCTATTTTGTTGATGATGAGTATTGTTAAAGAAAGGCCATTGCAATAGATAGATTCAATTAATGCTAAATAAATCCAACATACATAAATAACCAGAAAATCCAACAATGTTGCAAATAATAGTGACATTTTCCTTAGCCCTTAGCCGTCCCCGGCTTTACGTGTGTTTTCCTGTAAGGCCTTCAGATAAACAGCCAAAATCTTCAGGTAAGATATTAAAATCACACCAAAGGGAACACATGCAGTCAAAAATACCAAATTGGCTCAGTTAATTAAACTGAACAAGCTAGTTGGATTATTCTGTAATAGTCACAGAACACTTTGTTAATTTCCACAAAGGTCCAGATGGATAACAAAAGAGAATAAAACAAACTAAAAAAAAAAAAAAAATGAGTAGCCCCAGACAGCTAAAATGATCTTGCACACTGTCGCTGTGATAATGATGAGCATGTATTGCTGCCATGTTGGTTGCCTTTGTGATGTCTGTTGTGATGTCTGTCACAGAAGACTCATGGCTGCGCTGCAACACTGGCACTGAGACGCGGCCATGACACTCAATAAAGGTCATGAGTGTCGAACAGTCCAGCCTTTAATCAGTGTGGTGTTTCATCATCAGGCACACTATATTTCATTTTTTTTGTCCCAGAAATCAGAAATAAAAAAATCAACTTCTGCTGCAGGAGCTAAACATTTATTTGTTATTGAGCAGAAATTCACACGACTGTCTTGCATTTTGCAAGCTAAAACCGTACATGAAAGGGGTGATCATTGGTTGAACAATGAGGAGATAAACAGAGAAAATAACATTTAATTTAACAGGCATAAATGTGACATCAATCCTGGCATCCACAATGTTAAAAATGCAGCCACAAACAGGTTTGACACTGAGACGATCTGAGGTGTGACGGTGGAGACGGCTTTCTGTGTGTTTTCCGTTTGAGGCCTTCAGACAAACAGTCAAAATCTTTGAATAGGAAAATAAAAATCGAATAAATGGAACAAACAAGGTCAAAAAAATGCTAAAACCAGGTCTGATATTTGCCCAATTAATGAAACTGAACAAGCTAGTCGGATTATTCTGTAATAGTCACAGAACACTGTGTTGATGACGTTTCACGTCAGTCCAGCTGGATGACAAATGAGAATAAAAACCAAGAAATTAATAAATGAGAATTCCACACAGTTGTAAATGGTCTTGCATTTCTCCCGTTCATGATGAGACTGTATTAGTAAAGTGATGGTAGATAGCAACGTATCGGTCGAGGCCATGGCTGCTAAACTGCAAACTCAACTGATGCAGATGTGTAAATATAAGACATCTGCAGGAACAGAACGGCACCAGACTCTGCAGGAGTGTCTGGAAGCATTTGAGACAACATAAGAGGATACAACGATGTGCTGCTACTTATTTCATTCACAAACAGGCATACAGTAACATGTACATGGGCTCATGGCCGCTTGTCCATGTAAATAATGAGGATTAAACCGAATTGATCGCCCAAATAGACATTGAAACCAGAGCAGCATTATGCTGAAATACAGGATATTTAAACTTCCAACATCACCGTAGGCTACACAAAATACACAGTCTCACTCCTTTTTGTTCTCCATCCTTCACTCTGGTGTGTGTGTGTGCACATGTGTGTTCTCAAACTCAGAGTTTCCTTATAGCCAAAACCTACATCCACGATTACATCTGCAATAAAGCTTCCTTAGAATAATTCAGGTGCTTTCCTCCCGTTCGCGCACTTTCATATTTGTCAAAGCATAATTTCAACATACAACTTAACAAAGATTTGAATTACTCAGTGACAAAGCATCTGTAGCAATAAACATCGTGGTGTGTTCTCAGTGTGAAGCTCTCAACTGAGCCTGACGAAAGCCTCCACTGAATATATACACGCTGATGTGGGCTGGACAGCAACGCAGTCATGTCTCCAGGCAGACTGAGGTAAAGTTCAAACATGGATCTGGGGAAAGCAGTGTTTCTTCATCTTATGTGTGTTTTTGTCCTTTCCTGTCTATCTCTTACTTTATAGTCCCATCTTCTCCTCTCTTTGGCCAGCCAGTTATAAGCAGGAGGACCCTGACGGCCTGGGTCCCATTGAGGTTTTTTGTGCCACTGTTGTTGGTCGGGGTTTCTGAAAGCACATAGAGACAAAGTCTTGACAATCTTGCATCAAGATATATGACGCAGAATAGGATTAAACGAGCCTTGATCTCCAAGATGACTCTTTGTTTAAATCACCTCTGAGCATGGCTGAGACGGTGTTGCTTCAAGATCAGAAGAAGAAGGACATGGAGGGAGAAATCTGTGTGGTCAACACTCAAGAAGAAGCCATGAGCTCACCTGGTCCTTGGGAAGAAGGGGGATAGCTCCGGAGAAGTTCGGATGCTCACATGAACTCGCAACAGCTGTGAAGTGAGACCGCATTCAGACCCACTCTGTCACACTTTGGAGTATTGGATCAGTTATGATACAACCCCATAATATTAGCTTCAGTTGAAATATCACCCGGCCATACCTACAAAGTCCTTCATTTGCTGTCCTTAATCACCACACTGTCTGCCATGTTGGTTGCCTTTCGCTCCCACTTGGACAGAATTGTGATGTCTGTCACAGAAGACTCATGGCTGCGCTGCAACACTGGCACTGAGACGCAGGCCATGACACTCAATAAAGGCCATGAGTGTTGAACAATCCAGCCCTTTAATCAGTGGTGTTTCACCATCTGTGGCATACTCTTATATTCTTTTTGGCCCAGAAAATCAGAAATAATAAATCAACTTCAGTTGCAGGAGCGAAACTTTTATTTGTTATTGAGCAGAAATCTTTTACACCCACTGTCTTATCTTTGGGTAAGCTAAACCATACATGAAAGGGGTACACGGTTGAAACATGAGGAGATAAACAGAGAAAATAACGTTTAATTCTACATAAATGTGACATCAATCCTGGCATCCACAATGTTAAAAATGCAGCCACCAAACAGGTTTGACACTGAGACGATCTGGAGGTGTGACGGAGACGGCTTTCTGTGTGCTTTCAAGGAGGCCTTCAGACAAACAGAGCCAAATCTTTGAATAGGAAAATAAAATCAGACTAAACGGAACAAACATATCAAATGCAAAAACAAGTCTGATATTTGCTCAATTAATGAAACTGAACAAGCTAGTCGGATTATTCTGTAATAGTCACAGAACACTTTGTCGATGACGTTTCCACAGAAGTCCAGCTGGATGAGAAATAAGAGTAAAATACAAAAATTAATAAATGAGTAGCCCCACACAGCTAAAATGATCTTGCACACTCTCCCCGTGTTCATGATGAGACTGTATTGTAAAGGATGGCAGATAGCAACGTACCTGTCGTAGGCCATGGCTGGCAAACTGCAACCAACTGGATGCAGATGTGTAAATATAAGACATCTGCAGGAAACAGAACGGCACCGAGACTCTGTGAGTGTCTGGAAGCATTTGAGACAACATAAGAGGATACAACGATGTGCTGCCACTTATTTCATTCACAAACAGGTTACACAGTAACATGTACATGGGCCATGCACGCTTGTCCATGTAAATAATGAGGATTAAAACCGAATTGATCCCAAAATAGACACAAACCAGGAGCAGCATTATGCTGAAATATGATATTTAAACTCTCCAACATCACCGTAGGCTGGTAAGCACAAATACACAGTCTCACCTTTTGTTCTCCATCCTCTACTCTGGTGTGTGTCACATGAAATCCTCAAAGCTAGCAGCACATCTAGTTCAGCAATGATAAATCTGAACAAAACCTCAGTCCAGAATAATACCTCCAATAAAGCTTCCTTAGAAATGGTTCCTCCCACCTACATCCTTTCAATAAACAACAGATACGATGTTGTTTATAATGTAAAACAAAAATTTGGGATTCAGAGGGTAGGAAGCATTCCCAGCACACATCAGGAACGAGCGCTCTCCATGTGACGCTCTCAGCTGGGCATCAACAAAGCGTCCACTGAAGTTATACTCTAACCAGGGCTGACTTGTTCCCAGACACAATTGCATATTCAACAGGGTAACTGGGAATTAAACAGAGATTAGATACGTGATCTGAATTGAATTGAATTGAAGAATTGAATTGAGGGTTTATTTTCAGACAATTTCTGTGACATTTCTTTCAGAAGCAAGGAAGCAAAACCCAAACAAATCTAACCCTAACCCTAACCCCCTAACCCTAACACTAACAAATCTAACCCTAACCCTAACAAATCTAACCCTCACCCTAACCCTAAACAAGTCTGAAAAAAGGAATAGGCAGAAGCCTGAGCTTATGACGCCTACCGCTCATACCAAACAACATAAAGAGCTGCTACATTCACAATGTACACAGTATGAAAACATGATTTAGTGTTCTATTTCACTGTATACTGTCATAATTTTCTTTTTATACAACCTTCTGAAGTGACTCAACATTCTACAGTCTTTGATATATTGGTCCAAATTGTTCCACACATTTACTCCAACAACTGAAATGCAGTGCTGTTTTACGTTTGTTCTGACACACAGTTTTTTGAATACATCATGTCTTCTGAGATTATATGAACTATACAAGAACTATACAAAATGTATGTTTTTTCATTCAAGCATTCTTTTACTTTTGATATAATTGATAATGATTTACATAATTTTGTCTTTATGAATTGTATGTGACTTTTCCAATTTAGCTTATTATGGATTATTATTCTAGGAATTTAATTCTAATTTATTTGTTCAATCTCTGTATCTTGAATAATTAAATTTCTGTCTGCATTTATTTGATTTCATTTGTAAACACTACAAATTTAGTTTTCCAAACTGGAATGTTGAGTCAAACCAGCTTTTTAGTAATTTTAGTTCTTTTCTACCTCATCACTAATGTTTCTAAATCATTGCCACACTAACTATATTTGTATCATCTGGAAATAATATAAAATGCAAAGGTTTTGAGACCAAACATATATCATTTACATAAAGTTGACAAAGCAGAGGGCTCAACACTGACCCTGGAGAGACCACAGGTCACTGCTTGTGCTCTGAATCACATCCATTTATGTGACATATTGTGATCTGTTTTCTATATAACTTTTATCCAAGAGAAAGTTACACCTCTGATTCCATATTTGGAAACCTTTTATTGCCACAATCATTTCTCCAAGCAATTATATGGATTGTTTTGAATGGAACTTCTGTATAGACAGGTCTGAGTCTTTCCAATGTCCAATCAACTGAATTTACTCCAGGTGGACTCCAATCAAGATGTAGAAACATTAAAGAAACGATCAAGAGATTGCTTCATGAGGACTGAATTTATTTTGTGTTGTTTTTAATTATTTTTTAGCATAAGGCTGCAAAGTAGGGCGGACGCAGCAGTGCTTAGCACTGTAGCCTCACAGCAAGAAGGTTTGGGGTTCGAATCTCGGCTCTGGCCTTTCTATGTGGAGTTTGCATGTTCTCCCTGTCCATGCATAGGTTTTCAGACCAAAGACATGCTTGTTAGGTGAATTGATCAGTCTAAATTGGCCACAGGTGTGAGTGTGTGACTGGTTGTCTGTCTTTGTGTTAGCCCTGCCATAGGCTGGCGACATGTCTAGGATGTACCCTGCCTCTCGCCCCTTGACAGCTGGGATAGGCTCCAGCAGACCTCTGCGACCCAAGTGTGGATAAAGCAGGTGAGAAAATGATGATGGATGGATGGATGGCTGCAAAAAGTACAGGAAGGAGTTTTCTCCCAGCGCCTTTGGGTGAGGTGGGCACAGCTCTGGGTGAGTCGCCAGCTCATCGCGAGGCCAACACAGAACGGCAAACATCCTGTCACACTCACATTCACACCCAAGGACAATTTAGATTAGTCAAGTCACCTGTGGGAGGAAGCCAGAGTAGACGGTGAGAGTTTCACGTGACACAGGAATAAATTCCACACAGACAGGTCACTGGTCCTGAATGTTTAGAACCCTGCTGTGAGGTGACAGTGTTAACTCTCTGCATTACTACAGACTCCTGAGTCGTTTCTGTGCTCCTATTTCTTTAATAAACAGACATAAGCAAAAAAATATTGTTGCCACGTGAAAATTATTTGTGACTATGCAGAATTTAATATGATTTTATGTTTGAAAATTAAACCATACAAGAATGTAGTGATCATTGCTGATAATTATAGATATATAGATGAATAATACATTTGTGTAAAATAAATAAGTAATATATAATATGTATAATAATAAGTTTGTGTGTGCACAGGTGTTCCTTAAACTCAGAGGTTCCTTATAGCCAAGACCTGCATCCATGATTACATCTGCAATAACGCTCTTCTAGAATAATTCAGGTGCTTTCCTCCTGTTCATGCAGACTTTCATTTTTGTCAAGTATAATTTCAAACATACATTAAAGAAGATTTGAATTCACAAACTGACAAAGCATCCAGACCGAGGTAAAGTTCAACATGTGGATCTTGTACCAAGATGATATATGAAGTTGAATAGATTAGTAAACCTAGAGTCTTGATCTCCCTCAGATGACTCTGTTTAAATCCACCCTGACTATGGCTAAGACGGTGTTGTTTCCAAGATCAGAAGAAGAAGGACATGAGGAAATCTTATCATTCACAATTTATATTTCATTTTTTTTGGCCCAGAAAATCAGAAATAATTAATCAACTTCAGCTGCAGGAGCGAAACATTTATTTGTTATTGAGCAGAAATCTTTTGCACGACTGTCTTATCTTGGGCAAGCTAAAACCATACATGAAAGGTGATCATCGTTGAAAATGAGGACATAAACAGAAAAAATAACGAGTAATTTAAAGGGCATAAATGTACATCAATCCTGGCATCCACAAAGTTAAAAGGCAGCCAACAAATAGGTTTGACACTCGAGACGATCTGAGGTGTGACGTGGGAGACGGCTTTCTGTGTGTTTTTCTTTGAGGCCTTCAGACAAACAGCCAAAATCTTTGAATAGGAAAATAAAATCAGACTAAACGGAATAAACATGGTCAAAATCCAAAAAGCCCGATATTTTCTCATTAATGAAACTGAACAAGCTAGTCGGATTATTCTGTAATAGTCACAGAACACTGTGTTGATGACGTTTCCACAAAGGTCCAGCTGGATGACAAAATGAGAATAAAAACCAAAATTAATAAATGAGTAGCCCACAGCTAAAATGATCTTGCACACTCTCCTCCCGCGGTTCATGATGAGACTGGTATTGTAAAGGATGGCAGATGGTTAACGTACCTGTCGTGGCCATGAAGCCAGCAAACTGCAAAACCCAACTGATGCAGATGTAAATATAAGACATCTGCAGGAAATGAATGGCACTGAGATTCCTCTGTGAGTGTCTGGAAGCATTTGAGACAACATAAGAGGATACAACGATGTGCTGCCACTTATTTCCTTATTCACAAACAGGTTGAATACAGTAACATGTACATGGCTCATGCAGCCGCTTGTCCATGTAAATAATGAGTGATTAAAACCGAATTGATCGCCCAAATAGACACAAACCAGAGCAGCATTATGCTGAAATACAGATATTTAAACTCTCCAACATCACCGTAGGCTGCAAGCACAAAATACACAGTCTCACTTTTGTTCTCCATCCTTCACTCTGGTGTGTGTGTGTGTGTGTGTGTGTGTGTGTGTGTTCCCAAAGTCAGAGTTTCCTTATATTAAAACTCACATCCACGCATTATATCTGCAATAAAGCCTTTAGAATAATTCAGGTGCTTTTCCTCCTGTTCAGCATACTTACTTTTTGTCAAAGTATACCAACATACAACACACAACAAAGATTTGAATTACCAGTGACAAAAGCATCTGCAGCACAAACATCAGGTGTGTTCTCATGTGAAGCTCTCAACTGAGCCTGACGAAAGCCTCCACTGAATATATACACGCTGATGTGGGCTGGACAGTGACGTGGTCATGTCTCCAGACAGACTGAGGTAAAGTTCAACATATGGATCTGGGGAAGAGGTTTCTTCATCTTATGTGTGTTTTTGTCCTTTCCCGTCTATCCCCTTTTACTTATAGTCCCATCTTCTCCTCTTTTGGCCAGCCAACTATAAGCAGGAGGACCCCTGACGAGCCTGGTCCTGCATTGAGGTTTTTTGTGCCACTGTTGCTTGGTCGGGGGGTTTCTGAAAAGCACATAGAGACAGTCTTGACAATCTTGCATCAAGATGCTATATGACGCAGAATAGGATTAAAACGAGAGTCTTGATCTTCTCAGATGATTTTTGTTTGAACCAATTCTGAGCATGGCTGAGACGGTAAGCGTTCAAGATCAGAAGAAGAATAACATGGAGGGAGAATTCAGTGTGGTCAACACTCAAGAAGGAAGTCATTTATGCCCACCTGGTCCTGGGAAGAAGGGGGATAGCCCGGAGTAGTCTGATGCTCACATGAACTCGCAACAGCTGTGAAGTGAGACCGTGGCATTCAGACCCACTCTGTCACACCTTGGAGTATTGATCAGTTATGATACAACCTAAGGTCTCAGCAAATATCACCCGCCATACCTACAAAAGTCCTTCAGTTTGCTGTCCTAATCACCACTGTCTGCCATGTTGGTTGCCTGCCCCACTTGACAGAATTGTGATGTCTGTCACAGAAGACTCATGGCTGCGCTAACACACTGAGACGCAGGCCACTCAATAAAGGTCATGAGTGTCGAACAATCCAGCCCTTTATCAGTTGTCTTCATCATCGGTAAGTAATACCTCTTATATTTCATTTTTTTTGTCCCAGAAAATCAGAAATAATAAATCAACTTCTGCTGCAGGTGCGAAACATTTATTTGTTATTGAGCAGAAATCTTTTACACGACTGTCTTATCTTGCAAGCTAAACTATAAATGAAAGGGGTGATCATTGGTTGAACAATGAGGAGATAAACAGAGAAAATAACGTTTAATTTAAAGGGCATAAATGTGACATCAATCCTGGCATCTACAAAGTTAAAAGTGCAGCCAACAAACAGGTTTGACACTGAGACGATCTGAGGTGTGACGGGTGGGAGACTTTGCTTTCTGTGTGTTTTTCTTGAGGCCTTCAGACAACAGCCAAAATCTTGAATAGAAACAAATCAATGAAATGGAACAAACATGGTCAAAAATCCAAAAACAAGTCTGATATTTGCTCAATTAATGAAACTGAACAAGCTAGGTCGGATTATTCTATAGTCACAGAACACTGTGTTGATGACGTTTCCATACAAAGGTCCAGATGGATGACAAATGAGAATAAAAAGCAAGAAATTAATAAATGAGTAGCGTTCCATTAGCAAAAATGATCTTGCACACTCTCCCCAGGTTCATGATGACTGTATTGTAGCGATGGCAGATAGCAACGCATTCGTCGGGAAATATGGTGGCTGCTAAACTGCAAATTCAACTGATGCAGATGTGTAAATATAAGACATCTGCAGGAAACAGAACGGCACCGTGACTCTGTGAGTGTCTGGAAGCATTTGAGACAACATAAGAGGATACAACGATGTGCTACTTTATTTCATTCACAATAGGTTACACAGTAACATGCACATGGGCTCATGCAGCCGCTTGTCCATGTAAATAATGAGGATTAAAACCGAATTGATCGCCCAAATAGACACAAACCAAAGCAGCATTATGCTGAAATACAGATATTTATACTCGCCAACATCACCGTAGGCTGCAAGCACAAAATACACAGTCTCACTTTTGTTCTCCATCCTTCACTCTGGTGTGTGTGTGTGTTCCCAAAGTCAGAGTTTCCTTATAGCCAAAACCTACATCCACTATTACATCTGCAATAAAGCTTCCTTAGAATAATTCAGGTGCTTTTCCTCCTGTCTGTGTACTTTCATATTTGCTAAAGTATAATTTCAAACATACAACATTAACAAAGATTTGAATTCACCAGTGACAGCATCTACAGCAATAAACATCAGGTGTGTTCCTCAGTGTGAAGCTCAACTGAGCCTGACGAAAGCCTCCACTGAATATATACACGCTGATGTGGGCTGGACAGTGACGTGGTCATGTCTCCAGACAGACTGAGGTAAAGTTGAACATGTGGATCTGGGGAAGTTATGTTTCTTCATCTTATGTGTGTTTTTGTCCTTTTCCTGTCTATCTCCTTTACTTTATAGTCCCATCTTCTCTTTTGGCCAGCCAGCTATAAGCAGGAGGTCCCCCTGACGAGCCTGGTCCTGCATTGAGGCTTTTTGTGCCACTGTTGCTTGGTCGGGGGGTTTCTGAAAAGCACATAGAGACAGTCTTGACAATCTTGCATCAAGATGCTATATGACGCAGAATAGATTAAAAACGAGTCTTGATCTCCTCAGATGACTCTTTTTTTGTTTAAATCACTTTCTGGAGCATGGCTGAGACGGTGTTGCTTCAAGATCAGAAGAAGAAGGACATGGAGGGAGAAATTCAGTGGTCAACACTGCCAGAAGAAGCCGGGCGAGGCCTACCTGGTCCTGGGGAAGAAGGGGATAGCTCCGATAGTTCGATGCTCACATGAACTCGCATCAGGTGTGAAGTGAGACTGCATTCAGACCCACTTCTCTGTCACACCTTTGGAGTATTGACTGCCATGATACAACCCCATAATATTAGCTTCAGTTGAAATATCACCCGTCATACCTACAAAGTCCTTCAGTTTGCTGTCCTCAATCACCACTATCTGCCATTATGGTTGCCTTTCGCTCCCACTTGGACAGAATTGTGAGTTCGTCATGGTACATCTGGTGGCTGCGCCTGCAACACTGGCACTGAGACGTGCGCCATGACACTCAATAAAGGTCATGAGTGTCGCAACAGTCCCAGCCTCTTTAATCAGTGGTGTTTCATCGTGGCACACTCTTATATTTCATTTTTTGTCCTAGAAAACTGGGGAAATAATAAATCAATCTCTGCTGCAGGAGCAAACATTTATTTGTTATTGAGCAGAAATTCTTTGCACGACTGTCTTATCTTGCAAGCTAAACCATAAAATGGAAAGGTGATCATTGGTTGAAAATGACGAGATAAACAGAGAAAATAACTGTAATTTAACAGGCATAAATGTAACATCAATCCTGGCATCCACAAAGTGAAAAATGCAGCCAATAAACAGGTTTGACACTGAGACGATCTGAGGTGTGACGGTGGAGACGGCTTTCTGTGTGTTTTTCTTTGAGGCCTTCAGACAAACAGCCAAAATCTTTGAATAGGAAAATAAAATCAGATTAAACGGAATAAACATGGTCAAAAATGCAAACAACAAGTCTGATATTTGCTCAATTAATGAAACTGAACAAGCTAGTTGGATTATTCTGTGGTCACAGAACACTTTGTTGATGACGTTTCCACAAAGGTCCAGATGGATGACAAATGAGAATAAAATCAAAAAATTCATAAATGAGTAGCCCCACACAGCTAAAATGATCTTGCACACTCTCCCCGTGTTCATGATGAGACTGTATTGTAAAGGATGGCAGATAGCAACGTACCTGTCGTAGGCCATGGCTGCAACTGCAAAATCCTCCAACTGATGCAGATGTAAATATAAGACATCTGCAGGAAACAGAACGGGCACCGAGATTCCCCAGGGAGGTCTGGAAGCATTTGAGACAACATAAGAGGATACAACGATAAAGGTTAATATTTCTATTCACAAACAGAATATACAGTAATATGTACATGGGCTCACAGCCAGTTGTCCATGTAAATAATGAGGATTAAACCAATTGATCCTTTACAAAATAGATACAAACCAGAGCAGCATTATATTGAAATACAGATATTTAAATCCTCCAACATCACCGTAGGCTGCAAGCATAAAAATACAGTTCCCAGTTTTGTTCTCCATCCTTCACTCTGGTGTGTGTGTGTGTGTGTGTGTGTGTGTGTGTGTGTGTGTGTGTGTGTGTGTGTGTTCTTCAAACTCATGTCTTTATAGCCAAAACCTACATCCACGAAAGTACATCTGCAATAATAATATCTGCAATAAACCTCCTTAGAATAATTCAGGTGCTTTTCTCCTGTTTATGCTTCCTGTCATATTTCAAAGTATCAAAGTATAATTTCAAACATACAACATTAATAAAGATTTGAATTCAAAAGTGACAAAGCATCTGCAGCACAAACATCAGGTTGTGTTCCTCAGTGTGAAGCTCTCAACTGAGCCTGACGAAAGCCTCCGCTGAATATATACACGCTGATGTGGGCTGGACAGCGACACAGTCATGTCTCCAGGCAGACTGAGGTAAAGTTCAACTTCTGGGTAAGGGTTAGGGCCTAACCCTAACCCTAACATAACTTCTGTTTCTTCTGTTTCTTCGTCTTCTTCGTCCCCCCCACCGCCCATACAACTGCGCCATTGACCTACTCCCCGGGGCCCCGCTGCCCTCCAGTCGGCTCTACAGCCTCTCACGAAAGGAGCTGGAGGCGATGGAGAAATACCTGAGTGAGTCACTGGCGTCAGGACTAATCCGTCCTTCGTCCACCCCTGTCGGAGTAGGGTCTTTCTTTGTGAAGAAGAAGGATGGGTCGCTGCTACTCTGCATTGACTACCAGGGACTCAACGCCATAACCAGGAATAAGTATCCGCTGCCGCTCATAGACTCGGCGTTTGCGCCACTCCACCATCTCGTCCGCATCCGCCAGGGAGACGAGTGAAAAACAGTGTTTAACACACTGCCCGGCCACTTTGAATACTTGGTGATGCCATTCGGACTAATGAACGCTCCTGCTGTTTTTCAGGCACTAGTCAATGATGTGCTCCGGGACATGCTGAATAAGTTCCTCTTTGTTTACATTGATGACATTCTCATCTTTTCCGAATCTGAGGAGGAACACGTGCAGTATGTCTGCATGGTTCTGAGACGCCTACTCGAGAATAGCCTCTTTGTGAAAGTGGAGAAGTGTGAGTTTCACATCCCTCTCGGTCTCCTTCCTGGGTTTTGTGGTGGGGCAGGGGCAGCTCGCACCGGACCCAGCCAACGTGCAGGTGGTGGTGGACTGGCCGGCTCGGTCATCGCGCAAGCAGCTCCAGAGGTTCCTGGGCTTCACAAACTTCTACCGCCGGTTTGTCCGAGACTAAAGCAGGGTGATGGCTCCACTGAAAAGACTTACTTCCACAATGCAGCTGTTCACGTGGACGGTGGAGGCAGAGGCAGCGTTCACCAGGTTGAAGGTACTGTTCATAACGGCACCGGTTCTCTCTCACCCAGATCCCAACCGCCAGTTCACAGTGGAGGTAGACACCTCAGATGTCTGGGTGGGGGCAGTGCTCTCGCAGCAAAGCGAGAGTGACCAGAAGCTGCACCCCTGTGCGTTCTTCAGCCGCCGCCTGAATGCCGCCGAGAGGAACTACGACGTGGGGAACCGTGAGCTCCTGGCCCTGGTTCTGGCACTCCAGGAGTGGCGGCACTGGCTGGAAGGGGCTGCCCAACCGTTCGTGGTGTGGTCGGACCACAAGAACCTGGCCTACCTACGGAGCGCGAAACGGCTGGACCCATCCTCCCCTCCTCCTGAATCTTGGGCGCGGTCATCTGGCCGGTGGAGGTGAGGGTCCACGAGGCACTGCGCTCGTCGCCTGATCCCGGTGGCGCGCCCCCCAACACCCTGTTTGTTCCCGGCTCTGTCCACTCCGAGGTACTACAATGGGGACACGCATCGAAACTGGCATGCCACCTGGGGCTGAACCGCTTGCTACACCTCCTACAGCAATGTTTCTGGTGGCCGTCGACAGTTCAAGACGCTAGAGCCTTCATTGCTGCCTGTCCTATGTGTGCGCGGGGGAAATCTTCGCATCAGCTGCCTGCAGTCCTCCTGAACCCACTGCCTGTCCCGCGGCGGCCTTGGACTCACATCGCGGTGGACTTTATTACCAGACTACCACCTTCAAAGGGACATACGGTAATACTAACCATTGTCGACCGTTTTCCACAGAAGACTCATGGCTGCGCTGCAACACTGGCACTGAGACGCAGGCCATGACACTCAATAAAGGCCATGACACTCAATAAAGGCCATGAGTGTTGAACAGTCCAGCCCTTTAATCAGTGGTGTTCATCTAGTCCGGGAATGATGATGCTTCTGATCCCTGCAAATAAAACCTTATAAATCACTCTGGCACAATGATTTTCTTACAAAGTGTTCAAGCTCTTCTCATTATGTGTACATTCTATCACATTTGTCAAAGAGCAATACCATTTATGTGTAAAGGAAAAAAGAATTCACGATGCACCCTTGTGATCAAGCATTCCCAGCATCAGCATCAGGTGCTGAACATCTCTGCCAGCTGAAAAGGACAAAAGCTGCCCTGGTCTTATCCCGACGGCCTTCTCCTTCAAACTGTAATAGATTTATTTTTTAAAAAAACATCCCTGGGTTGACATCATGGTGCAGAGTCATATCTGACCTTCCACACAAATTTATGCGGAGGAAAGAGGGTGCAGCAGATTTTAATGCTGGAACATTTTCATGTGACAACAACAGTCGCAACTCGCAATACAGGGGGGTTACACTGCAAAGTTCCGGAGCAGCTACAGCAAATGCACCATCACCCTGCTGTTTGTTCTTGGGACTTTATTAAACAGAGTTTAACATGGAGTTTACATGTTCTTCCATGCTTCTTTCTTTGTTCTTCTATTTGGGGATATCCTCAAGCGTCCTGTGTGATCCTGTTTGTTAATAAGTGGTGGTGACAGAAAATTCAAGGTTATATTATGATCCTCTGCTGTAAATTGTGTGCACACTTTCCTTTATGTTAATTTGGCAGGTTTATAATAAACTGGCTGATTAAACAAATACGTCCAACCTTTTCAAAATAATCACCTGATACATTTGTATGTATTTTTACACTGTCAAAATAACAATATTACACTTGAAGCCCCTAGATGCACTTGATTTGTTCAAAAGATATCATGTTTACAAAATAAACAACATGGTTGTTCAATATTCATTCAAGATCAATATTCATTTAAGATGTTTGTTTTTAAATTTAGCACATCCATCAAGACAGAGCTGACAGAAGGACAGAGATGGGTCATGTCCTATGAGACATCCTGATGTTCTTTATTCAAACAAGGATGATGATAAAACAACAACGATCCCCTGATGTAACTTGGAGGCTATTATGACACCATTTCACAGAGACATAGAAGGACAGAGGGACATGATGATTAAGCCTCAGAGTAATTAGTACAGTAGATCTCTGTATTCCCAAGACATCAAATTATAGTTGTTATGCTCTGGGATCAGGAGTCTCAGTAAGTGGCTCTGACTTTTGATGGAAATCTCCGGACTCCTAACATATCGTTAAATAAAAAAATATATATATTGGTCTCCCATCGTGCAATGATTCAAAAAGGAAACTTTTTTCCTGTCTTTCATCCAAATGTGAAAGTCATACATTTGTAAAGTCCAAATATATATATACAGTATATATATATGGCAAGAACAACAGTCCCATACAGAGATACACAAAAGCCAATGAGGCCAGACGAATAAACAGGCTGTTCGCAACTCAACCTGTGAAAGTGTATCCTCAGTGGCAGGGTAACAACAGCAGAATAGACCCACCAAGGCTGGAAACCGAACGGTACTGGAAGAGTATATGGGAGAAGGAGACAGCACATAACAGCAGTGCTCAGTGGCTGGTGTGCTCAGAGGAGCACAGCAACCTCCCTGAACAGAAACCAGTTACCATCACAGTGGCAGACATCCAGGAAAGAGTATCAGGTATGAAAAACTGGGCAGCACCAGGCCCTGACATGATCCATGCCTACTGGCTAAAGAAACTCACCTTGCTCCATGAGCATCTGGCAGCACAAATGAACCAGCTGCTAAGAGATGGGACTCACCCAGAATGGCTAACCAAGGGGCGAACGATCCTAATCCAGAAGGATCCCGCAACCTGTGCCCTGCCTGGATCGATTTCAAGAAAGCCTATGACTCGATGCCACACACATGGATCACTGAATGCCTGAAGATGTACAACATCAATAGGACTCTAAGAGCGGTCGTGGCGAACTCAATGAGGTTGTGGAAAACCACCCTTGAGGCCAATGGCAAGCCACTTGCACAAGTGTCCATCAAATGTGGCATATACCAAGGAGATGCTCTGTCCCCACTGCTGTTCTGCATAGGCCTGAACCCCCTGAGCCAGATAATCAACAAGACTGGCTATGGATACCGCCTCAGGAATGGGGTCACGATCAGTCACCTCCTCTACATGGATGACATCAAGCTGTACGCTAAGAGCGAACGGGACATAGACTCCCTACTCCACACTACCAGGATCTACAGCAATGACATTGGGATGTCATTCGGGCTCGAGAAATGTAGTAGGATGGTGACTAAGAGAGGCAAGGTAGTCCACACTGAAGGGGTCTCGCTCCCAGAAGGAACAATGGCAGACATTGAGGACAGTTACAAGTACCTTGGAATACCACAGGCAAACGGCAACCTTGAACAGGCAACAAGGAAAGCGGCAACAGCCAAATACCTCCAGCGAGTAAGACAAGTCCTTTGAAGCCAGCTCAATGGCAAGAACAAGTCCCGGGCAATAAACAGTTACGTCCTGCCAGTGATCAGATACCCTGCAGGAATAATAAGGTGGCCAAAGGAAGAGATACAGACCACAGATGTTAAGACACGAAAGCTCCTCACCATGCATGGCGGGTTCCATCCCAAATCCAGCACCCTGAGACTGTACACAAGCCGTAAGGAAGGAGGCCGAGGACTAGTGAGCGTGAGAGCCACTATCCAGGACGAAACAGCCAAGCTCCATGAGTACATCAAGGACAAGGCCCCAACGGATGACGTGCTCAGTGAATGTCTCAGACAATGGCAAGATCAGGAGGTGCTGAAGGAGGGACCAGCATGGGAGGACAAGCCCCTACATGGGATGCACCACCGGAACATAGCTGAAGTGGCTGATCTCAAGAAGTCCTACCAATGGCTAGAGAGGGCTGGCCTACAGGACAGCACAGAGGCACTCATCCTGGCTGCACAGGAGCAATCCCTGAGCACCAGAGCAATAGAGGCCCAGATATACAACACCAGACAAGACCCAAGGTCTAGGCTGTGCAAAGAGGCACCTGAGACAATCCAACACATAACTGCAGGGTGTAAGATGCTGACAGGGAAAGCATACATGGAACGC